>JAXCLQ010000006.1:748558-770928 GCA_035584115.1 Cedrela odorata | reverse complement strand
TCTCTCTCTCTCTCTCTCTCTTTGAATGTATCTGTTGGTAAATGGTAGTCCTTCTAGCTTTTTGTACTCATTTAAATCAATTTGCAGGAGTCATGATGGAATTCCTGACTGCAAGGTGTTTGTTTTTTCTGAGGAGAAACATTTATTTAGCCACTTCATCAAGATTTTATGTTCGTTTGATCCAGACATATTAATTGGGTGGGATATACAAGGTGGTTCTCTTGGTTTTTTGGCTGAAAGGGCTACACATGTTGGTATAGGTTTACTCAATGACATTTCTCGGACACCGTTACAAACTAAGATTGCTGCTGGGGATTTAGAAATTTCTGGGAGAGGAATGCTAGATAATATGTTTCCTGAATCTGTAGTTGCTGATTCTGTTCTTGTCAAAGATGCTATAATTGACGATGAATGGGGCCGAACTCACGCCAGTGGTGTTCATGTTGGTGGTAGAATTGTCCTTAATGTATGGCGTTTAATGCGTAGTGAAGTTAAGCTTAATATGTACACAGTTGAAGCAGTGGCAGAAGCTGTTTTGAGGCGAAAAACTCCATCAATTCCTTATAAAGTACTGACACAATGGTTTTCTAGTGGTCCTGGACAAGCTAGGTATCGATGTGTCGAATATGTGGCGGGCAGAGCAAAATTGAACCTTGAGATTATGAATCAACTTGATATGGTACAAGAACAGTGATTTTAAATCTTGTGATGGACCCATGCTGTTATCTACTGCCTTAATGTTGTCAAATCCCTTTTCTTGTTACCATTACCATCATGATTGCTATTACTATTATTATTGTTAATTAACTATAAACCCATCACCATTAATATTACTACTATTGTTAAAATAATTATAAATGCATTAAGCTTAGTTCATCGTTCTTAGTGAGCTTTATGGAAGGTATAAATAACAAAATTTGATAATACTTTTTTTGATAAAGAAGAATGTATGATGTTTGAATTTTGGTTATAAAAAGAAAATGCATCTAGCTACTAGTTCCTTTATCTCTTTACTCATTTATCATGCTTCTCTTAGACCATCTTGATGTCTCTGCTTTTGCAGATAAATCGAACATCAGAACTCGCTCGTGTCTTTGGCATTGACTTCTTTTCTGTTCTCTCTCGAGGTTCCCAATACCGTGTTGAATCTATGTTTCTGAGGCTGGCGCACACACAAAACTACCTTGCCATATCTCCTGGGAACCATCAGGTTTGTGGTTGTTGATTGACTCAAACCTTTTCTTATCTAGGTTGCTTACCTTTTACTATGAACAGTCAAAAGTGGCTACTTACTGGTTCAGTTAACCTTTTGTCATCTAGGTTGCTTCTCAACCCGCAATGGAGTGTTTACCTCTTGTAATGGAACCAGAATCTGGTTTTTATGCAGATCCAGTGGTGGTTTTGGACTTCCAGTCTCTTTATCCATCAATGATAATTGCATATAACCTTTGCTTTTGTACATGCCTTGGAAAGGTTATACCTTCAAAGGAAAATACTCTTGGGGTTAGTTTTTTTCGACCAGATCCACATGTTTTGCAGAATTTAAAAGATCAAATACTACTTACACCAAATGGTGTCATGTATGTGCCTCCAAAGGTAACTCCTTGAAATGTTTTTCTTTTCTTTTGAAATTTCTGCTGCAAAATTAGTCTGTTCTTGTATTTCATAACTAAGAGTCATTCTGTAATTCCCAATTTACAGGTCCGCAAAGGCATACTGCCCCACTTATTGGAGGAAATTTTATCTACTAGAATAATGGTAAAACAAGCTATGAAGAAGTTGGCTCCTTCACAGCAAATTCTTCACAGGGTATAGCTATACTCTAGGGTGAAATATGCTAATCATTATTATATTCTTGGATTTCTCCCTGCTACTGATCTGATATAGTGTTCTTATGCTTGATGCTTTATGTCGATTTTTCTACCCTAAAATTACTTAATATTTTACTGGAAGTTAAGATTTAAGGATTTATTTAGACCGAAAGTAAGATAGGTGTAATACTTGATAGCCATAGATTTTAGGTAATCTCTCTGAAATATTCCTGACTTACTCTATTTGTTGATTTAAATATGTATATTGTTACGGAGGTAAGATGACCTCCTTGTTCTACTTGCATCTGTGTATATGCGTTTATGGCTTGTATTATTTAGCACATTATGTCACCATAAAATTTTGCTGCTTGAATTGATTTGACATTAAATTGTATTCGTGATGAAGTTCTTTTAAGTATAAATACTTCAATCTTACTATTACTGGCTTTTATAATCTTTCAGATATTTAATGCTAGACAGCTCGCTCTGAAGTTGATTGCGAATGTGACGTATGGTTATACAGCTGCTGGATTCAGTGGTCGTATGCCCTGTGCAGAGCTTGCAGACAGTATCGTTCAAAGTGGCCGTAGCACACTGGAGAATGCTATTTCATTTGTAAATGCAAACGATAAATGGAAGGCTAAAGTTATATATGGTGATACTGACAGGTACATTATTCAACTTTAGTTACTACTAGAAATTATAACAAGTTTCTGATGAAATTTATTCAACACATGGCTTGCCTCAAAGGTTGCAGAGCCACCTTTTTATGTCTAAGGTGCATATCTTACTTGGCAACTGTTGGATTCCCATGGTCAGAAAGTTGGTTTGTTGGAATCTCATATGATCATCCTTATTTATGTGGACTTTTTTGAAAGTTTGTTTTTGTGTTTGAATCTCATTAACCGAATAATTGGCATTTGTATTGGATGGTTGAGAGTCCTGCCATTTCTGTTTCTTCTGAGTGGAGTTTATAGATTGGTGAGCAAAACTTTCTAGAAGAAGATTATGGTCCACTGTTTGCAATTCATTGTTGTTTCATTTTTTTCCCCATTTGCTCCTGTCAAGGTTTCTTATAGTTAAATGGTTTTGTTCTATGCAGCATGTTTGTCCTTCTCAAGGGGCGGACTATCAAAGAATCATTTCGAATTGGGCATGAAATTGCATCTGCAATAACTGCTATGAATCCTAATCCAGTCACTTTGAAAATGGAGAAAGTCTATCACCCATGTTTCCTCCTCACTAAAAAACGTTATGTTGGTTACAGTTATGAGAACCCTGACCAAGTCAAACCCATGTTTGATGCTAAAGGTATCGAGACAGTTCGCAGAGATACTTGTGGGGCTGTTGCAAAAATGATGGAACAGTCTTTGAGACTTTTCTTTGAACATCAGGACATTTATCAGGTAGGAATGCTACAAACTTTTATTTTATGTGAGCTCTGATTGTTGAAACTAAGGATTTTTTGGAAACTGTTGAATTTAATATATGGTTAGATAAAGTACGCTAGTGAAGAACCATTTATGTTTAAGAAATCAGACTTTCAGCTCCACTTGTGGTTATGATGGTAAGGAGCCAGGAAACAACTTGATATAGGTTGATATGTTGTTTAGGAAATGCAATTGACAAAAATAAAATAGCTTAGATGATGGAAACAAAAATTAATTAGATTTCCTTGGAATATGTAGAAATCTAAAATGGTAGATTATTGAGGGTACTACATTTTATCGTACCAGAAGATAAATCTGAATTTCAGATAGATATTATTTTCAAACCAGCACAGGAGGTTAAAGAAAAACAAAGGGGAGAGGTGTAAAAATCATTGAGAATGCTTTCATACTTGCTCACGGGAGTTTTTGGGATTTATATATTATGGATTATTGATTTATTTTGTCTCTTGAATCTTATCATTTTCCTTCCTTTTTTTTTTTTGTTGTATACAGGTTAAAGCGTATTTACAGCGTCAATGGCAACGGATTCTATCTGGTAGGGTGTCTCTTCAGGATTTTATTTTTGCGAAGGAGGTTCGCCTTGGTACCTATAGCACCAGGTCTTCTTCCTTGCTCCCACCAGCAGCGATTGTGGCTACCAAAGCAATGAGAGCAGATCCCAGGGCAGAACCATGCTATGCAGAAAGAGTACCTTATGTTGTAGTTCATGGAGAGCCTGGGTCCCGCCTGGTTGATATGGTTGTAGATCCATTGGATCTTGTGGCCATTGATTCCCCTTACAGATTAAATGATTTATATTACATCAACAAACAGATAATCCCAGCTTTACAGCGGGTATTTGGACTGGTTGGTGCTGACTTGAACAGTTGGTTTTTAGAAATGCCCCGTCCAAGCAGGGAAACTTTTGCTAAATGCCCCTTATATGCTTCAAATACCCACCGTAGTAGAATTGATTTTTACTATCTCTCAAAGCATTGTGTACTGTGTGGTGAGTTGGTCCAGGCATCAGCCCATTTATGTAATAGATGTTCTCAAAATCAAACTACTGCTGCAACTGCTCTAACTGGAAGGACTTCAAAATTAGAGAGAGAGATGCAACACCTTGTTGCGGTAAGTTTTGTGGTCATTTTATGAATTATGTCGGGTTTTTAGTTGAAGAATGTTGTCATCTATATTTGTTATACACTACAGCTTGTACTTGTACCAGTACTTGCAGCATAGAAAATCAATCATTTTATCCCAATTTTGAGGCTGATTCTCGGATGTTTATGAAAGCTGTTGATCTGTCTTGTAGATATGTCGACATTGTGGAGGTGGAGACTGGATTGTGGAAAGTGGAGTAAAATGTACTTCGCTTGCATGCACAGTATTTTATGAGAGACGGAAAGTTCAGAAAGAACTACAGGGTCTTTCTGTTGTTGCTGCAGACAAAGGTTTCTATCCGAAGTGTATGGTTGAGTGGTTTTGAACATGCCCGCTCATCCTGTGCTCAAAAAGATGACCCAAAAACAAAACAAACACGAAAAGAGAAAAAAAAAATGATCCAAAAACAAGTTGAAAACAGAAAGAGAAAGAGGCGGTTTTCTGCCTTGCTACGATATACTCCAATATGTTAATTGTTTATTTTCCATGTACAGAGATGTCTGTTGTACAGCTGTATTTTCTCATTGTTGTGTCTTAGGTAATTTAGGATTTGTAGAATTAGAAAAATGATGTGCTCCAACAATGTTGCATTATATTTTTTGCTTGTTTACGTCTCTTCATTGTTGGTTATAGTGAAAAGTTCATGAAGATGAAGACTTCAGTTGCTTGTTGAGTCGTATAATCTGTCAACATGGGAAACATTTGTAAACTTATTTTCAAAGTTCCTAAAGGCAACGGCAATAAGACTTTCGGTGACATTGTAGCGTTGCTACGGTCACCCCTCATATGTAGCGGTGCATTAAGGATCATACAGTTCTTAACCCTCAATATTAAAGTAATTGGGCTTTACTAAGTCTGAGCCCAAGAAATATTTGGTTTGGGCCCAATAATTATTATGTTTTCTTTTTGTATACGCAAGGGTTTAAGCTCAACGCTTTTCGGTATCTCTGATTCCCTGCATTTTCGCGGAGGGTTTTGCAAATTCCTAGCCCCCCTCCCCCTCTCTGAAAATGGCAAAAACGCCACTCTCTCTCCTCCTCCTTAGACGTCTTTCTCTCTCCTCCTCCTTAGACATCTTTCTCTCTCTTTCAAGGCTGTCAGAAACCGTAAACCTCGTTTATATTCTGTCCATTTCTTTTCTACTTCTCACCTCTCAAGCTCAACTCTTTAGACCCGCAAGCAAAGCCTTCTTCACTCTCCTTTCGCATGAGCTTCATCTTCGATCAAATGGACCTAATTGAAAAACAAAAACAAGAAAACGACCACACGTTACAAAGAATCCGGGCTTGGCGCCAATCAAAACAACAACTGCAAACTCAAGAAAACCTCGAAACTGTCAGTACCCTGAAACAATAAAACTCAGGAATTGTTTCTGAAATAAACGAAAACACAGAGGTTGAATCCGTTGTAGAAGGAATCCCAGTAAGCGTTAGTGTTGGAAAGTCGGAATGTGGGAGAAAGGAGATGGACGTAGTGCATCCGTGGCCGGAGTGGATAGAGTTGATGGAGAGGTTGGTGAAGCAGAATTAATTTGATAGGACAAAATGGTGAAAGATTTGGGACTTGATGATATTGTTGAGGATGATGTTGATTTTGGGATTGACTTTAATCAAATGGCCATGATTTTATTATTTTATTTATTTTTTATTTTTTGATTTATACAAGAATAAAAATTTGCAGAGCAAACATACAATATTAAGATAGAATGCCTTCTTGAGACATAATTACTTTCCGCAGCATTTTCTTAGGCGCAATCCATGTACGGAAGTGTAGTAATAGGTTACCATCACTATTATTTAAAAGCCTATTGACGTCATGCATTCTTAATAATGTTTCCAGCTGTTTAATGGTTTTGGGCTGAAAATTGTACCATAACGTACTAAAATTGCAATATTGTTCTCAGGTGCGATTTCATGAATTTTGCTAAGAACTGTTTGCCTACAATGTGATGCCAAGCGACCAAAGAGACAGCTGCTTCCAGGAGAATGGGAATGGCCTCAGTAATTTTCAACGCACCAGTACATTTTAACATCCTTGTTGATTATATTTTTGCTGTGACTTGAAGGAATAGCTGATGGTTTTGAAGCATGTTTGCAGTATATGAATGGAGATGCTGTAAAGTACAGAGTTTTCTTTTTTGATCATGTTATACACTTATAGTTCTTATGTTACGTGCAAGAGTTTCTATAGTTTTTTGCATTGCTTATTGTTGGTTCTATGCTGTGACAGGTGCAATTCCTTAAATTATCGGAGAAATATGGCGTGTTTTTATTGTGAGTGTAAGCGTCCACCTGATGAATTTATTGAGAATAAAATGCCAGAGAGGCAACATGGTCAACAAATGAAACTGGAGAAGATTGCCAGCCAGCCAGAAGTTTCAAATGCCTGGAATTTTAACTTCGATGATGATGAATCAGATGGAGCAGATGTTTCTGCTTTTGAGTATGCTGACTCTTCAGTAAGAGGTAAAGACTTGCCTTTGGCTCAAGAAGGAAATTTTAGAGGGTATGAAGATAATTTCAATAATGCCAGCAGAGTTGTAAGGACCCACGACATAGAAAATGTTGATCTTGATAGCAACAGACCAGGAATGGGTTTGGATGATTTTGACGACGAAGATGATGTGGACAGTTATGAGATAGACACTCAGAATAATTCAGCAAGGAAGGCTTCTTCAAATGATTTTTCTGAAGTTGAAGGATTTTCTGAAGCAGAGGACGGGGGCTCTGATAATAATTTCATTTCTCGCCACAGGGCAACTTCTCCATCTCGCTGTAGGCAGCCAATGCGTCGAAAGTCAACTTTCTCTGGCTCTGAGGATGATGAACTGGGTTTTGATACTGATAAAGATCTCTCAGTTCATCCTAACTGGAAATCCAGTCATGTTGCGGATTCTAGGCACGGAAGTAGCGGTAGAGGTCCAACAGGTTCATCTAGGGGGTTGAGCTTTGGCTCAGATGAAGAATTCAGTCGTTGTTCGGATTTGGATGATGATTTAGATGAGGGCTTTAGATCTAAGCGAACTAAAGGAAACAAACCAGTGTCTAGTAGGAGTTCTCAGAAAAGAGCCAGTTTTGACATGGAAGATGATTTCTTTTCTGCTTCAGAATCTTACACTGATGCCTTGCGACCGTGTAGAAACAGATCCGGAGGGAATGAGATAGAACCTCGTAGAAGAAGAAACAATTTTAAAAGTCGTGGGGATTATAACTTTGTTAATGCAACACAATTTAGATCCAAGGGTCAGACGGCCGATCGAAGGAACTCTGCAAATGGTTTTAATGGATCATCTCGAGGGTCTCGTGGCGATCTCAGAGGATATCAGTGTGATGACGATGATGGATGGGGAGTGAATGACAGAAGGGGTAATTGAAAGAGTTTCAAGGGACCAAAACTAGAAAGATATGGAAGACCACAACGTGGGAGGTCTTACAAATCTAATATGGATGCAGATGGTTATTCTGGTGAATTTAGAAACGGCAGGCGCGTTATTGAAAGATAAATCCGAGCTATGGCATGACTATAAGAATTTGAATAGGCTATGCAGGTGAAAGCTTGCAATCCAATTGTAAACAGGCGTCGGGAGAATATATGCTTGTTGAAGCCTGCCTCCAGAGGTGAGAGAGATGAAAAATGTGATTTTTTTTTCTCCTTTTTGGTGGCCCTGAATCAAATGAACAAGTGGGAAGTTTTGATTGTTTCATGACTGCCACCACGGTTATCCTCTCCCTTTTGCCGGATAAAGTGCCTGATCTGCCATCTCTTGGAAGATTGAAGTTTCTCCTTTGGTTCAATATACTGTCCAAAAGCTGCTGTTTCTACTGATTTTTTTCTTAGCAGCTGCACAAAGGTGCTGTACCCAGTCCTTGCTTTGTAAATTTTTTGCTTTTTGAACTTATTATTTCTTTACCCAAAGCAAAGCAATCAGGATACATATGAAGATTTTGTCATCATTATGCATGCTTCATTTGTTGAAAATAAAATCTCAAGTTTTTCACTTGAATAATTATGCTGCCATGATCAATGTGTTGGTTGGGTGTTTGCCTTTGCATGAATAATTAATGAAATATTTGCATGTATAGTTTCTTCGGTGATTTACAGTTATAAATAAAATCCAAACACTAGAGTAGTACTGTATTTCAGATTCAGAAAGAAAGAGAGAAGGATAGAAGATGGAGGAAGAGCCGACACCAAAGCAAGTTGTGAACTACAAATGGGGAGTTGAAATACTTTATTCAGAAAAAAGGTTACCAAAACTGATGTCTCAGGGTTTACTTCTTGCTGGAAAAACAAGCAACTTACTACAAAAAAACTGCTCGAGTCAATAAGAGCAAAAGATATTTGAGGGTTTGTATGTTTATCTTTAATACGCCTAATTTAAGTGATCATCGGGTCTTTATACGGAGCAAGTTTGAAGATCTTGGAAGCGGAAGGCACAGACTACGGTGATACTGCTGCAAAATTGGGAATCAATCAAGGTGATGCTGGTGGGTCTTCAATGCACAAGCAGCTCCCAAATAAAACTTGGCTCAGAACTTGATTTTCCTCCTTGAGAAGGTAGGTACATTAAAATAAATAAAATTAATTGCTTATTTTACTGAGTTAACATAATATTATTTGTGATCAATGTTCAAAGTTATATATAATATGTTCCCTGATTAAATTCGATCCATAGCAATTCGTAAAAAACAAAATAAAAGAAAAGCAAGATGCTGCAATACTTTCCTTGTTTCAAAGATTAATTGACCATTAATTTCTTGAAAATTTTGTTTTAAGCTGCTCAAATAATACAGTACAGTCTTCAGTATATAATATATGATTAGCTCAATGTATTTTGCCTGCCTTGTATAAACTCAATCAACAAGAATGACCATAATTAGTGTTTAATTTTCTGGCTTTTACACTACAAACATTTAACATTCAAATCACTCTCCTTCAGAATTTCCAAACACATGGAGGAGGAACATCCGAAGCAAATCTTTTACTATCCTTTAAAAGGAGAGTTGTAATATTTGTTCAGAAAAAAAAAATTTCCATATCTCACTGCAGGTACAGCAGCAATAGCAGGCTGTTCATAATATATATATGTAAGAGAGCTTGAGTTTGTAATTCATTCAAATGGTAAAATTATAAAAGAAATCTTTAGACATGTTTATGGTTTTCTTAAAGTGTTGTCTAACAATTTGTTTTCTGTTTCCCGAAAACAGATACAGCAGCAACAGCCTGTTAATGATCCAAGGAAAGAAATTAGGTAGTTGAGTTGGCAGGGTTTTAGTTTTCACCTTACCAACGAAATATTAATTTCCAAAATATATATATATATATATATTTATTTATAATAATTGTTGTTAAGTATTAATTTGTTGGTACATTTTCTATTGTTCATCATATTCTGAGAGACGGAAAGTGATGTAAAAGGGTTTTAATTATTGTATAAAAGACTTCCAATGGAATCTAATAATTATGGTAGGAATTTATGTCAAATAAAATATAAATTTGATTTTGAATATAATTTTATGAAACGTTAGGGACCCAAGTGTTATTATTTGAAGTGTTGTAGTTTGTTAACTTCGTGTCTCTCCCTCTTTGAACCAAATCGAAAGCAAGAAGAGGAGTGTGGATTCTTGGAAACATAAAACGACGTCGTGGCTAGAACGACACTGTTCCACATTTCAAATATAATCCGCTACAATTGTCCCTTCAAGTTTAATCCAACAAACCCCAAATCAAACCCTCCACTCCTCTGTCTTTGCCACGTGTACGGTCACTAACTCCGGAATCGTCATCAGAAAACAAATCAAGCAATAAAACAAAAACAAAAAACAAAAAGAAACACGAACACACGCAGTCTGATTGGTCTAACCTTCTTTATATTCAAGTTTCGCGGCAACGCCCCTCTCTATTTCTCTCTCTTCAAAAATTTTCTCTCTCTCTTTTTCTCTTTTATAAAGTTTCGATTTTGATTTTTCTTCTCAGTGTGAAATTCTTCTCTATTTCTCTCACACTCTGTTATGAGTAATTGTTTCCGTCTCAGATCGCGTGAACCACAAAAACGGTAGGATTTGAGTCACCGATCTATAAATTAGGGTTTAAACTGAAACAAAATTTATTTATTTTTGTTTTTTTATTTCTTTTTTCACTGTAAATTTTGAAAATACGGGTTTTTTTCCTGCTTGGAGAGCGGTTTCTGCTTCACATGAGAGCTTTTATGAACTGCCCAACGGGTTTACATTTGGCTTTGCTAGTGAATTTGAATTTTGGGGTTTTGGCAATATGTGTGAATTTTGAATTTTGGTTGTATTTTCAGAGTGTTGTCCTTGATTTGTTCTGGCTTTTGAACTGTTGCTATGTTTTAAAACTGATTCGCTTTGTGTTTTACTGAGTTTTGAATTTTTGATTTCTCTTAAGGTATGTAATTCGGTTCAAAATTTTGTCTTTTGTTGTTTCTTGGAAGCGTTTTTGAATACATATCTATATTTTATTTTTTTTAGATTGAAAAGTGGTCAATGTTTTTTTTTTTATTGGTTTATTATTGTTTTTGTGAACTGTCTGTGTTTTAAAACTGATTCGCTTTCTCTTATGGTTTTTAGTGAATTTTGGGCTTTTTTGAGTCTCTCTGATTCCGATCAATTTTTTTTTTTGGTTGTTTTCTAGAATTGGTTTTGGCTTTTTTTTTTTAATCCTTCAAAACAGTTTCTGGATTCATGTTGTGTTCTGAACTGATTCATTACGAGCTTTATTGTGGGGTTTAAATTTGGAATTTTTGTGAATTGTAATGCTGCAATTTGGTGTTCTTAAATACAATGTAATGTTTTCTAAATTTCAAATTTTCAGGCAACAATTCTTTTAAGTAATCAGTATATAAGTAAGTCATCTTTGAATCTAGGCTAAATCTATAAAACCCCATGAAAAAAAAAAGCTCTGTTATTGGTTTGTTAAGGGGAGTGGTTCTTCCTGGTGCTGTTATTGTTTGTACTCTTGTGATATCTACGTGGTGGTTTGTTGGTAAAAGACTGAAAATTTTCATGTGGGATCGGTATAGATCATGCGTCACTGTACACTGTATTAAGTTTAGCCCTTTCTATTTGCTGATTTATTATTAATTTGGCTCAGATAGAGAAACTTTTTTATGGCTCCAACGAGAAAATCTAGAAGTGTGAATAAGCGATATGCAAATGAGGTCTCTCCCGTTAAAGATATTGTCAATTCAAGCAAGGGTAAGCAAAAGGTGAGTGTTTGCTTTATCCCTTGGAGCTTCCATGTGATGAATCTGTGTGACTGTGTACTTAAGTGCATGAATCTTGTAGTTTTGTTTGTTTATTTCAGTGCTTGTACGATTCTGTCACTGTTGTGATTGTTTCTTTGATGCTTGTGCAAAGTTGCTCTGTTTGATTATGGAATAGAGCGGAAAAATGTAAATCAAGAATTTGCTTTTACTTGTTAACTGAACTTAAGTGCTGGGAACTTTTATACTGGACAAGTTTGTTGTTTGTTACTGAAATGGGTAGATTTCAGACTCAGGTCCTCTGTTTCAGTGTACAAGTTATGTAAACCTCTTTTGAAGGATTCTCTTGTTACTGCCTGGAAGTCTTGCTTTTTTAATTTTCCTTTTCAGCTTTCCTTCAATGTGTTGACTATCAATTTTTCTTTCTTGAAGAAAAAATTGTCAGATAAGTTAGGACCTCAATGGAGCAAGGGAGAGCTTCAGCGTTTTTATGAAGCCTATCGAAATTATGGGAAAGATTGGAAGAAGGTAAGGAATTATCAAAATTTCCTGATAGACCATCTTATATTTATATATTTAATTCATCTTTTCTTTTTTGTTGTCTTTCCATTTGATGTTTAACCTGTAAAATCTTTTTCGCTAGTCTTTTCAAGTGGTAGGCTTCTTCTTCTTTGTGGTTTAAATTATTGATTTTTGTTTTTTCCCAGGTGGCTGTTCAAGTTCGTAATAGATCTGCTGAAATGGTGGAGGCCCTCTACAACATGAACCGGGTAAATAGTCCTGCAATGCATGCTTAGTTGATTAATAAAATAAGTAGTCATAATCACTGTTTCTGTAACTTTGTTTGCTTTTGGGTTTATTTACCAACGTTTCTGTATTTAAGTTGACTTGTTTTTTGAACTAGTTAAAAAGTAAATGTGAGCAGTCATTCCTTTATCAGTCATATCTGCAATGATCTGATCTAATTTACCCTTGTGATGTTTGAGATGTTGTTGAAACAAGCATGATACAAAATATGGTTTGGTAGGTGTGAAAACTTGCCAATTTGTTAGTGCTGACTGTAAGTTGTTGAATTGCTCAAGGTTGGAAGTTCAAAGAGTATGATTGTCTTTGATTACATTGGTAATATTTTATCTTATTTTGATATTCAGGCATACTTATCCCTGCCGGAGGGAACGGCTTCTGTGGTTGGCCTTATTGCAATGATGACTGATCACTATAATGTCCTGGTGAGATTGGATATAAGTGTTTGAAATGTCAACTGAAGTTTCTTTTATGATGTCTGAGCTCTATTGTGCATATTAGTGGATTGATATTAGCTTATGCATGCTCGTGTATGTTAAAAAAGTTGTATATTCTTGAAATTAAGTAGTAATGGTGGAAACAGATTGGAAGAATAAATGCTTGTAAGTTTCTTTGTGTGTATGTCTCAATATGGTTGGGATCTGCTTTGGAATGGTTGGGAAACTCAAAAATATCAGAAAGAATTGTTTTTCTGAGTGAAAATATGCAAAAGTTGTGGAAGGAAATGTTAAAAAGAAAAGATAGATTATTCTACTCAATAATTTATTGATATTTCTTTAATATCACTACTGTACCATTAGAAAAGTGATAAATTTACACTGTTAATTCATATCTATTGAAAGATGCATGGGGATTCTTATTTCTTGGTAGTTGATTGTGTCTGTTAGTTACATGTGATATATGTTGAATTTTCTTTTCGACAATTAGGGGTAGTTTGACTTGAGTGTGCGTGCCATTTATTAACCAAAATATATAATTTTTTTGGGTTTTGAATTTGCAGGAAGGAACTGATAGTGAAAGAGAGAGCAATGATGCTTCTGGCATACCACGGAAATCTCAGAAACGCAAGCGAGCAAAAGTTCAGCTTAGTGCCTCAAAAGAAGATATATCTCAGCCCTGGACAATGTTATCAAATGGTGGATGCTTCTCATTGTTGAAGAGAGCACGTACTGAAGGTAGTGCACCATGATATTTAGTTTAGCTCATGAGGAGCATCTTTCTCATTTTTCTTCAACTTGGTTTTACACTAATTTTTGTAATTAGTTGGAAGTGGCAGCAAACTGTTTTATCGCTGTTTACCAGTAAGAAAATTTATGAAAATGAAAACTAAACTAACTGAAATTTGGTGGAAAACAGTGATTGTGCAAGTTGATTGTTTCTTCTTGATGCTATATCTATACATTTTCCATTTACTTATCATCTAACTTAAAAGTAGGAAATAGAGTTGAGATTTGATTATCTCATGTATAGTGCAAAGTGAACAGAGTATGTCTTGTCTATCTAATGTTTACAACAACGGCTATAACCATTTGGCTCGAGTTCCTCTACTGATGGTTTCATATTTATCTTAGGCACTCAGCCTCGTGCAGTTAAGAAAAGGACACCTCGCTTCCCTGTTTCATATTCACATAAGAAAGATGATAGAGATGATTATATTCCACTAAATAAAAAAGAACGGAGGTCAGACGTTGATGCTAATGATGATGAGGTCACGCATGTGGCAGCATTGGCATTAACTCAGGCGTCACAAAGAGGAGGATCTCCCCAAGTTTCTCAGAGTCCATACAAAAGAACAGAACATGGAAAATCCTCATCATTTCAGAGCTGGGATAAAATGGTATTTGACAGTTCATGTCTATTTTTTCTTTGATGGTTTTTGTTTTCATGCTTATTATATCATTCTATAATAAATTATATGTTTGTGTTTCCTGTACATGTGAATAGTTCCTACAATCAGAGACAGCTCATTTGGATCTTCGTGATACTTCCGTATATGAAGAAGACTGTTCTGAAGGTAGAATCAGAAGCAGGAGACCTGAAAATGGAATTTATACTAGGGATGCAAAATCTTTGATGGATATGGAAGGTGTAGGTACTGTTGAAGTTCATCGAAAGGGGAAAAAGTTTTACCGAAAGAAAACAAAAGTTGAAGAGGTCAGAAACAGTCCGTCTGATGATGAGAGAGAAGCATGTAGTGGAACTGAAGAAGGTCTGAGTGGACGTAAGGGGAAAGTTGATATTGAGATTTCAGATGCAAAAATTGAGCAACTCCTTCCACGGGTTCAGAGGAAGAGAAGCAAGAAACTATTCTTTGGAGGTACAAACCACAGAGCTGATCAATTGACAATTTTTATGGTTCGATGAGTCATTATAACCAAACATTTGGTGATGCAGAAAAGAGGAAATTGACGAGAAAGTGGAGATAATAAAAAAATGTTGATGTTGCACAATTTGGCCAATTGTTATTGGACTTAGTGCACTATATCTCAATTTACTGTAAATATGTCATTGCACATTTTTTTTGCAAAGTTTCTGGTCTTCCTAAAATTGTGTTGAACTATCGGCAAACTTATGGATCTTCTTGCTACTATGTGTCAATGATGCATTTGATATCTCTGATTTTTTAAACTATTGATGCAGATGAAGACACTTCCTTAGATGCTCTACAAACATTGGCTGATGTGTCCTTAAAGTTTCCAGACTCTACTTTGGAATCAGGTAAATGTTTAATGCTTTTAGTTCATGGTTTTTCCCCTTTCATCCTTTCATTCTTTCATTCTATTTTCTGCTTGTGTGTGTTCAAAAATGAAATATTGATTTATTATTTTGTCTTATGTTTATAAGACAATAACTTGTCTTATTTTTGAAATATTTATTTATTTCCTTGTCTTTTATTTTCTCCCTGTTGTGTATAGAATCATCTGTGCAGTTGAAGGAAGAACAAACTGCATTTGATATGGATGACAAGTCTAGTGCCCCCGAGGCGACATCTACAAGTCCCAAAGACAAAATTAAACTTTTAGGGCCAAAAGAGAAGGCACTGAATACAATCACTGAAGTTGAGGGTACTATGCCTAGAAAATCGAAACTTGGAAGATACTCAAGCATTGATGTTGAATCCGTTGCAGAAGTGAAAGAACAGCCTGAGCTTCCAAATAGTTCATGGAAAAGGAAACGCAAACCCATTCTTTCAAAGAAGGTAATATTGGGACAAGTGTTCTTTGTTCATTATAATTGTCTATTGAGGGTTTTGTTTTATGATAGGGGCCAATTCTTGTATGTTGCAGATATCAAATGCCGAAGCTCTCACGGAATCCCACCCAACAAGAACTTTGGAGAGTGAGGTATGCAATCCTTTTACATTTGAGGTGGCACATTGTATATGTCAGTGTTTCTTTGTTATCAATATATATTATTGTTGATTTGATAATACTATTTTCTCCTAGCTTGATTTGCCACAGCACATTTACTTGCATGCTAAATTTTTCTGTTAGTCATGCTTATATACAATATCATCTCCTAGATTTATATGGTCCAGGTGGTCAAGGCATATGTTTCCCTATGATTCAGTTTCCTCTATATTTTAAGCTTCCCTTTATATGTCTTCTATTTTTTTTTTTTTTTAAAAAAAGGTTTCCTTTATATTTTAGATATGCAGGTATGGCAAATATATGAATGTACTAAAATGCAAGCACAAAAATGTTTTCACACACTTGGAGAGGATCTCTGGTTATATGTACCAGAAATTTTCAATAACTAGTGGATGCAAATGATTCTTTGGAATTTTTTCCTTTGCAATCGAACACTGATGTTTTCTCCTTCATTTCTTATTCACATCTGCTGTAGGCCTTAGCTGGAGAAGAGAATAAATTATCCACTAGAGGTAAACGTACCAGCCAAATTTCTGCTCAATCAAAACAATGGAAACCAGGGCGAGTGTTGGAAGGTTCATCTGTTAATGATCAGAAAAGAGCAAGGATTGATTTAGCGGCATCAGCTGCACAGGTTCCTGCTGCTAGCCCAGCTAGCTTACCTACCAAACAGCAAAGCAGACGTAAGATGGTTTTAAAGAGAAAATTGAGCTCAAAAGTGGTGAAGTCTTCTGAGAACATTTTAAAAACTCAACCTAACAAATACTTTATGTCACAGCAAGACAGACTTCTCACTATGAAGGTAAAGTCTTTGCTTATGTTTATATCTTGAGCATGACTCAGCTTTTCTTTTTACTAATATATTTTACTTTTGGGCGTCTTTTTATCTATATTATTGCCAAATTTACAGGAAAAGCTTTCTTGTTGCCTGTCATCTGATATGGTACGTAGATGGTGCACTTTTGAGTGGTTCTACAGTGCAATCGATTACCCTTGGTTTGCTAATAGAGAGTTTGTGGAGTATTTAAATCATGTTGGACTTGGGCACATCCCAAGGCTTACTCGTGTTGAATGGGGTGTCATAAGAAGGTGTGTGTGGGTTCTCTCTTTCTCCTCAACTGATTTGTATTTACTTTGGAATCTTATATGTTTTATTGGGAATAATGGCGATTTCGAACTTACGTTACAACTGTTGGTTGATGCAGTTCCCTTGGCAAACCTCGGAGGCTTTCTGAACACTTTTTGCATGATGAAAGAGAGAAACTTGAACAATATCGAGAATCTGTGAGAAAACATTATGCTGAACTTCGTACTGGTATAAGGGAAGGACTTCCTAGAGATCTACCACGCCCTTTATCAGTTGGACAGAGAGTGGTTGCTATTCATCCCAAAACAAGGGAATTGCATGATGGGAGTGTACTCACTGTTGATCATGACAAGTGCAGGGTTCAGTTTGACCGTCCTGAGTTAGGAGTTGAATTTGTCGTGGTAGTTACATTTTTTGACATATTGTTTTTCATTTTCATCTTATTTTCATTATTGCTTGTTGATCATGTTGGTTGAAGAAACTACAATATCTATGAAGTTGCAAGTTAAATGGTGAATTAGATGGCCCTGGGAGCAGTTGCTATTCAGAAGATAGTGATACAGTTTTCATTAAAATTACTCTTTAGTTTGATCCATCTGTTTAATTTCATGTGATCTCTAGGTGATGTGCTGTTTTGTGTTAGTTTACCTTTTCTGGTGTTTTTTTTTTCCTTACGATTTATGCTTCATTTGATCATGTTCCTAGGTTGTGAAATTGTTGTCCCAGTAATTGAAATATTTATGGTACCACTATCATTTTCTTTGACATTGGGGGTAATCCTTTTTACAGGATATTGATTGCATGCCTTCAAATCCATCGGATAACATGCCAGAAGCTCTGAGGAGACAGATCAGTGCTGATAAGTTCTCAGCAATATCTAAAGAACCGCAAGTGAATGGACATCCTAATTTTGGTGCGCCCATGTTATTTGCTTCTGGTGGGCCTCTGGAGAAAGCACCTATTCCCACGAATACCTTGATAAAGCAGGTAAAGGTATGCATGCTCGTTGAATTCATATCAATATATTTTTGGGAACCTTTGAAGTACATCTGAATATGTAGGCTATGTTGCAGAATGGTCTTACTAATAGCTTTAACTAATCTGATTTTCTGATCCTTTGCCCAGGGGGATACAAAATATGCTCTTCCTATTGCAAATACAGTGGCTTCTGAGCAGGCAGCCTATGGTCAACCATGTACTGTGGCACAGATCCAAGCAAGAGAAGCTACTATAAGGGCTCTTTCTGAGGTGAAGAGTGCTCTTTCCAAGAAGGTTATTTTCATACATTTTCACGTTATCCGTGCTAAAGGCATAATGTTTGTTGATGTAGCATTCTTTGTACAAGTTACTGCAAACCATCCAGCATATCCATGGAAATCAGACCCTAATGATAATATGATCATTTTACTGCATTATTACTTTGACTTCATCTAGCATTGTATTTTGTATTTCTGCTTAGCATTTTTGGTTGCCTTGCGTAATTTACTGATCATTCGTGGAATTGCATTAGAAGTGATGACCTCATAGAGCTTTTTTTCTTATTCTCCAATGCTATAGGAAGCGTTGTTAATGGAGCTTAAGAATACTAACAATGAGATACTGGAAAGCCAAAATGGTGGAGAAGGCTCTTTAAAAGATTCTGAACCTCTCAAGAAACATATCGCCACGGTACTTGTACAGCTAAAGGAAGCCAATGACCAGGCATGTGGCTTCCACGGATTGTGTTTGTTCTTTTTATTTTTCCCTTCCGTTTACAATTCCATGCTTTGACCTGGCTGCAATCTTTGATGGTTTTTTTTCTCAAATGCAGGCTTCTTCTGCTTTACTCCATGTGAGGCAGCATAATACTTACCCGGAAAGCTCCCTGCCAACTTGGCCAAAGCCCCCAGCCAATTCTAGAACTCTTGATAATTCTTACGTCTCACAAGAATCAGGACCTGCTGTAGTTGAAATAGTTAATGGGTCAAGATTAAAAGCACATACAATGGTAGATGCTGCTATCAAGGTAGTAAGAGTCTCCTTTCTCTCTCTCTTAAAGAGCTATTTATTTCCATTTTTGATTTGTCTAATAAAGATCGAAATGGTTTCACAACCTTCAATTGCATATCTTTCATTTTCTTCCCTGTCTGTATCATGTCCTACTCTTTGAACATTGATGTAGCTAAACTACTGGTTGTAGTTATTACCACTACTACATCCTCTAATGATATTGATGATCAGCAGTGCAAACTGTTACACTTTCTTCTTTTCTGGGTTAGAGGATTTCTTAATATTGACCTGTAATTTATGGACTGAATCATCTAAAATGGCTGTTCAGGCAATGTCATCCGTGAAGGAAGGGGAAGATGCTTTTATGAAGATTGGAGAAGCATTAGACCATGTAGATAAACAGCAATTAACATCCGATCCTAGGGTAACAGTGATCCAATCTCCGGAGCAGGTCAATGGCACTCATCATAATCAATTTGTTTCTGGCACATCAGAGCCTCTTCTCACTAGTTTATGTTTCTGGTCCCGAATTGCAGGACGCAACTGACAAAAATGAGGCACAAATACCCTCTGAGCTCATCACTTCATGTGTTGCTACATTGCTCATGATACAGGTAAACTCTGATATTCTGTTTTTGATACAAATGCTGACAAATCATGTCCGCTGAGAATTGTTTCCTTGTAACCTGCAGACGTGTACTGAACGACATTGTCCAGCCGATGTTGCTCAGATAATTGATTCTGCAGTTTCAAGTTTGCATCCATGCTGTCCTCAGAACCTGCCAATCTACAGAGAGATAGAAATGTGCATGGGAAGGATTAAGACTCAAATATTAGCTCTTATACCGACTTCAATCTGATGCCTTCCTTTCAATCTCCACTGTCTAGCGTCTACCGTGTATATATAATGCTGGAATCTTGGTTTCAGGTTCAGTTCTTAGTTTTTTAGTTCTTCTCTTTTTCTTTTTTCCGGCCATATTTGTAGCTACAATTCTAATTTCGGTTAACTAAATGAGAGATAAGCTACTGATAGATATATGACAATTAATATGCTTCAAAATAAATGACTTGACCTTCTCTTTTATTTCCCTTTGTTTCTTTTTATAACCGAGCTCTGCTGTTTAATCTATGGATCCCCCTATATTCATTAAGCAAACTAATGTTTTGGATGGCTGGTTTCTCCTCTTTCACCCTTAAATAAATATAAACTAAACTTCGTTCTAACCCTGATATGGACGGAATTGAAATTTATATAATATCAATAAGTTTTATTAATTGAATTAAGATGTTTATTTTTTGTAATCTTTTCCCAGAATAAAACTATTATAAAAATACAAGAGAAAGCGGGATACTACCGAAAAAATGAAAAAATTAAAATTACTACAGCAACAATAATTAAAGAAGCCCACAGACTTAGAAAGCCAATGCGGGCTTAGTCAAGCTACGCAGTGGGCTGAAAAAGAATACCAATCCCAACCCACTTTGCCCATCGAAGAGAAAGCAGGCCACCAGGCATGAGTTTGCCTCAATATCAATGGCCAAGCAAAACTATCGCTATTTGGGAAACGATTATAAGCCGTAAAATTGACGGTTTTCAGTGTGCTAAAAAAGTTAATGTATTGACAGATTACTTTGGCATTAAGCCAACAAATAAAATCCCTTTTCGTTCATTGAATTATGAACAGTACTATATATATATATATATTTTTTTTTTCCTCATATAAAGACAAAACAAATACCCATGCTCTAGATCTTAAGTTTTTATATAAAAAAAAAAAAGTGGCAGGGCAGCAACAAAACCCGGCACGAGCAATCTTATATATAGACATACTGTTCAATTTTCCACCTTGCGTCAATCAGAAACTGAAAATTGAATTACCCAATCAATTTCTCCATCCAGCCGCTGTCGGCATAGGGTGTTTGGAGAGAGTTTTACCCTCTCCTTTTTGCCTCATTTTGCGTTAGTACTAGACAAGACATGGCAGCTGCTTTAACAGTATATGGTTGAAATGATAATTTTGGGTTATAAGAATGAAAAGTTAAAAAAAGAAATTGAAAGTATCACAATTTACAAATTCTCTTTTGCTCTTTCAAATTTCTATCCTAACAATAGGCAGGGCTCAGTCGCATTCACGGCGGTGGCAGCCCATCCAATCCAAAAACTTAGAACACAACAAGACCATTCCCCAAGCACAAGGGTAGCGATGGCATGCATAAAGATGAAGAGCATCGAAAACAAATGGGTTTTCTCCAGCTCCATCATGGCATGCCCTTCATGCAAAATGGACCGCATTCCAGTTAAACACCAAGCAAGAATCTAAACACGTCACTTAATGAAATGATTCCTTCTACACGCTTGCTGCCAGCCTCCACAATAACCAGTCTCCTAACCCCTGAAACAAAACAAGAATCCAAACAATTGCAAGATTACTACAAATAAAACGAAGTTAAAAAATAAAAATTTTAGGGGAAAAAGGTACCTGGATTTGCCAACCGCTCCATCACTTTATGTAAAGGATCAGATCGCAAACACATGTGGCATCTCTGCCCATTGAAGCCCTGTGAAGAATTTGCATCTTGTTCCAGTTGCAATGCCTACAAGAGTAAACAAGGCAGACAAGCACACTAAGTCTCCAAGCAGAGCATATGTCAGACATAATGCATATTTAATCTTGAAACAAGGACGGTGATGGACATGAGAGGTCCAAAAGTTCTCTAACCATTAAATTAAGCACAACTACCATAAAGTTACATGCCTTAAAAGGTTGAGAACTCAACGAGTAAATTTAGTAGTTACCTGATGAATACTCATTTCATCAAGATGGATCTGAGCATAAGCTTTATCTTTTGCCAAAGCAGTGATGTCACTATCAAGGAAGATGAAACATTCAGTTGATGCAACATTTTTACCATCCTTTTGACATTAAAAATATATAGGACTAAAAAAAGAGGGGGGGTTTAACAATTACCTTCGTGAATATATATCAAGCAAACAGTAATTATCATCCACTATAGGTATTGAACTAACTTCAGCTGCAGAAAGTGTGATTGCCCAAATTAAGCAAGAGCATGAAAAATGGTAGATTAAGCCATCTATTTGCATACCATAAATCAATCTTATCGCCAGAAAGAGAGAAAAAGTGACTGTAGTCCATAATGTAGAAATTGAAAAAAGAAACCCAACAGTTATAAATAGCCCCAAAAAGTGCTTTAAGCAAAAAGTTACTAGTTGTTAGTGTCAATCACAACTTGCATGAAAATGTGTAATTACCTTAATAGACAAAAATTTAAGGTTATGTTATACAGGGAACGAAGTACAATTTTCAAAATAGAATTAAGGTATTTTAGACGATTTAACCTTTAAAGAAAAGCTCAAAAAGATCTACTCCCAACAGCCCAAAATATGAGCTTCTCCATGTAGAGGTAAAACAATATTTTTTAATCCTTTATAAGCTCTTCTGTAGTTGCAACCAAATGACACTAAAAAAA
>JAXCLQ010000006.1:512584-730934 GCA_035584115.1 Cedrela odorata | reverse complement strand
TTACGTTGCTTCTAAGTCCAAAATTATTGATTATCATTGCCGATAAAGATGGAGTAGAGCAAAGAATACTGCAATTCGTGATAAGAATGTCTAGAGTTTTCGGATTTATTCTCTGCTTGGAGAAGAGATCCTGGACAATTGAAAACAGCACCATTTTGACTTCTTCCAAACTGGATTTCAGTGAACGATCATATGGCAGCAGATGGGTGCCCCCGGGTACATAACTTTCATTTCCAATACCGGATCTTTCGATGACTTTGGTTTGAAACTCGACAGTTTTGCTGTCAAAACTTCCCGATCTTGCTGCCTGTTCTATGAAAGTGGAAATTGGAACTCTGTGAGTGTTTGGTGCCCGGTAGCATATAAAATCAACTAAAAAACACGATTGGATGATCTGTAAAGAAAGTATACTGCAGTTGCAATTAGAGTAATTGCTGCCAGGAACTTAAAATTGGAAAGCAGAATTACGATCTCTTCAACATCTAAACTTATTTTGCTCTCCATATTGCTTCAGTTGTCTGCATGCATGGATGATTATTTACAATTTATTGGCTTTGTACAAGAAGAAAGGTGTGCCCATGTTTAAGCACAACCGACGGATGGTCAAATGCTCATGCAAATTATATGGACTGCCTGACATGGCGCATGAATGTAGATTTCTACACAGTAAAATATTATAACAGCCTAACATAAAGAAGTGGAACCGTGATTGCCCAGAAATTTTCAAGTACTTACATATGTTAATATGACTTGGATCAAGTTCATTTTAAATTACGTTCTACGCTCTACTCTATGTATATTTGAAGAGTCCTTCCCTGTGCATATGTTTGCATTTAATAATTTTTATTTATTTATTTACTAGTTTTATCCGCAATTTATATAGTCATTACTGTAACGTTGGTTGAACATCTAGGTTCAAATTAGACTATTTCTATTCTTAATAGGAGTCTGTCTACCAACATCTTGTAAAATTTTATAAAAATTAATTTGACACCAAAAATCAAATTTTAAGATACCCAAATACTCACAATTGAAAATTTCTATTTGATTAATACTCAAACAACTCGTTAATTCGCCCAAGCTAAAGCAATTGTGTTAGTCATTATAACTTATATGTTACTATTAAATTGTAGCAAATGCTAAAATTACAAATAACGTTAACACTTGTAACTTGGAATGCGAACTTTGTAATATACACAATACAACAGTTAATCACTTAATACATAACTTACGACTTGTATTTAATTGTAATTTTGTGAAGTGTAATACAAAATTATGTCTTAACTAGTAATTTTTCAATCAATTGGGCTAGCTCCCAACTCAAGGCAAGAATTTTTGGTATTCAGCTTCAGCCTTCATCTATATATATTAAATTTGTTGTGGACCAGGTCCAATAATGGCTGAGGCAAATAAACTCGGCCAGGCTGCTGCCTGCATGCATATGACATAATCATTGGCTATATTGTCTACTTCAACCTCGAGATCTGAGCTTCTGGATTGCGTGTACAGAGTCCCATATATACTTAATATTCCTCCTCCTCCTCCTTCATATATTAATCTCTCTCTCTCTCTCTCTCTCTCTCTCTCTCTCTCTCTCCAGATATCTAACTCATTACACAGTAAATGGGAAGAATTACGCCACTGTCACTTGTAATGTATAAGTCTCAATTTTAGTAGTAATATTTTAGAATTATTATAATTTCTTTTAGAATAATAAAAAAAAAAAAGTATAATAAAATAATAAAAAAGGTTTGAAAAATGTACAGTACAATTGAATGGACCGTATAACATGAACCTGTCATATATGATGCAGCTGGCAGAAACAGCAGCACGTGTTTTGACCATTGCTTGCATTTTAAGGTTCTTCATATTTGGGCAGGCATTACTGCATTTCTTGTCTCCTTTCCCGTTTCAATTTCCAACATCTTCATGGCCTATCAAAAAGGAACCCACCTCTACTAGAGACAAAGTCCCCCCCACTTTCTTAGGTTAAAAGTGAAACTGTGAAAGTATAATTGCTCCTTTTTTTTTTACTTCCTTGACTCTGTCAAAACTTAATTGCTTAGCTTAGCCCCTTCATCAACCTTACGCCATCAACTGAGACAGATTCATTCATAATCATAACTGTTTGTCTTTCTGCTTTAGCTTATGGATTCTCGTTCTCCATAACCAAGGAATCCAGAGTATTGGTCCAATTGTAAGTCAATACAGCACCGTATTTCCATAGATATCAGTATATTTTTCAATAAATATGCGATTTGCTATGAAATTGGGATATTTTCATAGAGTTAATTAACATACTAGTGCGCAAAGAAAACTGTAAACCTTAAGGGCAGCCCCTACCTTTTCTTGGTTTTATTTAATTAATTCAAATCTCATCGAGGTCGAGAATTCCCGTTTGTTGACTGTTCGAGACAAGCTTGTCCCATTCAAATTTAATATAATATCAACTCTATCCTTTAGCAAATAGCAATGATACTGATAATTTTCCTCATCCAACAAGGTCCGTACTTAACAGTTATTACCATATAAGTTCTGCTCAATTTCACGTCAAAATTAACAATGTCTAGCTATAGCTATAAGTTTAGCATGTAAAACTACAGTGATTTTTAGATGTTGTGTGGTCCTTGATTACAGTTTTACAGTTAGCTCCTTGCCTCCTTCGATTATTAAATAAGCAGGCCATATATTTGCCTATGTCACACACACTGTCTTTATTTCTCTGCAGAAGTTAAAAGCTGACAGTAATACTATCGAAAAGCTAACAGCAATATCATCATGGCGCCATATACAACAAAAAACCAAGAAACCATATACGCATTCATTTGAAATTGAATGAGGAAATTCATCTGTAAGACAAAAACAAGAAGTAAACCGTGAAGAAATTCAAGAAATGTACCTGTAGGATGTAATATATGAGAATGGATAGAAATACAATCTTCTTCTTTCTGCATGGAGAATGAGAGGGAAAGAGTGAGAAACACGTGTTGGAGAAGGGGAGCACGTGCAAAGGCATGAAAATATATACATGTGAATTGCACGTGCCCTGCTTCTCCAACAAGAGCTACCCACCCACCATGACTACATGCAACAGCGAAGCTTAGTGAGGAAAGTTCAAATGAGAGAGCTGAAGTTTGGAAGCAAAGAAAGCAAAGCCATGCATGAATTTATATACAAGTTCTTGAAAGAGAGAAAAAGAGAGAGAGAAAGCGAGAAATAAAGAGGTTGAGTCTTGAAGTGGGCATTCTTTAAAGACACCTAAAGTGAAAAGTTTTTTCAATCTCTGGAAAAAGCCATGAATGCCCACTTCATTTTTTTAAATTTGAAAAAAAATATATATGGAAAATTCGGAAACCCATTTGTGAAATTCAATCGAGAGTATGAATGAGTAATTAATTACAACAACAACTCAAATTTAATCATCACGACTCTCTATTTCAAAGAGTGAAACCTACTGGCCAATGAGAATTGAATAGAACATGGCACGTGCAGTGCACGTGCTATGAAGGGAATTCCTTTGGATCCAAATAATGAAGAGAATTGATAGCATAGCATTTGCCATGTATTAGAGATTTGACTTGGACTTTGACAGGCGGAGCAGTGAATCTTATTCTTACCGGTTTGATCAACCTGACTGCAGCCAGAGAGTAGTGTTGTACTCTGTATGTTTAATAATAATATCTGGGTCCCTGACTTTTTATTTTTTACAAATAAAGACATAATTTATTTATTTATTATAAATAAATCCCCGAGTAATCCTAATAAAATAATAAAGGTACCCTTAGAATATTTTATTTTAATCAGATAACATTATTAGAATATATAACCTCAAATCAAATAATATTTCGATTATTTTAACAGAAATGAAGGACCTATTTGTTAAATATACATAAAGTATAACTTTATTTGTAAAAAATTATAAAAATTAACAAGCCAGATATTACAACCCCGTATATAATGTTTTTACCTCTATATTGGGTCAGCTTGAGGGATACTTTCTGCCGCCAAATACAGCATTCCCTTTCTTTTACTTCTTTTAACCAAGATTTGCTTACCGCATTATGTCTCTATCATAAAAAATAAAAAAATAAAATAAAATAAAAAGAAGACAAATATAATATAATTTCCCTTTCAATTATTTAAATCCATTTTTTTTATTATTAAAATCAACATGTCACGAAACCAAGTTGAGATTTCAGTACTAAAAGAAGGACACGAGATCACGATAATTGTAATAATCCCATGTGCATTAATTCATGGGCTAGTTTACAATACATCAAGTGTAATGTTATTACCCAAATTTTCTGTAAATTTTTTCGTGCAATTATAAAGCTTTTAGAAAATTGATCAATTTATGTTTTATATTTTTTGGTTGAATACAGAAACTTAATAATTTTGTGAAGAAGAAACGATCAAGATGGCAGGTGCTGCGATGATGATGAGGTATTTGACCGAGGAGATGGTAATGGCATGGCAGTGAAAGATAGAAATAAGATTGGATGGCGGTGCAGAATTATTCAGAAAATGCACGTTGGGGTTGCGTGTTGGACGCGAGTTCTTCTTTTTCTTTTTTGTTTTGCGTAATTACTAGGGAGGAGAAGTAATTTGTGGTGTTGGTTTCGGGAAGAGCAGGGAGAATTCCCAAGCGGATTTGATTCCCTAACTTCGGTATATGAATATTTTAACACTTTTTCTCTTTATCTTCGCACATCCCCCGTGGATTTTGGCTTTCTCATCGCACCCCCCAACACCCTGGCAGGAAAAAGAAAACCTAGAAAAATGAAATGAGAAAATATACATTTCAGAATTGTGTATGAAACCAAACCAGCTTGGACCTGGTTTACAGGGTTTTGTATTCACTCCAAAAGTATTCTTTAAAAAATAAAATCAATAATCTTTTCTAACTTGAGATTCTATAGAGACAACCCCCGTCTCATTTATCTTTTGGTGTTACAGAAAAAGTAATTTTATTGATTTTACGTTTTACAACAAGAATAAGTGAAGACTTAAAGCAAACACCA
Source organism: Cedrela odorata (assembly GCA_035584115.1). NCBI lineage: Eukaryota > Viridiplantae > Streptophyta > Magnoliopsida > Sapindales > Meliaceae > Cedrela > Cedrela odorata. Next base: position 725,913 of record JAXCLQ010000006.1, on the reverse strand, counting down.
TCCTTTATGGCTATGGATTGGACAACTTCAGGCACCATAGCATTTACTTCTTCAGGAGTTTTGCCTTGAAAAAGTCTAAACATGAAAAGGGAATTTTTACTTTCTCGGCACAGTCTATTAATAAACATTCACAATAATTAATTTTTGGACTTGTTTTTCAATAACACTGGTGGGATAAGAGACGCTTACCGGCTGCATCATTGTAACATATTCCATTGAAAGAGGTGAAGAACATCATGTCAAGCTATGATTTCTGGGATAAAATTTTCTTTATCTGCTAAAATGTGTAAAGATAAAAGTAGTAGATCAAGCAACAAAAAAAATTCACTCCATCTAATTTCAAAATAAATGAGCTCCAAATTCATGGATCGGACTACAAATGATATGTGTTAGATATAAATAGTAGAGGGATTGCGTAGGGGAATTCCACTTTAGTTTCTAATGATTTCAGAAAACAGCTCTTTGGTAGATATTCGATTAAAAAATCTATGTCAGCTCTATAAAAAATTTAAATAAATATTAGTTAACAATGAAGCTTGGAGGAGATGTTGCGAACAAGCCACACTGCCATGTAGTAGTAGGCCTTCTGCGTCAAATGAACTCCATCCCAGCTGATACGTTTTTGCAGATTTGGACAAACTGGAACGCCAGGAAATCCGCACATTTTTGTGAGATTGAAGTTATAATCACCTCCAATGCCGCAACAAGCTTTTTGCACCGATCTAGCGTCAAAGCTTGTCCATATTTGTAAACAGTAAGACAAGTTTTAGAATAGTACCGTGTATGGAATAATTTTCTTCTCGAATGTAAGCATATTTAGAAATTCAAATCTGACACTATACATTGATGTATAGTTGTTAAGACGGTGGTGCGTAACAGCTACTTACTAATATGTAGCCAAATTCAGTTGTAGACTTCCACACATAAGAATAATTAGTTGTATTCAATATCAACATATTCAGCTGCGGCTTAGGATTTAGTTATTATGTCTTTTTACTTTATATTTAAAATTTATTGGCAAACTTTATGATATTATGGAATGCATAGAATTAATAAACTCGCCAAGCAAACGAGCATGGCGCAGAATCCATAAGAATGCATTGTAGTAATTTCCACATACTATAGCTACTTTCGGATGTTGTGTTTTGAGCTCTTGAATGGCTTGTTGGAGCTGCTCATTGTGGTACAATGACGAGCTGTTCAAGTTCTTCAGGCAGTGGAATTCACCATAAGCAGCAGAATCATTGGTGTGGAATCCGGAGAGATAGATTGGAAAACACCCTACTGGAAAATTTCCAGGAACAACCACTCTAGTAGCACCATAACCAATAACTGTCTGAAACCAAACCAAAGATTAGTTCAGAGTCGTGCAGCACCATAATCAATAATAAACCTTTGAATCTGAACCAGGCCTGCACGATTTTGTTTTTGGAATCATCCAAAAAGTTTCCTCCCACTCTACATATACATATATATAACCCAGTAAAATTTTATAGCCATGCGACATACGATGTGAGATTTTTACAACCACCCTCCCCTTATCATGTCGGTGTGGATATGGTGTAACAGAAGAGAGAATTTTTTTTTTTTTTTTCAGTAAGAAGAAGAGAAGACGTACAGCAACAGCATCTTTTATGGCTTGTACAACTTCAGGCACCATGGCCTTAATCTCCTCAATGGTTTTGTCTTGAAATAGTGCATAATTATAGTCATTTCCTCCAATTTCTCAACCACGAAGAGGGAATTTCTAAGTTTCTCAGCACAGTCTACCCAACATAATAGACAAACAAATCAGTTCATAATTTTAAACTTGACTATATCACATCCAATATAATATTACAACCACAAAACAATTTTTTAATACAGAATTTAAAATATTGAACACACTTACCTGCATCGTTGTAACATATTCCATTGAAATAGGTGAAAATCCGGTCAAGCTGTGTACTAGAGAACTGTTGGTAACTGGGGATAAAATTTTCTTATCTGCTAAAATGTGTAAGGTAAAGCAGTAGAGCCAGCAACTGCGAAATTCATCCCATGACCACCACTGTATAATGATGTGTTCCTGTTCAAGTAGGCATCGAGAAAGGGAAGACCAGCAGATATTGCTGCAAAATTAAGAATAAATTTATAGATTATAATGCAGACTAACTATAAATTCATTTTAAAATTTACCGAAAACTAAATAAATATTAAATGAAAACAGGTGTAATGGAGGTCAATTGGTTCAATTGATTAAAAAAAAAAAAAAAAGAGATATTATATAATAAGTTTAAAATTTAAATCTCGTGGACATTAAAATTTAATTGTTGATTGATTACTCTATGTGCAAACAACACAAAACCCGTCAAAAAGTTTCCTAAAAAATTAATTAAACCAAAATATCATCAAGAAGAAAGTAAGAAATTGATGACTTCATACCAAAATAATCAATAATTAACAACCCATTTGAACATCAACCAGTTGCATTCTTGAAGAAGGTTTCGCCGCAAGGAAGCCGAGCAAACACAGATTCAGGCTGCTCACGCATCAGATCGCCCGTGTCCGATGTCGAATCCCCGAGTTGATATATCGCATTAATCCCACAATTTTTGAGAATCTATGCTGCAATTGTATGAAAGAGTAGGAAAAAGAAGAATGAGAGAGCTGAGTGCAAGAATCATACGAGAGAAAAAACATACTAGCCATTGCCTGATGAAAGAAATTAACTTAATAAAGTTGGCTATGGCTAATACTAATATAAATTAATTGGTTGATGATGATGATGCTTTGTAAAAAGCATATGCATGCATGACTAGTTTTGTCTGTCTCAAATTATCATTTCCTTTTATCTTTTCACAATATTAGTTTTGTTATGTACTCAATTATGAATATGAATTAAGTTAAACAAGAGCCTGCTACTTCAAGAGTTCTCATTATCTATGCACTTGAATTTTAAAGCATCTTTTTTATATTGTCATATTATCGTTTTAATATTAATATAAAATTAATATACTAAATAAATAATATCAAGTTTAAATTAATATAACATGAAAAATTATAATTTCAACATCAAATAATTATAAAAAATATAAAAAAAATATTGTGAAAAATATTCAAAAGTTCTATTAACAACTTAAAAAATATATTATAAAATTGACAACAATGATGCCAATACCAAACAAAATATGAAAATGTGACAAAATATGCAATTTAACACATGTGATAATTGCCAATAAAATATAACATCTACATGATATCATGTGATTAGAAGAATAAATTCAGTTTAGTATAGGAATGGCAATTGGGCTGGGATGGGGTGAGCTTGACAAAGTCTAAGCTCGGCCTGACAATGTGCACATAGTTCAAGCTCGCAAAAGCCGGTTCAAATGGAACTAAGGCCAAGTTAAGTTTTTGATAGGTTCGAATTTTTTTTTATTTTTTATTTTTTTAAAATAAAATAAAATTTTTTCTAAATATATTAAATTTTAAATTTTTTACAATTTATTTAAAATAAAAAATACTATTAAAACACATTAAAAATTATAAAAAATAACAATATTACTTATATTAAATTATTAACATACAATACAACTACACAAGTTTAAATATATATTAAAAGTTCAAGTATCTAATATAAATTTTTAATCAACTAAAAGTATAAAAAAAATATAAAAATATAGTCATAAAACTAAATATAAACAATTTAAAACACAAAAATTTATTTTTTTTAAGAATTATATCACTTAAAAATAAATTTAAAATAATATAAATAAATAAATTTATTTTTTTAATTTGAGTTGAGTCACGTCCAAATATTCATAATAATACTCATCTCTAGACCCAGAATAGTATCGGAAAATTAAAACATAAGCTCTTTTTTTTATTCGGGTCGGGCTCAAGCCCGTGCGGACCCGGGCCGGGCCGGGCTTGGGCTTTTTTGCCGCACACGGAATGCCACCTCCGCCTACTGTTTTGTGATGCCTCTCCAATTACGCTTTCCCTTTAATCGTCAATTTTCTCTTCTACAAAAGCGTCCCTCCGTTCTATTTTGCTTTTGTTTTCATTTCTCTCGAACAAACTTCTTATTGTTTCTCTAAAATGGCGGAGGCCAATTCAAAATTCGAATCTGCAAGGAAATGGGTTGTCGAACACAAGCTTAGAACTGTTGGTAATTTTTCTTTTACATTTTGCAAAAATGAATCTTTTAAATTTTCTAGAAAATTGATTGGATTATATATCTTTTTTCGTAGTTGGATTTCTTTTAATTGTTTTATGGTGATATAGATTTTGTTTCTTTTGTGGATTAGGGTGTTTATGGCTTAGTGGGATTGCGGGCTCGATCGCGTACAATTGGTCTCAACCCAATATGAAAACCAGCGTCAAGATTATTCACGCTAGGTAAATATTGATGCTTAATATGTTTCCCGTTTTTTATTTTTTATTTGCTTTTTTTTTTTTTGGGTGAAATTTTGTTTCTTGTGTTTTTGTTGTTGATCGATTAAAATTTTTCTTTATTTTAAATGGATGTTAGTTGTGAAATATTGAGAAAATAATCAAGCTTATTCTATATTAAAGAGTTTGAGAGAACCAAATCTGTAGTTCTAGTTTCCTTGTTGTTTATTTTGTGAAATTGAACGTGTCAATTTATCTTCTTGCCCCCCTTTGATGACCTAGAGTGAATAGAAACTCTGAATAGGTTAGCCCTTCTGCCTTGATATGATTCTTGTTCTGATCAATTTTGTGATTTATTTGTGTTTCTCTGTCTTGGTTCGGCAGAACTTTATGTTAAGGATAGAAATTCTAATTTCTCCATCCCAATTGACTTCCTAGTTGCCCGACTTTTTTTGTTTTTAGTGCTTCAATCTATGCCCTTATAGCTCTCCCCTATTTCCAAACCTAACGTATACTTTGTGTTATCAATTCTTCATAATTCTCTTTTAATACTAACCTATAAAAGGTGTCTTATCTCGAATTCTTTTGCTTAACAATCAACATATTGATTGATATATGAATTTTTTTGACAAAGAAAAGTAGCTGGTGTTGGGTTTATTTTGGTGTTAGTGATAACGGGGATATGTTGAGAAGGTCAAGGCAATTGTTGGTGTGGGGAATTTCACAAGCTGTTGCTGCAAACCTTTAGCAAACTTAATTGTCATGGTGATGGTGAGTGGTATGGCTGTGTTTGTTTATCTTAGAGGGAGATGTTGAGAGAGAGGATATGAACTTATACGGTCATGTGACTGTTAGTTGCAAAGCTTGTTGATACTTCTAATGTCTTACTCTCTTTTATTAACTTGTGTTGCCCCCAAAGCAAAAAGTACTGGGAGGTCTAAGTGTAATTCTGCTTTTCAAAGGCAGAAATGAGCCCCTCTGATTTTTTAGTTATTTTAGAAGTTGTAGAACAGTTTCACAAGAAAAGAGATTGAATGGTCAAGCATTTGGTTTTGCTCCTAGAAGGCTTTGGGAATCGTTTCTTCGGGGCAACCTTTCTAAATCTGGATTATTAAAAACAAAAAAGTTCCTATTGCAATCATTCTTGTTAGAACTTGTTCTGAAGTTTGCAGATTATAATTCTTGTGACAGATGCTTAGTTTTCTTTGATTTCTTCCCACATCTCCTACTATTGTAGAGGCTTTTGAGTTTTTAAGTTCAGAGTTCAGACATTGTTTTATTTCTTTCACCCTACTAACTCCTGTCTCCTGCCGGTTTAATCTTAGGTTGCATGCTCAAGCCCTTACACTGGCTGCACTAGCTGGTGCTGCAGTGGTTGAATACTACGACCACAAGTCAGGATCCAAGACTGACAGATACGCAAAGTTATTCCCAGCTGATGCCTACTCACACAAGGACTAAAATAGCTTTCATGCGGCATATACTTAAAAACGAATTTTTGCTAGGTCTATGACGAATGAATTGTTTTAATAATATTGTGTGATGAGGCGTTAGTATTTCCATTTTTCCATTACAATTTTTTGATGGTTGCATCAGTTTATTGAGCATCATTGATATTGTTATAACTTGTTACTTAGTAGATCACGGGCTCATAAATTACAGAAAACAGATATGTTATTCTTGAATGAAATGAATATGATGATATTTGTTCTAGCAGCTTTTGCTACTCTTACTTACAGATGAAATCCCGTCATACTGGTATGAAATCTACTGGAACATTATTCTTTTGCACTCAAGTCATTCTGAGCCCTTGTTTTTGCTGTGAAGTTTTTATGGATTTCTTCCTCAGATTAACTGAGTATTTAACTCGGTAATTGAAAATATTTTTCTATCTCATCTGATTATTCTGAGTGGAGATTATCTCAAATGAAGGTAAAATTTCAGGGTATTTCATAACAAAATCAATAATACTCGTACGTCAGGTATCTGAACTAAAAAATTGTCAATTTTCAAAAAGAACAGAATAAAGGAATTGGACAAATTATATAACACCCCCGAGTTTTCCGTAAATGACCATTGCATTATCTATTTGTAAAAATGATCATCTGATTCATTGGTTAATTTTTATTTTTTTTTCATATTGTCAAACAATTATTCCATGTTTTAAAAGGTATTATATAAATATTATCAAGCTGGTGGCCTGGTATAGTTTAGAGACGCTTATTGATTTGTGTAAGAAGTCGGATTGTCGTTTGTTGTCCACGAAGCAATATTTTTATAAACCGAACGAATAGTCACCAGTCATGAATAATCATCAAATCTTATTGAGAGGTGAAATAACGTTTGCATAGCTATTTACCAAACGAATGAACGACGAATCGTTCGTAAATTTCATAGCTACCACTTGTCGTCTCAGACAAAAAAAAAAAAAAAAAAAAAAGGGGGCAAAACAGGAAATAAACACTTTTATCACTCATTTTGGATCTAGGATCAAGAGATAATCAACATAACATAACCGTACACGTGACGTCACACAATCATAACTCTTTCTCTTTAAAGCCTCGTCAAATGCCACGTACATCTTTCCAGAATAATCTGCGTCTTCTACTTCCTTTCTCCAACCTCTGCAAGGTCATTTTATAAAATCAATTCATAGGTTTTTTTTTTTTAAAAAAAATTCTCCATCGGAAAAAATTATAAATCCAATTTTCTGGCCCGAATTTCATTGATTTACGGTCGACTTTTTCACTTCTGAAATTTCACTATCGGATCTGGTACCGAATTTAATGATTTTCTGATCATCGGAAAGCGACATGTAGAATCATCAGTCGTTGCATTTCTTTTTTGTTTTATAAAAAAACGATTTTCAAATTGATTAACAGATGATTTTTAGGTCTAATTTATGTGTTATAGCGCCCGCATACTTGCAATTTAGTAGTTCTAATTATTCTTAATTTTATTATTTGTCGTTTCAGCAAAAAAAAAAAAAAAAATGAGCAGGCGATCGAGCCGTACTCTTTACGTCGGAAATCTCCCGGGAGATACTCGAATGAGAGAAGTTGAAGACTTGTTTTACAAGGTTTCATTTTTTTTTTTTTTTAATGTATATTTTGGGTTATAATTTTTTGGTGAAATATTTGTTGTTATTTAATGTTTGTTAAGTGATTAGTCTGTAGTTTATGTGGATATGTAATTTTCTTTTTATTACTATGTTCTTTGATTAGCTTCTCTACTTTGTTTCTTTTTATTTTCCTGCTGCTGCTTGTTTTAACCATAAATTAAGAATTTCCCTTGCACTTAATTAGAAAAGAAAAAATCCAAAATTTTATTGTGCTATAAAAAGATCACGGGGGAGAAGCTTTTGTTAGTGTTTGTATGGCTTCCTTTTCTTCTGGTGTATACTGGTTTATCTCTATAATCACTGTTGTTGCTTGATATGGATTTGCATTGAAGAAATTGCTTATTACGTTAACTTTGTAATTGCAGTATGGGCCCATTGTTGACATTGACTTGAAGATCCCACCAAGACCTCCAGGTTATGCTTTTGTAGAGGTGACTTGATAACTACTTTGGAAATAGTAGGACAATCTTACTGTTACATTTGCCCTAATATTTCAGTTTTCTTGTTTTACTTTCTTGATTTTTTATTATTAATTTTGTCTTTCAAGCAGTTTGAAGATTATCGTGATGCTGAGGATGCAATCCGGGGTCGAGATGGCTATAATTTTGATGGGTATCGATTGCGAGTTAGTAGCTTATCACATACCATATTTCCTTCCTCTGGTTTTTCTTTGTTTGACTGCCATTATTATATCTTTGTTGCTATATTTATTCTATTATCTCTCTAGGTGGAACTTGCTCATGGGGGACGAAGACATTCATCATCAGTGGATCGTTATAGCAGTTACAGTAGTGGAGGTAGCCGTGGAGTCTCCAGGCGCACTGACTATCGTGGTACGTGTTGCCTTTGACATCACTTGTGTTTTCAGAAACTGCATGCAACTGAGAATTGATTTATGGCCTCCCGTCCTGCAGTTTTGGTGACTGGATTACCTTCTTCTGCTTCATGGCAAGACCTAAAGGTGAGTACAATGGTTCTTCCCAATAATTGGTTGCTGTATCATTTGTGTGTATGACCATGTGTAGATATACTATTGCGTGTTCATGTTTATGGATAGCTAAACTTCTTTGCCTTTTTTTATTAAATGAATATTGTTTGTGTTCAATGATCAGGATCACATGCGTCGTGCTGGGGATGTCTGTTTCTCTCAAGTGTTTCGTGATCGTGGTGGTAAGTGAATTTATCAGTTTTGTTTTTCTCACTGTTTACAATCAGTTCACTCTTCACAGGGTAATGGCGAGTAGTATCAGAGGAAATGTTACAAGGCATAACTTTAATAACTAATGATAGAATTGTGGTAATGCTGTAGATGAAAAGAGGATGTTAAGATGGTATCTCCTTAAACTATGCAGACAATTAGAATGAGCAACTTAATGAATATATGTGGATTTTATGGGGTGAAGTAAAAGATGTGAACTTGCTACAATTTGGTGTGTAAAATCTAGTTTATTGACCATTTTTGGCTTATTATAGAACTTGATGTGTGTTGATGCCTTTACGGAGAGATATTTGACAATGAACAGGATCTGGATAGTGGGGGATTTAGCTCTCGGTATAGGCACAAGAGGTTTTTTATGTTTATCTAGTTTTATTGCATATAAGGATCTGATATTTGAGATTCTTGAGAGATTCTTCTTGTAATATGTATGCAGGCATGACGGGAATTGTGGATTACACGACCTATGATGATATGAAATATGCTGTGAGTTAGTTTTACTGTACTTTACTGTGATGATCTTATAGGTTTTAATTGGGCTGGGGTTGGTTGGCATCAATGACCTTTAATAGTTCTCTGAACATTTTCTTCTGCTTTGACTCTGTAGATAAAGAAACTTGATGGGTCTGAGTTTCAGAATGCATTTTCCCGGGCTTATGTACGGGTACGTCATGATATATTTTGAGTGCTGAATACTGGATTTCAGCATGTATTTAAATTGCGTCACTTACCCAGTTGTATTCTTTAGGTGAAGGAGTATGATTCAAGACGGAGCTACTCTAGAAGCCCAAGTCGTAGTCCTTACTATTCGAGGAGCCGGAGCCGAAGTCCATACTATTTGAGGAGCCAAAGTAGTAGTCCTAGCCGCAGCTATAGTCGTAGGAGCAGGTCTGGTTCTGTTGTTTGGCTGAAGCAAATTTATAATATTGGTTTTTAGCCAGAATGCAATTGACTAAGATATGTTTCTGCAGCTATTCTCCCAGGGGCAAATATTCACATCGGTCTCCATCTGTACCTCCTGCTAGGTCTGCTTCTCAGTATTCTCCATCCGGATCACCTTCCCACTTTCTTTCAAGGTATATGTTTGCCCAATCCTATCACTTGTGTTGCAACTCATTGATATAATGAGTTAATTAACATCTGGGAACATTCATGAAAATGATTTACATCTAACATACAGAAGTGTATTTGCAGCTGTGTTGTCATCAACAATGCAGTTACATATTGGCATAATTTCTCTTCCTGCTTCCCTTTTTGTTTCCCTGAATTTTTTATGGCCTATGCTTTGTTGTACTAGCTGACATTTCTTCTTGCTAATTATGACATACTTAATGATGGGCCTCCCATTGACTATGATTACTACTTGGGCTAAATTTCTGTTTTAAGTGTTGTCTTGAAATAGCCAATCGTTTGTTCAAGGTTAATTCATGTTCATAATCTTGATCCTCAAGTAGTACAATGATGTGATGCTTAGCAACTGCATTAATATAATTGCTTTAAGTTTCTTTTGTATGGTTTTATAGTAAATCCTGCATGAGGCTTTATAAGTTTCAAGCTTTGGAGATCGAGGTAGTTGGCCTATTCCTGGTCGTAGGGCTAAGGTCAGGCTTTGAAATCAAATACTTTCTAGCTTGGCTCAAGTTTAGCTAGTGAATGGTTGATTCAGGTTTGTATAATCTAGTGTGGTTCAGCTGAGCTTGAGTACTGTCCCCAGCTAGCTTAGAGAGGTCATTTTATTCGGACTTGGTCTCAACTTAGGATGTCCCCAGCTAGCTTAAATAGGTCATTTTATTCGGACTTGGTCTTAGCTTGGGATGGCCAGTAAACTGTAAATACAGCAGTCCATCATATAGGAACTCAAAATTAAGTTAAGCTTAAGCTTTGATGCTGATCATCTTGGCCAAACTTTACCGCTTTTTTGAATCCTGCCAATCTCAGAGTTGCTCTTCCTGCCTATTCTTAGGAACTTTTTATTCTTTTGGTCATGAACAGTTGAGTGAAGTCCTGCTTTTTAAAATTTTTTCTCTTCTTTTTATTAATTTTCTCTTGTTTGACTTGGTGTCATGTTTTCATTGCATTCTCGTTTATCCATGGCAATGATGCTCTTTTTTGTATGCTTTTATTCTAGTCTATTATTTGCGTCTCTGAGTTTGATATTTTTCCTTGTTTATCCAAAATGTGTCGGTTGTGCTGGATTTGAGAGTACTTCAGTGTCATTTTACTGGGCAAGTTCCAGTCTTCCGGATGAGAATTCTTTTCGTTGTGTTTTTTCTCTCTAAAAATGACCTTTTTTACTGCATCATGGACTTGCTCAACAAAGTTTATATTGTTCAAAGTTGGAAGGGGCAAAATTGAAAAAAGGTCTATTGGGTCCAGTTATCATACCTTGTTTATGAAGGTTGCCTGTTTGTTTGCTAGATCTGGCTCTTTGCAGGACTTGGGGAATTGGATGTTAGGAACTTGATGGGATGTGGTGCTCAATTGCCTGCAACTCATTTGGTTCTTTGAGGTAATGCTGTTTTTGTTGATGAGCACCTCTGGACAAACCCTGATGGTTTTATGATTCTAATATATTATGCATTGGTGTTCCAATGAGTGCTAGAATGGAACAGTATAGATGGAAGGGTTGCAATTTAAAGCTGGATGCAATGATTTAGGTACAATTGGTTTGGTACTAGCCACACAACAAATCAGCGCCATGACAAATTCAAGACATATTCAGCCTACCTCAAACTTCTGCCCATGATTCTTTTTAATTTGGTGATAAAAACTTGGTGGATGTTCTCCTTTGCTTTAGTATTTTGTATTTTTGCATTGTTCTTTTCAGATTCTTATTACCTGCTGGAAAGGATTAATCATTAAATGATGTAGAATTGTGAGATACTAGTTTGATGCTTTCTTGTTGGTTGCTGCTAACATTGATGGTAATTATTCATTTCTGATTATGTTCCAATGAGGTGGAAATGGCATTGAGGCTTTTGGATCAAATGTTATAAAGGATTGTTCTATTGAAATGGATTGTTTCTGGAAATTTTTGCAGATCCCAGTCGAGATCAAGATCTCCAATGTCATCAGTAAGTCGAATCTAGTTGCAAGGGAGAGATTAAAAGTGTGATTTCATTGTGGGTTCAATGATGTGACATTACTTGTTTGATTTTTGATGATGAACCCTGTAATATGCAGCCTCATAGCAGACATGCGAGTAAAAGCCTAAGAGAGAGCAGTCAGAGCAGGAGCATCTCTCAATCCCGTTCGCCTTCGGTATGATTTTTCCTTTCTAAGTTTTCTTTTCTCCATACCATTTTTTTTTTAATCCTTTTAAGAAGTGATTCTGGTTGTCTGATTGACAGGTGAGATCCGATTAATGCTTACTGGTGTGTATTTTCAGGATTGCTACCGATGATGATTCAGAATATTGTGTTAGTAGTTATGTAAAACTTTCATGGTAGATAAAGTTTCTATTACATTTGAATTGATGTATCCTCATGAAGGTATTTATTTAAACTTGTGGATTAAGGTTAGACTAGTATCCATGATAGTTTCTGGGTTCTGCGTGTGCCCCTCATCGCATTTTAGAATTTTACCTCAATTTAGACCATTTGGTTTTCTGGATAATGAATTGGGTAGTTTCTGAAAAATCAACTATCCGGTTTTTGAGAAGCGAACTATTGAAAAAAAATTGGCTCTTGGTAATTAAACAGTTCGGCATTTTATAGAAAATTGCAGTCACCGGTTTTTTAACAACGTGGGGCCATTCGACTTTTTTTTTTTTTTTTTAAAAAAATTTTTTGAGGTGCAAATATACTCACCATCCCTAAATGCGAGGTGGTTTGACTTTTGAGAGGTAGAGATCTATCTCGTAGTCAAATCATTAAATAAAATACATAGTGATCTTAAGGTACAATCATTTTAGCTTCATTTTGTCTATTAACGCCATTTGACCATTTTAGACAGAAAAAGGCCGACTGTAAGTTCAAATTCTGGGTTCTGCCATCCGACATGTTATCTTATTTTAATATCCTCAAAAGGCAAAGAAACTAGAGGAAGCAACAAGTCCATGACATCGCCACGTGGCTGAGAAAAAAACAAAGAACGTTTTCAAGGCCACTCTCACAGTATTTCGAGTCTGTCCTGATTTGACAGACTCCCAAGCATTATATATCGTTTCTCCAAGCATACATGATCTTGGCTTTCAGTCGTAGTGTCGGTAGTTTTGCTTCACCCAAAGAAATTCTATGAATGATTTTGTGACGATGTCCTTTCAGATCCATGCCTTCGGCGCACGTTGCTGGGCCTAAGGCCTGGATCTGAGCCACCAGCTGCTTGATGGAATGCACCCCAACTGGAATCTCTGTCGAGCTGGTTCAGTGAGAATGAGGGCAAGTGATCTCTTTCCCATGCATGGAAACGACTTGACGGAGGATTTTCGGGCTCTGGGAAGTTGCGACCAGATGTACCCAACGGGAAGAAATATAAGCCACCAGTTTGGTCCGATGACGAGGAAACCGGCCCTCCTTGACTTATGCCTCTATGACTACTAGACCTTCGGGCACTGGGGATGATTGGCGTGTGCATGGCTAGTGAATTGCCGGGTTGCTGCTGTTGATAAAATGCTTGAAGAGCCTGGACTCTATCACGTGCCCGAGCATTACTGCCCGGGTATGGTGGTATCATTGAGGAAGGAACTGAACTCCCCGCTCTAGCACTTGAAAAGTGAAACCATGTTATCTACAATAATGCTACAATAAATTAACAGTAATATATATTCTAATTGCAGAAATAATAATAATAATAATAATAGTAACAAAAATGAATAAAGAGGGGAGGTGTTTTATTTGCATGTTGACAAGGTAAACAACGGTGGAACAAGAATTTTGACCCTCTTACCATGTAAAGTATTCTACAAGCTAAATTGACAACAAAGTATTGCAGTTTGCATTAGCAAATGACAGGTGAAAAATCCAGCAACCAACAAGAAATATATCAAGAATACCTGTGACCAATAAGGAACGGATGCATAAAAGATCCTGATCTTGGTATATCAGAACTGGTCCTTCCCAACCTTTGAGAGACAGGAGGGATTGAAGATTGATCACCACTAGCAATTCGACTACTAGATGTGGAGAAGGGAGAGGAATGCTGCTCCCAACTGTGATAATGGAGGTCCATGGGAGGGAAAGTATACGAAGTTGACATGTCACTATGTACTGATGGACCATTCCAGGGATTATTAAAATTAGCATTTTCTGAAACACTTCCACTGGTGCTTTGAGATGAGGGATGAATGGGTCCAAAGTAAGCAATATATGGACATGGATGAGTAGCAGATGATACGGCTGTATGTTCAGCAAAGACAGCATGTTGTCCCAGTAGATCGTGATCTGCATTACAAAATTACTTCAATCAATACATTACCCACTGAGCCTTCCACTCTAAATCCTCAACACAAATCATATTTCTGCTTAAAAAAGTGGAACATCTTACATGCATTTGACGAAAATTCACCTTCCCTGCAAAGTATTAGAAAGAGAAAACATGTAAGAGAAATGAGCAACAAAATAGAAGCTCAAAGTAGCAATCCAAGTTAATAAAACTGGAAAGCCTAGCTGGAAAATAAAAAATAAGCACAATGAGAAACATTACACCAGTGGAACCTAAAGAAGAAAAAGAGAAGAATGACCATTTCCCAATGACCGAATAATAATTTCTACATTGCATATCTGTTAATGGCAGAATTTGTAGATGTCACTAAAATTTCTAAACCGAAACAGTGCATAACAGTTTGTTTTGTTAAAAGAATTCTCTAAGAACTATGTAAAATCTCCTAAAACAAACCATAAGTAGAAATAGTTGTAATCTTCATATTGTCCAAGGAGGTGACCGACAGGGCAAAGTTATGGCAACATTCCATGCTCTACAACACTTACAGCTCACATGGTGCTTCCAAGCAATGTGGAACAGGATGTACAGAATGGACATCGATACATCAGTAAACAAGTAAGGTCTTAATAAATTTAAGAATAGTGGGATATTCAGCATCTCAAATTTCACAGTAGCCATCCTCATTAGTAAATAACTTCTGTAGTGAGCTATGAAATTTGTAGTTTCTCATTCTTTATTGTCTATCTATTAAGTCGAATGCAAAGGTTACCAAGCTTAGATAATAAAAATTTTAACTGTCCTGGATCTCACCAATTGTTTGCACTAAATTGAAGTGCCATTTGGTTCTACAGCGTGCCAACACCTCAAGCACACCAATACACAGTCAATATCCAAGGATCAATTTCATAAATTATCTTAGAGTGGATTACCATCAAATCTTATTTTCAGGCTAGCACAAGAAATGTGTTAAAATGACTAATTTGAATAACACAAGTCTATTGCATTTGCATTATCATGTCCAGTCCCTCGTGAAAACTCTTTCAAAGCATCCTCACAATGCATCTAACATGGAACGGAATGCTTATTTTAATAGCGGGTTGAAAGGGAATTTACAGTTGAGGTTAAGCATAATAACAGCACACATCAGCGTCCATAGAGATGCAGATATAGAGACAGATTGCAGCCTTTGGATGGCCAAAGAACAGCAAAGGAGCTGAATTATCTGCAAAATTAGATGACTAAGAAATCTCTCCTGGATTCAGAATAGATAATCTTTACAGCTACTGATAGCCCAAATATTTTCCTTTTAATTTATAGGGATCTCAATTTTTCCAATCTCTTAATTATTACTTTTGCTTTACTTAATGAGGAAATCTCTTCTCTATGGATTTCACAATAGGAATTATCCATTAAAAATTTATATGCAAACAATTCCTCCATGAAATGCAAAAATATGCACATGCTGAAACATTACAAATATGGAAAAGACAAAACAAGAAAACACAAAATTTGAGGTTAGGAATTGAAGCATAGAACAGTTAAGGTGAAAGCTCCAATATGCGAAATAATACTTACTCAAAAGACGAAGGAAGTCGTGTTAAACTACCGAATGGACACCATTGAACTCCAAACGACTGCAAATGGAAACAACAATAAATATGAAGTAACGTGTAAAGTTCAATCAAAGTATTATCTTGTGTTCATATACCCAAACACATATATGTACTCAACAAAGACTAACAATGAAGTTGATTCATTCCTGTCATAAAAGTAAATGAAAACAAAACCAAAAAAGCTGATGTCTTGGAGGCATAAATTAAAAGTTACAAAAGACCTCATGAACAACAGTGACATTCATGTAGAATGGTAGATACTCTCTCTTTTGGCCTTGGAAAACAAAAACATTGTTAGTTACTTAGGCTTCTTTGTTCAAGGCTATTGCTTCAATAACCACAAGCATGGACATTGAAACTTTTTGCACACTGATTCAAAGAATCAATGGTGCTTTGTCTTAAAAAATCCTAATCAATAAATTCTAAAAATAATCCTTTGAACATAAAGAAAGTATACTTCATGCCGAATGCAATATGAGACCTCAATGTGAATATATATAGAGCTCTTACACAATTTTTTGGGTCGACATTTTTGTTATTTATACAGTGATAATCTGATATAATTTGGAAAGAAAACTAGATACATAATGAGAATGTTGTCAGCATAAATTATACCCCTAATGAAACACGTCATTATGAACACCTCAACGAATTATGTTGCAAAATGATAAGGCTGAAAATATGAACATGAATAATTAAAGGCAAAAGAGACTACAATTAAGCAAGGGAAATATTCGTGCAACCAAATACTTAAAACTGCACAATAGTGATTGAACGAAAACTTCGTCTCATTTACCATTTCAGAGTAGTTTAGATCATAAAGATCCTCATCATGGGTCCAGTCATCCATGCCAAATTCTGGAACTGAGCGACAACCATTTGCATAAAGCCATTGGCCTTTTTCAATTTTTCGACAATTAGGGCATTGCATGGCACCCTTTATATTGAATGCCGAACCAATGCAATCTGAAGACAATCATGACAAAAATAAATTATAAACTAAGAAAGGATGTATTCAATGGTACTAATATATTATACAGCACATATCACTTCAGGGCATAAAGTCTCAAAATTATTTATTTATTTATTTATTAGGTATATTTTAATAGCATAAGACCGTTATGAATAATTCAAAACAATTAACTCCTGAACCACTTGCCCGCTGCCAAAGCCAAACATTGCAAAAAGCTGATTTAACCCCACTTCTTACACTCAAGTCACCTGTTCTTGTCCCCAAAGCCACAACTCATTGATCCATGAAGTCGCATATTTATGGACAGATGCATAATAACAACCCCATTTAAAAAATTCCCAGACAGGAACATGCTTCAGTTCCAATTATCAATTACTGATCTCTAAATCTAATTACAATGACGATCACAAAAACTCAATCCAATTATCAAATAAGTCAACTGCGATCCAACAAATATCCCACTAAAACAACATCTTTACAACAATGCTTCAACTATTCTTTGATTTTTGATTTTTATTTTTTGCTAACAAGATGTAACATCAAGAGATAAATTAGAAGAACAATAAACTTCTCTTGGCTAATGTAAGCCTTATTTTCTTTATAAAAAAACAAAAAAAAAAAAAAAACAACAACAACAACAACATGATTCATGTATTAAAAATAACAAATTACCAGAAAATTTTTTTTTGATTAAGAACAAAATTTAAGCGTGCTCAAGTCATTAAATTATTAATATTAAACCTAGATCTCGTCAACTCAAGTCTAAACCGATCAAAATGAACCTAATTCAAAAGTTTCAATTTTGACTTACCCAAATGAAATTGGTGACCGCATTGAAGCTTGGCCCACGATCGATCCCCACTTTCGGTGACCAATTCGAGGCAAATCGAGCAGGAAACGGAGCCAAAGATTTTCCCACCGTTGTTACAATCACCGACATCGTCAACAACCATATCGTCGTCGTCATTATTCCCAAATCCCATAATTATCGAAAATCCACAATCCAAAAACCCCAATTCAGGGAATAATTATTCGAATTGGAAACGCTTAATAAGTTAATAATACTTGAATTTGATCATCGCTTTTTTTTTTTCTTTTTTTTTTCTGATTTAGCAGAGAGATGTGGAAATGAAATGAAATGATTTTTTTTTTTTTTTCCGCTTTTGTTTTGGTTCTCCGCTTATCCCGTTGTCTTGAAATTGTAGATTTGGAATTGTTGGATTATTGTTAATAACCGCTGTCCAAAGCTGGAAAGATGGACGGTTGAGATTAACTTTGATGGTCTGCGCGGATTGATTTTGTTATTTTAGCTTTAATATTTTTCCTTTCATCAGTAATATTTTTCACCCAAATATTCTACCACTTTTTCTTTTTCTTTTTTTTTATTAAATATTATATATAAAAATTATTTTAAAAAATAATAATTACTTTAATTATGAAGAAATATAATCAACAAAAATAAATAAATAAATAAATATTTTATTATATTGTAAAAAAAAAACTTTCATATATTAAAATTAAAATATATACCTAATTTAATTTCTTTCATAAATAGAAGTATTACTATTTTTGTCTCTATTTTTCCACAAAATACTGTAATTTTGTATAATTAGGTGAGATTATTACCAATAATATATAATAATATAATCGTAATGGAGCGTGATAAGGTACATTTATGAGTAGGTGTAGTGTAGATAACGATAGGGATAGATATCATTGGACAGGGTCAGTATCAATCCGTACTCAGATCAATTTCATGGGCTCCACACGATCGATCGTCCATTATTAACGGTATCTGATCAACGAGTAATCAATTTAAGTTAATAAAAAAAATAACATCGGAGTCATTTATGTTTCATATTACATGGGCTGGCAGGCACGTATAGCTGGCGTGAAGTTGATGCTCAAGTATTATACTAAGCTTAGCTTGCAAGGCTTGTAAAGGAACATTGGTTCTTAAAGATTTGGTGGGTTGTATTTTTAGTTTCAATTAAATTTAGTTAATTATACTAAACGAATCCACCAATCATTTTATAAGTACTGTATTCATATTTTAGTTTTATATTAAACTTCAAAATTATAAAATCTCAAATCTAACTTCATTTATGTTAATAATAATAATAATAATAATAATAGGATTAGGGTGACATGGCAAAATTCCTATTATGTATGTGTTACTTCTTGTTGGTCACATGGGATGGGAGATCGTTGAGGTTAAATATTGGTAGTCTCAAGGTCAAAAGTAGTTCTATTGGCAGCTTTATTCCCCTTTTTATGAAATTATTGAAATTTATCACCATTAAATAAATATAACATTATTGATATAATATTATATATTTTATATGTTATTGAGAGATTATTATTATTATTTTTGGTCTATGTAATAAAGTTCGATTTTTTGTCGTTACCATAACCTTCATTAATCATCCTGCTGTTATCAACAGATGTACGGTTCTGATTCTCTGACAATACAATCTATGATCTCATCCTGAAAAACCTGGTCCACAGATAACATAGAAAAATCGTCTTTGCGGCAACACTGACGGGGGCATTGTACTGAATCATTTCCTTTCAATTTGGCAATCACCAGAGATTTTCCGACACGAGTAAAATTATCTCAAAACTGTTTGACCTACGTTCACATTCAAATCATCACGTGACAAAATTGGAGTTTTACTTTTTTGTTTCCATTAAAAAAAAAAATTAGGAAATAATAAATTATTGTTTTATAAAAATATTTCATTAAAACAATACGTGTATTACTCCACAACCAGATAAATTTAATTTTTAATATAAAAAGAAATTTAAATTTATTTAGTTTTTAATATAAAAAGAACATTTAATTTATTTAATTAAATACAAATTTAGTCATTTTATTTTAACCATGTGAAAATATTTAAAAAAAAAAAACTTATTTACTCTATAACGGGTAAATTTTCATAACACGGTGAAAATGTGTGTTTTTTTTTTCTCCCTTAATTATAGGTCAGTTAGTAACATTGTGGTCAATGGAGAGAGCAATACTGAAATTTCGCTTAGAAATAAGAGTTAATTTGGTAAATTCAACTGAATATTTGGCCACTAGTGTAACTCGTGTACTATAAATACTCACCGCCAGCACTTGCGAAAAACGCTCAGGCTCTCTCAATTCTCTTATTTCAGTTTCTAAATCGAATTCAAACGAGAGAGAATTAATCAAATTATTCATTAAACATGCTAGTTTTTCAGGATCTTCTCACAGGTATCTTCTTGTTCTTCTAAAATTTCATTGGTTTTCTATTCAATTTTTTGTCATGAACCAGAATACCCTGTAGAAAGTAGTAGTACTTGTTAATGTATTCGTTTGATTTCATGCATTTTTTTATAAAAAATTTAGCATCTTTGAACGAAATTATTAAGAGGGTGTTTGTTTATTTATTTATCCATTGGATCTGTTATGTTGTTTTTCTTTGTTGCATGCCAAGAACAGAATTAATGAGAATTCAAACTTTGGTTTTTATGTGTGTTTGGCTTAGTTGCCTTTTTCGGAACTTAAAAAAAAATCTGATATACCAAGAATTAGATTACAAGTCACAGTTTTTTTTTTTTTCTTTTAGAATGAAGCTTGAATTTATTTATTTCTTTAATTATAATTCAGTTAACAAAGTACTAATTTTTTTTTTTTTTTTGCTTTGGTTGCGAGTTGGATGTTGGTTTGTTTTCATTTTCATATTTTGTTGGTGTTTTTAAACTTCAGGTGATGAGCTCCTCTCAGACTCATTCCCATACAAGGAAATTGAGAATGGAATGTTGTGGGAAGTTGAAGGAAAGGTTAGTATTTTCTCGCTGTATCCTTTGGTTTTGTTTCTTAAATCTGAACAATTTCTTATTGTGCTTGTCTACCTAAAAATAAGACAAGTCTTAACCTTTTCGCATGAATTTGGCTGATGGCAGTGGGTTGTTCAAGGGGCAGTTAATGTAGACATTGGGGCTAACCCTTCTGCGGAAGGTGGTGATGAAGACGAAGGTGTCGATGACCAAACTGTCAAGGTTGTCGATATTGTTGACACCTTCAGGCTTCAGGTTTGCGGGTTTACTGAACTGAATTAGATGATTTATTGTATCGGATTTTGTCCCTCTGGATGTTTTATTTATTTCATAATTAACAGGAGCAACCTGCTTTCGACAAGAAGCAATTTGTTACCTTCATGAAGAGGTACATCAAATTGTTGACACCCAAATTGGAGCAAGAGAAACAAGAGTTGTTCAAGAAGAACATTGAAGGAGCAACCAAGTTCCTGCTTTCAAAGCTCAGCGACCTTCAATTGTACACGCCGTGCCCCATGTTCTTAGATATTGCTAATATTTGATATATCCATAGTTGTAGTATTAAGTAGTGAAGTGGTTTGTTTGTTGATGCAGTTTTGTGGGGGAGAGCATGCATGACGATGGGTGCATTGTGTTCGCATACTACAAGGAGGGTGCTACCGATCCAACTTTTCTGTACTTTGCGTATGGATTGAAGGAAGTTAAGTGTTAATTTATCAAGTCAAGTCTCAAGAATACGATTGATCGGTTTTCATTGGCAGTGAAACTTAGTTTAGTACTTTCTGAGTTTTATAAGCAGCTATATTTAGCATCTTCTTCTTTTAAGAACTTAATAGTGTTGTTCAAAGGAGCTGTGGATTCAAAAATTTACTATTCAGCCGAGGAATGAAAAAATTATAGGTTTATATTTATATATTGTTTGTTTCATTAAGATGTACTCTGCTGCTGTTTCCTCGTGTTTTGGTAAGAAGATTGGCTTAAGAATATGTTTGTAACAGTTTGGCTTGTTTAATTTTAGAAATATTTCATAACAGTAGCGGTCGGATAAACTCTAACCAGTAGTGTTGATAAAAACTAAAAGGAGTGCCTACAGTTGGCAGCAAGCAACGTTAATATATAAAAATTGGTAACACTCTGCGTGATTTATTCCTTTGACCAAGTGAAATTACACAAAAAGCTGAATGTTAAATAACATCATAAATTTAGCGATAATCTTAACCTTCAAATAAGCAGTCTGTTTTGTTTAAATTGAACTGACGATAACCCGGTTTTATTGCCAATAACATACGGTGGTAAGTTAGAAAAATAACGTATAGTCGTATACATCTTTGTTTACGTGAACTCTTCTAGTGCATACTGTATAACTAATTCTCATTCTAAACACCTTGAATACAAAGAGACTTCCAAAATCAAATTGACGAAAATGATATCTTGCATGCGGCTCGGCTCTAGTGATATGTAGATTTATGTTACCCAACTAATGAATGAAAATCACAATCATCAGAGCCAAAAATGGATTCTCCAAGTAATAAGAATTTCAGATGAAAGAAAATTTGATTTTTCAGAATCTCATGGTTTACACTTCTAAATTTCCAAGTATTTGAGCAAGGTTTCCATTAATACGAAGAATTACAGCAATAGAAAGGGAAACCCATAACGTTTAAACAAACTACAGGGATAAAGTTTGAATGCCTGAAGAAAATCTTGCCTTGTCTATGCATAGTAATTCAAGCTTGCCTTCTTCTTAGCCTGAACCTGAATTATGCCTTCATTGAAATCCTCATGGTTCACCTATAAGATAACATCAAAACACTCAAAATTTGCTTGTTCCCATGAAGGCTCAAAAGTTTAGAAGTACAAATATACACCAATAATTCAAGGAGACATGAGAGTGAGAGAGAGAGCACCTCAGTAGCATCACGGCGGAGAGCTAGCATTCCTGCTTCAACACAAACAGCTTTTAGTTGCGCCCCATTGAAATCATCCGTGGACCGAGCGAGTTCTTCAAAGTTGACATCTGGGTGAACAGTCATCTTCCTTGAATGGATCTACAAGATCAATCATGTAAACGATTTTAAGAGTTCAAAGCAAGAAAAGAACACATGCACAAAGACAGTAAATAAAGCATTTCTGAAAGCCACACCTGCAAAATACGAGCTCTTGCTTCTTCACTTGGATGTGGGAACTCAATTTTGCGATCCAATCGACCAGAACGCATAAGAGCAGGGTCCAGGATATCTGCACGATTTGTTGCTGCTATTACCTGAAATTTACACGAAGCTATATTATTCGTGACTTCAATAATCCTGAAGAGAAATAGAATGATCTTATTCCAAGTGTCACACTACAGTTGGCCAAGTCAAAAATCACTGAATGTCAAAGACAGTATCCTACAAAAGCAAAATGTCCATCCCACTCACATGAAGAACCGAAGCACAACACTGTACAAAATTCAAAACCTCCGAAGAACTTCCAGTCATGTCTAGGATGACCAAAAAAGAGTTAAAAAGAAGATCTAGTAATTGTATGAGCATAAACAAACCTTAATTCGATCATCGCTACTAAATCCATCAAGCTGATTGAGCAACTCTAACATAGTTCGCTGCACCTCCCTATCTCCACTCACTTCACTGCAGTCAATGAGATCAAATGTCAACATAAACCTAAAAAATAACACCCCCCACTTTGATTGCTCATAATATGATGACTTGAAGATAAAGTTTACCTGTCAAAACGCTTTGTGCCGATGGCATCAATTTCATCAATAAAAATGATGCAGGGTGACTTCTCTTTTGCAAGCTGAAAGGCATCACGAACCAGTTTGGCTCCATCCCCAATGAACATCTAGACATATCCAAGATAAACTCATTCCAAACAAGTACACAAAATATTTCAAACATCATACTACATGGATTGGTAGAATCAGACACTGATAGAGAGCACCAGCTGTCAACATCAATGAATCAAAGAGAATATTGTAATTCAATAATGGCAACCAACACACAAACTTCCTAGACAAATTAAAAAAATTGCCATAATAATGAAAAAAATAGGGAATATATTTAGTATAAAAAAAAAGTAGAAATATGAAAAAGCATATCATACCTGGACAAGTTGTGGGCCTGCAAGCTTCAAAAAAGTAGCATTTGTTTGTGCTGCACAAGCACGAGCCATTAGAGTCTTCCCAGTACCAGGAGGTCCATACAAGAGCACTCCCTTAGGCGGACGAACCCCCAACTTCTGGAAACGCTCTTTGTGTGTCATTGGAAGCACAATGGCCTCAACGAGTTCTTGGATCTGTCCCAGTAATTACCAGAATGAAGAAGACATCAGATATTTTACACAAATAACCACCAACAAGTTTTATGATAAAGCATCAGTCAGAAGCTTACCTGCTTCTCCAGCCCCCCAATATCATTATAATCTTCAGTTGGTTTCTCGTCAACTTCCATCGCCTTTACCCGTGAATCATATTCAGAAGGCAGAGTGTCCAGGATCAAGTAACTATCCTTATTGACTCCAACCAAATCACCAGGTTTCAATTTATCAGGATCAACAAGCCCAACTACTGGAAGAAAGATGGTCTGCAATCCAGAATATATACAAATTATTTGTTGGTGTCAAAATTAATGCTTAGACAGGGAGCAAGAATCTTAATTCAAATCTGAACAACAAGGCATAAACTGTTATCATACATAACAATAATCACAAATGAACAAATTTCTGTGAACATGTTCTACCAGTAAATACAGAACCAAACAAACAAAAATGTATGTAAGAATATGGGGCTCACCTGACGAGTAGATGTTTTCAACACAACACATTTACCCTTTCTTTGCGAGTCAAGATCAATATTTGCACCATCTTCCTCAGCCTCGTCCTCCGGGTTCATCTCCAAAATCTGAAGACATAAAGAGACTTAAATTAAAGCTCAATTCAACTATTTTTCCTTTGGGCTAAAATAACTCAATTTAAACCCCACTAAAAACCTGCTTCAGTGAATTGCCGTGTAAGTTACAACAGAAGTTATGTGCTCAAATAAAAAAGCATTTAGCTTAAATGGTAATTAAAAACAATTGCTCCATTGATCCAATTGAAGCGCAGGCTTCAACGACAAGAGTTGAACAAACATAATGCAAGCATAAATAACATATTAACAGGGAAAAAAGTTTGAATTATGACTTCCCAAAGAGGGATTGGAAAAATACCTCAACAATGTTTCCCACCAAGTAAGGAAGCTGCTTATTAAGTTTGATCTTCTCCTGGTTCTCCTTTATCTTTTCCTTGTAAGAATCAAACTCAAGATTCGTTCTTTGCAACTCTTCCTAAAACACAACAAAACAAAATCAGCTATTTGCACAAATTGTGAGATATTAATAACGTAAAAAAAATAAAATTCAGAAATAACAAAATTCTATTTTCAATATCTCAGACATAATACAAACCGAACAATTCATTTATGAATAAATCTCACTTTAAATTTAGAAACAAATTAAACAAAAAGAGTAAGATGGAGAGATCTGGGACCTTGAGCACTCGGATTTCGTTATCGAGTAGACGAGAAGCTCTGACGATGTCATCTGTAGTCATCGACGACAGCTGATCGTCTTCGAAGTTATCTTCTACCGCCATAGCTGTGGCCATCTCGATAGCGCAGAGAAAACTGAAAATAACTATCGACGACTATAGGCAGAGGAGAGAGAAGAAATAGAGAACTTGTTTCCGAAGAAATACTTCGTGCCCGTTTTATATGCAGCGGATAGAGAATGATGGGCCTAGTATAGATTGTGGAATTGGGCTTAAAAGGGTCTAAATGGGCCCAGTCTTGATTATTGATTGGGCTTTGGCTTCGCCAATACTCTATACGCTTAAAAATTGAAAGCTTATAAATACTGGACAAATACTAATTTTTTAAAATACACAACATTAGACAACTAACGCTTCCAATAAATTCCTAGCCGATGCAAAATGCCTGCGATTATAGCCGAGAACAAGATTTCTGCAAAGATGACATAAAGTAAGTAGAATGCCGACTCTTCGAGAATGCCAAACTCCAATGAAAACGTATTTTTTAATCCAATATACCTGTCACCAAACAGATAAATATTTGGATACTAATGTAACAACCACAATGGATGATCAAAAAGAAGAAAAACTTAGGTCATAGAAGAGTTCAATGGTTTCAAAATCGACCTTCTAAACCGAAAATTCTAATGCATGATCAAATGGTGAGGGTCTAAAACAACCATGGGATCTTAAGCAGTTCAGAAAACATAGACAATTGGACAGACGAGCATAGATTTGGCAACAAATCTACAAAGACCTATTAGTTCAGTAGATTTTCCAACTAAGCTTCAACTTGAGCAACTAATCAAACATACAAAACTAAATATATGTGGGGAGTGCATGTCGCTCCATGTAAAACAAAAGTTGTGGTGTGATGTCTCCATTCCATTCCTCCGGAAGGAGCAAAGAGTAGAAATCGTTCCCATGTTATCGTTCATCCAACTTAAAATGAACATAATATATAAAACCATGTCATGAAAACACGCCAGAGTGTTATGGGGGTCGCCATAGTACCGCCCGTTAATAAAACCAGCGAAGATGCATTCAGCTGCCATCACAAACATAGCAGTCATGCCAATCCATTCCAGTGGCAGATACATGTACGTCAAATTCCAGATATCAACTTGGCACAGAAGAATAGTTGCTTAGATTCGGACGAAATTAGATAAGATAATACAACAATTGCCTATTTCACTGAGGTAATACAGTTTATTACGCAGCTCCAGAAGTTAAACAAACATAACTTAAAGTGTACAACTGTTTATTCAGAGGAATGGCTGCAATTGAACCAGAAAAAAGAACTTTAGAATGGATGAATAAACAAACAAAAGTTTTGAAAGTTTCACGCTCCCATTCTCACCGTGTGAAAAGTAGAATAAGTCCAAAAACGAGCAGAGCAAGTCCCATCAGGACCCAGTGCTTCAGTCTAGCTAAATGACCACTGTAACAGAAAATTCATTAGAGAATTGAATCAAGGTATATTAGTTTTAAGCTGTGCACTAGTAACTAGAACAGTTGACCTAACCTTCAAATGTATAAGCACGTGTCCAAAATGAACACCTATAATTGTAGAGAAAATGGATGATAAGGAGCTGCAATTGAAAGTGTATCCATATATTCTGTATAATAAATTTTCGTATCATAGCTGTTGATGGAATGGGGCACTCAATAGCTTCAAGGGATATAAAATCATGCATGTAGAAATATGAAAGACATGTTTCAATGTAATGGTTGAGAGGAAGAATCCATGCCTTTCTGAAGAATTCTTTAATACATTACACAGTATCCATAAAATAAAATAAAAAAGCTTTTAGATGGTACAAGGCATGGGGCTCAAGCCCTCGACACTGGTTAAAACCACGAGTTTTTCCTACCTTCCTTAAAGTATATATGATGTTCATATAGAGTAAATGACGTACAACAAACCTTAGGATTCCTTCGGGTTCAAAAGGTGCATAACACGAAGATGGAGCACCCTTTCGTAGAGGCCCCTCACATGGGGAATCTTCAGTGCAAGCCTGTAGCACTAATGGAATATTAAACACTTGTAAACACAATCAACTATAACTAGTAACTTCAAATCTAAAGAGATGTTTTGTCTGCTTGCTACGCACTTTAGACCTCCTGCATGCTGGATGATGATACAGATGATTGATTCCTAACACTTTTCTGTCAATATATCCCACAGCATTGCAGGTAGGATCGAGTTTTCCACTGATCACACCACAACTCACCTAAAATTAACAGAAACTGGCGAAATGAATAGAGAACCTAAAATTTTAATAAGAAAAACATTAGGTCCATTTTTGAAGGATATGTTCGGATATGATGAGAGGGTGGTGGCGGGACGTTTTGGCTTTGATTTCGGCAATTTTTGAAGCCCCGAAAATCCAGAGAGGGTGGTGGTGGGACGTTTCCGATTTGATTTCGGCCATTTTTGAAGTCCCGAAAATCCGGCGGCGGAAAGAGAAAGATAATTGACTTTGGTATTGTTAGAGAACCAACTACAAAGTCAGTTGTTCTATCACTCTTTGGATATTTTCCTAGAAAGTAAAAAAGAAAGGAGATGTACCAATACAATTCACCATTTAATAATGTACAAACTCGCACCACAATTTCACGCCGAATTGCCGTGATAATGTACAAATTCCAATAGCAATATAACGGTTACTTGATTTAATTTCTTTTTCACTTTACCTTGCCAATGGTAGACTTCTTGGGGTTATTAAGCTTTGATTAATGCATGCTGAAGTTATAGATTCATCAAATTCTGCAATTTTAACGGACAGCAAAATTGACAAGAGAAATCCATTTCTCCTCAAAATTGCAAAAAAGAGAAAGGAATACTACGATGTATCATGTAGTGGTGTGAAAGGCTTATTTAACACATTGTTGAAACTACTACAAAAAATCAGAAATTTGATAAAAATTATTAACCCAACTAAGTTGATTATCATTACCAAATTAACTTGAGGAAGAAAGACGCTTAATCTACTTTTGGAAGCCACAAAATTTACAATAATCTAAATGATTTAAAAAAAACAAAAAAACAAAAGGTAAGAGTTGCTGAATCTTTGATCTGGAACAACCATTTTTCTCCAGGTTAGCCCAAATGCCAGCGTAGCAACGACGAAATCTTTCCTTCAACACTGTCTGTCCCAACCTGCATTTTCTGCAAGAAAACTAAAATGCTTTATTTCCATGAATATAAGCTAGACAGAAACAAAGATGCATTCTCTTTGATGCAAATCAACATATCGACTTCTGTACACTGGTAAGAAAATGTTTTACCTATTACAAACTGATCTAGTTTTTCCAGATGGTTTACGACTCTGTGCCAAGGGGTTTCCATATTACAAACTTTTGATGGGAAAATGAACAGTAAAAGAGGATGTGTTGTTCTATTGAAAGCAAATAGACCACAATGAAGCATGCCTTTTCAAGGAAGAAACTTTGATGAAGGTGTTCCTAATAACAGAACATATTGAGTTCAGAACAACAACCAAGGCATTTGTTGTGAGACATCAGGGATGCCAGGGAATGAAGGAATATTTTGTTCGACCCCTCATCTATAATGTGGATTAAGTATATTGGCCACATCTATGTTGTAACGAGTTTTCCTGCAGAACCCCGTTGTCCCTCCATCCAGGCCTTAGGCTTCTCTATCATGTACGCCACGTCAACCTGAAGAACAAAGAAAATATCTCAGTTAACCTTCAAAAGATCAAAAATTTTACAAGCTTACAGACGAAAACAAATAGCCAGAAACTAACCTAAGCAGCTATTGGTGTCCTCTTGAACTTTATCATTAACCAGAAGAACAAAGTAAATGTCACAAACGAACAAAAGGTGTTTGAAAGTTAAAAATTTATCTAAGCTCACACACAATATGATGTCGTGTCCTAGGTATCAGAAGTGAAAAGAATACCAACTACTAGAAAGATGCAACGCAGTAATCATTGCACACACTAAAATATATAGCAGCAATGCCAAAAACATTTCCCATTCAATCGGTTGCAAAACTTAAGAATTGAAAACATCAAATAAGACGGCCTGTCAACAATAGCATAACGCTTTTAAAATGAGCATATATTGTAAGTAAGATTTTATTATCAGAGATTTTGAGCATTGAAGATTTTATTATCAGAGATTTTGAGCATTGGACCAACACCGCAGAGAATCAGAACAATTAATCTACACAAAAAGAAGAAAGAAAGGAAAACAAGGGATAAATCTGGTCAGCAAGCAACCATTCTCCAAAGTAATCATCACAGAGATGCGCTTCTACAACAGGCATCTGATCAACAGCTTGAGCAAGAAGAGTATAGAAGAAAACACTTATGTGCCTCTACAATAACCGAACCGAAAAAGAACAAGCTTTGAAGCCAGTAATGCCTTATGGAGCACATCAACTCTTGATTTGGCTAAGCTTCATCATCCCAGATACATATTCAAAAGGCAGACAACATAATCAAATGCATTAAATCAGAAAATTATACCTAATCTGGAACTCAGACAAAGCTCATCTTCATCGACTTCACATATAGCTATTCATCAACTGACCATCTCGCACAACACGATAGTATTCTGAAATCTTAACAGCCAGACGACGGTCGAACGACAGGACTAGACCGGTGAAGTATAAGCTTTTAACATATCCAAATAAAAGCAGATGATAAATCGCGAGCGTTCCACGGACTGTCGGGCGAATGATAGAAGTATAAAATCCGAAACTTTCCAAGTGAAGGTTATCAGCAGAGATGGACTCTTTCACCATTTTCGTTGCAGTAATGGACTACTGATCGTGCTTGCACGATGAACAAGGTGGCCGAACCGCCGGCTTGAACACTGGGTGGAACAATTTCTCGACGTAGAAAAATGCAAACCATTTAAAAGCGGCTTTTATTATTGTTAGGGTATATGTTAACGAATTTTTTATTTTTGGGCCTTTTGGTTTCATGAGCTGGGCCGTTTTCCAATTGAAGACCAAGTAAGTCCAGGTCATGATAGACCATTTTCTTATTGAAGCCCAAATGATTGATGGGTCAAGCCCAGGTAGTCTAAACCTGCGGTTGTCATAATCTGAATTTAGACCTAGTTGATGCCATGGGCAGCCAGCAATTTAGAATACATTTAACAATAAATCTTAAATTTTAATAAATAAATAAAAATAGAACGAATACCACAAATTAGTGGTATCAATTTTAATGCAATTTAATTACATAATTGCATTCATAAGTAGCTAAATCATTGGCATTCACAAACTCTTAGTAAATCAGCGGTAATCTAATTTCCACACGTCCATGAAGTATCAAACTTTACAAAAAATTTCACAAACATAACGAAGAAAATCCAATGTCAACTCTAATATTTCCTGCTATACACAAATTGTAACCAACAAAGTACAGAACTACAAAATGAAATTGAGGGGAAATTTATTGACAGACGGAACGAATGGGATGGCAAAATAGAAATTGACCATACTTGGGCGGGAGAAGAACTCAAGAAGTGAACTCCCATTGGAATTTGTGTATTAAGAAAACAAGCTATCAATCGCTGGGTAACTCAACTCAATTTTACACCTCAAGAAAACGGTTAGGGTCTTATTCACTTTCCAATTCCAAGTTCTTTCGAGATTTCTCTTGTCAGGCTAAATTGAGAAGTGTTATGCCAAGGAAACAGGGTCCGAGTAACAGGAAGTTTCCTCCGCAGATCCTGCATCAGCAGCATAGGTATTAGATGGCTCTAGAAATAAAATGACAACTATATTTGAAGTATTAAAAAACAATATCATTATATTCCATAGACCATAAATAGTTCAGGTTGAGTTGGCCACTTAGTAATAGAAATAGATCACCTTAGGACAAGATGTGTACGTACATGATTGAAACACAAGCTGTATAACTAAGGTAGAATCTGATTAACATGCTGGGACACAGAAATTCACCAGATTACCAAGAGGTTTATTAGAACAATTTCAAACACTGCCCGGTTTTTGGAAGGCTTGAGTTTTAATTAAGTCGATTACCATATAAGAGAATTCCTCCCAAGCTAAAAGGTTCCATGCCTAAACAATAGGCATGTAACAGCCACCACTATGCATTTTTACAACTGGTCTAGACATAAAATAACCTAGCTTAGATCTTTTTTACTTGTATGATTGAAAGATATTTCTCAACTTATATGGTACCTTGAATGTGTTATCTGGCAAATTTGAGTAGGATGCCTGTCAATATGAAGATTGTAAGTACGAATTAAAATAATCAAGCATTTGAAAATCAAAAGTGTAAATTGAGAACCTCAAGGGATGACAGATACTCTGTCTCATGGTGACGTATGATGTGGGCAATGGAAATTGCACAGTCATCTGGGGACTGAAAAAAAAATAAAGCAAATATTAAACATATGAACGGATAATCAAAGAATAAAAAATATTAAGATACAATAAGAAAATTAAGCTTCATGTAAAAGATGCTTATTAGCAAATTTGTGAAAAAATCCAAGCACAAGTCTTCAGGAAATTGCAACTTTCACTGATCCATTGCAAATTTATGTTTGTTCTACCTACCGATGTCT
Organism: Cedrela odorata; assembly: GCA_035584115.1. NCBI lineage: Eukaryota > Viridiplantae > Streptophyta > Magnoliopsida > Sapindales > Meliaceae > Cedrela > Cedrela odorata. The sequence goes on along the minus strand of JAXCLQ010000006.1, from coordinate 694,282 downwards.
ACCAGACTACCAGCTTGTTAGAATCTATATCAAGCAAGTTGGATGCCTTGAAATTGAAGTACTTGGCCAATACCCCATAACTAGCCTAAACTTTAGTTTCCATTAAAAGAAACAAGCTAAAAAAGAAAGAAAGAAAGAAAGGGCCACATAATAGAAAGAAATTCATTGTTAAATTGACATGTAATATCCGTGATAACCAACCTGAAAGAGCGTTGTATCTCTGCATTCATGTTTTGCATCTAGCTGCACATTACCCTCTTCAAAATAATGAGCACCCACCTAGAACAAGAATAATGGACTGATCAAAGGTTTATATTAACATATCATTCCAATTGCAGAGAAACAGAACTGAGAAAGTCAAAATCTGTCATGAAAAACACAAAATTCATTATAAATACCTGCAACTTCCCTTTTAATTCTAGTACTTGCGCATCATCCTGGAATTCAATGGTCCATATTGACCGCCAACTTCCATTGCTGTCAATATTCCAGAATTAGATTGGAGGTTAAAAATACTATAACATATATAGTTTCCCTTTTGTAACTAATACATAATAACATATACAGTTTCCCTTTTGTAACTAATAAATCACATTGTCGGTAAACTACAAGCAAAAGTACACCCACACAAGCAGGAATTCGTATGGTTTAAGTATCTTCTAAACTGAACAGCAATGCCAAAGAAAGACCATCAGAAAAATTACAACATAATTTGATAGGATTCACACACCAGAAATTCTGTGGGCTAAGTCTAGCAGCAGAAATCACCACAACAAGCTCAAAATAAAATCCTGGTCCCTCCGCATCTTTTCCATTAGTACAATAAACTGAACATACACCCTTAGGATAAGCTTCACCAACATATTTAAGTATCTCTGCATCCAGAGCAGACCTGCCACCAAAAAAGAAAAACTTGCCTGCTGCTTAATCAAGCACCAAGAGTTCAGGTTTTTTTACAACATAAACTTCAAGATATGCCTCTGTGAGGGCAATAAACAATGAATTAACATGCATATAAATTTGGACAGCAAACAGGCCAAAATGGAGCTAAAGGGACAATAAATTAGGAAAATATCAACATTCACATAATCAAAGCTGCATAGTAAACAAAAGTAAAAATTTACAAAACCTTCAAATATCAAGTATTTAAGACAAAACACTTAGACACTCTGAATTAAGACTGTTGAGCGGTAAAAGAACTTAATGACATTTGAACTATATAGACGTGATACAAGATGAGAGAATCAAATACTTATGATATTTGTGAAATATACATCTAATAAGTTGGACTCCTATAAGTGTGTATATTTTTTAAAATTCATGCAATTTGCGTTCAACTTCTCTATAGTCATGCAGAAAACATCAGTACAGATGAGAGTAATAAGGCATACCGGAATTCCTCAATATATGGGGATGGAAGTTCCTCATCAGTTGCAGGTCTCACTTTTGTACAAACCTGAATCAATTTAGCAAAAATAACATAAAAAAAAATTGGGCAATAAAAAAGTCCATGAAAAGTCAATACTTTTATATTGCCATAAAAAATACAAAGAACAAGATTCTTTAAAAAAACAACTTACTTGTTTAACATGGTCAACTATAGCAACCTGAGCAGTCCTAGGATCAAGATACTCATTCTCATTAAGCTCACCAAATGGCGTTACCAAGACCTGCACAATCAAAAAGAGAATAACAATCAAGAGAGCAACAATTAAAAATGTGCTTGTATCACACTATATGGGCTTTTGCAGTCCCAACTTATAGGAGCTAGAACACGAACCCTCAACACTAGACGAAACCCATGCAGAAAAATAGAATTAAAACCATATAATAACAATAAAGAAGGACAAAAGTATGCAAGCATACTAATCCAAAAATGCAAACCATTCCACAATAAACTAATCCTCCTAATACATATCAAAGTTCTTATTAACACTTAATAACTCAGCACTAATTTCTTTTAAAGCAACAACAAATACAATAAAATCTAACCATAACGAATCAATTTCTTTTTTAAAAAGAAAAAAGCTTTATTCGAAGGACTCACATCTCCGCTTCTTGCGGGCATTTGGAGGCAAATCATGTGAGATTTGTTATAGATAGTGAACGACTCAGAAGCCGCCTCGTTGTACACGTCGTCGTCGTTTAAAACCGACTTCAAGTCTGCCAAAAATGGAGAAATATGCTCATTAATTAACTTAATATCAACGGATCCAATACAAAAGAATGCCAATTGAAATAAAAAGAATTAAATAACTTTTTTTTTAAAAAAAAAAAAAGGAATGAATTTTATGCACCTTTGGCGACGTATTGGATTTCACCCGCAGGGGAGTTTAATAAGAACCATTTCGCGATCTCTTTCTTCTGCTTGTGGTTTAGCTCTGCTTCTTCCGCCATTGTTTTTCTTGTTGAAGCAATGGCGTCGATTTAAAAAGAGATGCAGTGAATATTTGGAAAAAGAACAGAAGTGGGAAGGAGACAGTGGGGGGAGTAGTATGACCTGTAAAGGGCGAGCGGAAATGATTTTGGTATGTGAAGTAATTTCTTATATTTACAAACAAAAAATAATAATTTATATTTTAAATCTAATAACTTTTAGAATATTACTGTTAAAATATATATTAATAATTAAATGTCATAAATAAATAAATAAATAAAATATTAAAATTTAGAAATTAGTGTTAACACTCCAATTAGATCTCAATTAGATAAGAAAGAATAAGTGTAGTTAGTTCCAATTGGTTAAGCTTGAGTGCCCCAAATTATCCATCATTCTTTTGAATCACAATCAAAGTAACATAGTAACATGATTACCAAATTATCATCCTTCTTTTGAAATATAATCAATCAATTCTAATATGATTATTTAATAACCAAACTTATGGTTGTCAAGCATATAGGGATAAATAATTGATAATATGTTTACAATTAAGCAAATTAAACCCATGGCCATGAACTCAGTTGGGTCCATGTAGCGGCGCTCCTTGTTGCAAATCCATTTCCTTAAAAGATAAATCCCGTTCTGAAGAATGAGCGTTCTTGGGCGGATGGAGCCTGACTTCCTTGTGCTAAAGAGTAATATTCAGAGAGCACATGATTTTGTATGCCAAAAATTTCCCAGTCGACCTGTTGCAAGATATAAGCTACACGTTCAGCGCTTGGTTGTTCAGGAGCTAATCTGTCAACTTGGAGTTTTAATTGTCGCAGAGTTTTCCTCTTGATAAATGTTTGGTTTGTTCCTCATTGAGCAAATCATCAAAGTCAGATAGGAGTACCACCATAAGATGGAAATGCTACCAGCTAGGCAGCTACATTGTTATGAAACGGCTGAAAACAACGTAGTCTAGCCCTCCCATGGAGAAGGGAGAGGTGGGAGAGGAGGGGAGGGGGGAATAAGGGGCAAGAGGTGAGGCAATCCTAGATACAAGCGATGCAAGGCCAGGAATGCTGTGAATAATAACCGTGAGGTCATAGGTTTGTTGGCAATTTAAAACATATGTAGGCACCCATTATTGTGATTAACTTCAATGCAAGAGTTTGAAAACATTCTATGCAAAATGCTTGAAGATTACATGAACTACTTACCGACTTGCCAATCCTTGGCAAGTTGGCTCCTATAAGGCATGACATCTTGCATCCCAGTATGCACAAATGGAACAACCATTGGGACAACATCCGCATCCAGGAGTGTTATGTTTAAAAAAAATAAAAAATCCTATAGATAAAGAAACACATTATCTCTTAATACCTAGAAGGTAAAGAGACTAAAAATTCTAAAAAAAAACCAAGTTGGCATATGACCAATGTTGGAAACCTCCTGTCCCCTAAGGCAGACAATAGAAAAACTAATCTGGCAACAAATCCTTACCTCCCAACACCCCTCTTGGAAGACCCCATGGTTTTTCCATCACCCCGTGAACAGCAGCTTCTGGAAAGATGTAAACCCACCCGCCACTGTTTAATTTTGAAATGGCCATGTCCATGCCCTGAAGCATACGAAAGAAGCAAGTTGAAGAGCATTCTTCATATACATTTTACAAGACAAATTCTTTAAAGCATAGCTTCTGATAAATCCCCTCACTCTGAGAAACTGGCAACAACACTTTGACACTTTGGAAGAATGCAGTAGTTACAGGATTTTTAAAACAACGATCAGTTGCACAAAGCGTCAATCTCAAATTCAGAGCATCCAAAAGAACACTTGGAGGAAGTAGTGACAAATGGATCATCCACAGAGGCAACGTAGTAGCTGACCAGCAAAGGAAAGTACAAATGCATAAAACAACTTGAAAACTGAAATAACAATTTACTTTAAGCCGACAGGCTGAGCTCAGTTAGAAGCGTACCCACTTTCGATCTGGGAAAAAATAACCGAGTGTGGACCCGTCGTGACGCTTACACTTGGAATGGTGGTAGATGTGGCGGACGAATGTAGAGTAACTTCCAGGGGACTCAATTTATTTTGTTTTCTTCGTCCCAATTTCATTAGAAAACTATATATACTAAACTAAACTAGAAATTCGAAAATAATAAAATTACAATTTATAAAATATAATGTAAATTATTTTTATAGACTCATTTTTATTTTTATTTAAAAAGTGTTTTGTTTATAAGTTTGAAAATAAATTTTCCATCCTATTAAATGAATTTTAAAACACCCATTTTTATGTTATTTTTGGGGAATTTTATTCAATAAAGAGAAGCAATTTTAAATATCATCTCAAATTCTACCATCACTAAATTAAGGAGAGAATATATTTACAATTATTTAATAATTGAAGAGAGCACTTTCCAAATATTATCTAATGATGTATTTCCAAGTAGAAAATACTTAAAACTGATCATTAAAGGATATTTAATAATCAAACAAAAACTTTTATTATTTGAAAAGGAGAGTTTATTAGCATCAAACCAGTCTCTAATCTCTATTGAAATAAATAAATTACCTCTAAATGTTAAATTTGAAAGGTTATAATAGAAGAGTACCTAACTTTGCAATTAAGAATCAAAAACCTAGTTGATACAAATGGGTAAATTATGTCCTTATTTGTGAAAATATGAAAATTCAGGGACCTGGTCGTTGTCATATATATAGTATAGAAAAGGAGAGTTCTTAAGAGAGTAACAAATCATGGCAGGATTGTGCTTAAGAAACCACAGCAATATACAGCAAGAGTAGAGGGATCTATGGTTAGCTGTTATCATTTGAACAGATTTCACGCTTATTCCTTGCTTGGCTCAAATTATCTAGCACAGGCAGAAAGCACCTACACGAGAGATAACATCAATAACATAAGAAAGAAAAGGAAAGCAAAAACATGTGGGAGTATAATTTGCAGAATATATGAAGCTTGTAAAGTTAAAGCTTACGTTAAGAAGAGAGTGTCAGCAAATGAAAATCTGATAATCGGTAACTGTCTTTCCCACATTCAAGTAGTTGACATCAATCACGACATCCCCCAAATCATCTGGCCAAGACCAAAAAACTCGTTGTTGAAGCCTCTCGTGCTAAATTTGAGCACAAATTGCCTATATTTACCAAATTCTGTGAAGGGAATAAGCAGGCAAGACAAATAAAAGTTCACACCTTCATATATGGTCCTTGCAAAATTTACATATTCTGGAATGAGATCTCTGTATATGATTCCATCAGGATGGGCATCAAGAACAACCAGAACTCCTGTTACATCAATAACAAGGCCAAACTACGAATCATCAATGAGAAGTGAAGATTCATTGAGTTTCCTTTCAGCAACAATCTTGAAAGGTTTTCATGAATAAACAGAGTTCAGAAATCAATGATAAAAACACAAGAATGCGAACGACACTGCTTGATCTTCTAGGCAATCAAGATGAACACATACTAAGCACTAAAATCACTGTGTTTGACATAACATTGAAGTGTCAGGTATAATTGACAGAAGTACCTGGTGCCAGCCAAGTGTTGGTAGAATCACTAGGAAATGGAGCAAGCCACAGAATATTTCGCAAGTTCATTGAATCATCATATCTCACGTTGGACCCTAAGGAAAAACACAATAAGCAGATAAACCATACAATGGCATAGCCAGAAATTCCATATATTTGTCTCTAACCAAAATTTGCTTTCTTGCTCAGGCTAAAAGAAAGAACTTAGCTGACAAATCATTCACTCTTTGACATGGCCAAGATTAGATTATACAGTTTAGTTTTTTATTTTATTTATTTTTTCCTATTCTAGGTTAATTCTCACTAAAGACAGAGTCAAGGATGCATATATGATTTCTACCAAAAACTACCAAATTGGACCGATATCAATGAAGTAGGAGATTTGAACGAAACTATATGACATAAACTTAAGATACTATTCGGTAAACTTCACCTCTCTGGCAATATCCCATATTATATGGAAAGCTTTCTCTATCATATGCTGGGTAGTCTTTCGCATGAAACCTGCCAATTTAGTACAAGTAAATGAGGAGACTTGATAGATTTTTTTGAAATTAAGGCACAAGAACTATCCAAAACAGACATTATGTTAACAACAATGAACTAAATCATGAGAAGAAAACGGTTAAAAATATGAACTTTTCCATTGACTGCAACTAGTAACTTCTGCTATTAATCAATTAAAATTACTGTTCTTTTAACCCCGTCTCAAATGCAATCTTTTCTTAGAATTTAACAACACAAGTGGGTATAATGAGAAAGATGCCAACTCACAGTATACCAAGCCTTCCGGTTTCTGTGGCAAGAAATAGATGACCATGGAATAAATCATATCGATTCAATGAAACATTCAACCCAACGCTGGGACCCCGAGCAACAATAAGTTCAAATAAGTACTTAAGATATGAGTTCAACTCCTGCAATTCAACACAAAACGCTAATCTACTTAAAAGGAACCGAGGAAGAAATTGAAACAACACTAAAATAATCAACACGAATAGAAAGTGTACAACAGTTTATTTTAACCTCATTTATGAAGCGTCTCCCATATGGTGTTCGAGTTATATGACATCTATATTCTTTCGACCCTTCAACATCAGGCACCTGTTACATTAGTAAATGAACTACGTTTATGTCTTTCAGATATCAAACTTGTACAACTCAAATCAGTACACGAAAAATTCAACATAAAGTAACTCAGAACACAATAAAGTAATTCAATTACTTTAAAAAGTCAATGTTTCAAACGCATTACAAATACAATTTATGCTAGTGACTTTCTATCAATGCATAAACATATAGCCAACTCTGGACATAATTTAAGACCAACCCAGTTGTTTTTATAAAACAGTACCTACATGTCTACAATATGGAAGCATATATAATAGAAAATATGAACAACTTCTTACAGGCAACATCGTAGGGTCAATAGCTCGATAAATGGCATCAGGGTCTCCACCAGAATCAACGGCGAGCCGAGCCAGCTCAAGAACGGGCTCCGGCGGCCACCAAACGAGCTCATTCTCTTCTCTCTGACTCTTGTTAAACTTTTTATCTTTCAAGCAGCGCCTGTTAGAGAATTCTTCACGAAATTCAATCCTTGGTAGTTTGTTTGGAGTGAACGGGACGAGGAACTTGAAGCATGATTTGAGTTCTCGTGCCACGACAGGGTTGACAGAGGAAGAGTGAGAGGAGGTGGGACCCAGTAAAGAGAGAAGATCAGACGGCGTAGCTTTTGGAATGGACGATGATGATGATGATGATTTGAGAGAACGGGAAGGAAAGAGAGAAGAAGAAACTGATGTGGAAGCTGTGAGAGAAACGGAGAGGAAAATTGCGAATCTGATCGAGATGGAGGTAAGGCCCATTTCCTCTCTCTCAGGTTGTTCCTTTGGGTTCGGGCTTTTAAAGTCTACCGTACACCAGTTCCTCTAATTTTTCAGAATATTTTTTAAAAATATAAATTATAAATTATAAATTAAAATGAGATTTCAAAATTATAATAAAAGAATTGAGAGCATCTACCGTTATATTTTTCTGAGGATAGTATTTTAATTTGAAACCTCAGCTCTAACAAACATTAGGCATTGGCTCCTCAAACAATTTATCTTCCCGTAATCAAAAGCGGAAATCTTACGACACTCACCATGGCAACAACTCCGTATTATAAACCAAAATCGCACGGCAGTCCCTTTGCCCGGATGCCACCAGTAATGTTTACAACATTGAATGCATTGCTGAACAGTCCAAGTATAGAAGACCAGATGATGTTGATATCAGGATTTTGGGGCCTCGACCGGCCAGCTTCTGATATCGGAAATCAGAGATATAGCCATGTTTTGCTCGTGCACTTGACCCGTCAGGATTCCAAGCGGACGAAGATCTAACATTTTTTTTTGTTGTTTTCGTTTGCAAAAAATATCTGAATTGCCAGTCTCAATCTGTTTATAGAAGGCAGAAATCATAATTCTGACTATTTACTCGTGGAATCAAAGCACAGTCATAATCGCATCAATTAATTGCATTAATTTTATTTTATTCGTGGAATGCACACTCTTCCGAATTCGAATAAGCAAAACTATTAGAAGTTGGTTAACTGCCAAAAGAGAACTGTGTATAACGACAATACAATCAGCTTTAACATAGAATTTTTCAATTTTTTCTCATTAATTTTAAATTATTATTAAAGTTTTAAAAATATATAACATGAAATTTAATATTTTGTAACAATAAATAAATAACAATCAACATAAAAATAGTATTTGTAAAATTAGGGACTGTGCACTGAGGTCTAATATATATATATATATATATATATATATATGACGACCTCCATCAGCAACATAAAGCATGGGGCGTTTAAGGTAAATTTGGAAAGACTGATTTAAGTTTAAAAGATGAAAAATTGTATAAAAATATGGAGGTGCATAAAACTAAAATTATTGTAAACTTCAACATGATATATAGAATTATACAGACTTCCAATGCAAAACTTACATAGCCATTGTTGCATTTTACTTCTTGAGAAGTTGCTTTTGCGCAAATATATGTATCATTGTTCATGATACGAAGGCTACAACTGCTGATTGCAATGCAAACATCTCCAGCTACAAGGACAATCATAGGCTTTGCTCATATCAGGTTTGCCATCTTGTTCCGGCAGTTTAGGGATCTCTACAGATGTAACAGACACTTGAAGATAAACTAAACTTCAACGAGTTAATGTTGATCCTCTATCTTATACCAGGTGATCCACCACATGTAGCTTGTTCAAGATGACTTCACAACTTCCTACACCATAAACGGCGATGCAATTCAGTTTTGAAGGGTCATGACAAGGATATCTTCGAAAGACATCAATGCGATAGCACATTGCTGCAAAACTTCACTGGAACATGCCTTTCGTATGAATTTGCATTAAGCAGAGAAGTTTCCAGTACAGCTGCAATTTGACTCACGCCATGAAATGATTCTGGTATGCAGAGAGAAGAGAAGAACTTACTTCCAATGATAAATATTCACCGAAGAGAAATTAAAATCCATCCATGACTTTAATGCCGGCATTCTTGTCCCATTCCTCTGGAGGAGCAACATCTGCCATAATAGCTTCCTGTCCACGCCAGAGAACCTGGACACAGCATACCAGCATTAGCCCAGTCAACAAAAGCAACCATGATATATAATCTGGTGCATCATCACAATTTGTATCTAAACATACATGCATGAATTACCTTGTCGATGACCCCAAATTCCTTGGCTCTTGAAGCATCCATATAGTATGGTCTTCTCATTGCATTAGCTACCGTCTCTTCTGACTAGTGAGAAATCACAATACATATGGTTAGTTCTCTAATTTACTCTAATTTGTATTCATCCACAAAGTGTTTTGATTTCATGAAAGCATACATTTTCAGTGTGCTTGGCCAGAAGTTTTACGAGGGTATCCCTGTTTATCATTGCCTGCATAAATTATTTAAAGTTATAAAAATTGTTTTCTTTAAACCCCTCCAAACTCACGAATAGATAACCCATAATATACTCAAAACCAGCTGCAACATTAGAATGCCATGAAAAATAAAAGAGAAAGGAGAATGCAGTAAAAAATTACCCTTTTGCTGTCATTCTTAGTTTCATTAAATGCCAAGACACAATATAAAAAGTACAACCAACCTCTTTTGCACGAATAAGAACATCACTAGCAGGCATCAGCCCAGATGACGGAACACGAGGTTGTTGAATCATGGCTGAAACAGAATTCTAATTAACACTTGGGACCAGACAAACAAGAAGGGTATCAAAAGCTAGGATCACATGTTAAGGAACTCCTCATCGTACCTTTGGCATGAGGCATCATAAACCGTTTGCCATTAGTTCCGGCTGCCAGTAATAAACAAGCTTGGCCTATAGCTGCTCCAACAGCAACTGTATGTATCTGCAAAAGCAAGAACAAACATGTAAAAGGAGAAGCATAAAGACTCATACTATAGCAGTCCCTCAAATGGAACATCATGGAAAATTCAGAAAATAAATCATTACTCATCTACCCAGCGTTAAAACACAAGACCTAAAAACTATAATAATAATAATAATAATAATAATAACAGAGATTTCAGCCACTCAAATGCCATCTTCAGCTTCACCACAATACTTATTCTGTATTAATTGCCAAGAAACCTCACTATCCTGATTGCATCACATCACACTACCAACATTATTAACCAATCACCATTACCACAACCAAGAGAAGGAAAAGAGGAGATATCAAACAATTTCAGGAAAAAGGAAAGTCACCTCATTTTTTAACTGCATCATTGCATCATAAATGGCAAAACCTTCACTCTCCAACCCAACCTGCAAGAAGAAAATAATGAATACTCAACAAGGAAAAATAAATCACAAAAATTGCAGCAATTTTTATCTAGGATATATAAACATATATAACCTGTTCATTCTAAGTTGTGTTGAACTGTCAGGTTTTCAACAGTGTACTGGAAACAAAATTGCTGTACATTCAGACATCCAATCCTAAACCCAATAGTCAATATTTATTACTATGTTTGTAGATGTATCAGCTATGTATTTACTATTGTAAAAATGTCAGAAAGAAACCTTCAAACTCACTTAGTTTATTCATCCTAAAGCGAGGCCACCATTATAAGTCATGTGGTATTTGTCAAATGGAATTGCAGTTACATACAAAACAATACAATCTTCTGTGCACACAATATTTCAAATGTAAAACAAAAGGATATAAGTTTGTTCGGATTCAGATGCAAAGCTCACCGATTCACCATCATCACGAGTTGTACCCGTAGAATTTATATAAATATATATTGGTTCTTTGGGATCCATCCATTGCAGATACATCAACTCCGCCGCAACCAGCTCTGTGACAGCAGGCACTAACTGAGAAACATAACAGGTTAACTTGCCGAACAGACTGAAGTAGGACAGTAACAATGAAACTTAAAAACAATATAATTAGCATCAGAATTCAGAAACATTTACACCATGATTGGAAGAAATAACCACAACCAATGATTCTTTCACGAGAGTATATTCATCCATATTAGATAGTTATGCTAATATGTTTCCGTGGAAACACTATATGGTAGACAGATATTCAATTAAACATACAGACTCATTCACATAATCCCACTATCAGAACTCTTACCGGCATGCCAATGTAAACAATCCTCCCATGAAGAAGCAGTGAAGGCAAATCCGGGGGTGGAGTGTCTGGCCTATGCTCATTGTATGAAACAGATCTTTCCGCCTAACATTTTGACAAATACCAACATAAATAACATCAATTGAGCAAATACAAACCCACATAAATCATTAGTCACTACATCACATCACCCCGCACAAACACTCAAAAACCTCAATTTCTAAACACTAAAACTTGGCAGATAATAATCCAATATTTGCATAAACCCAGAGTTTATTTCTTGTTCTTCTCTAACAAAATCTAGCAATTACATCCCCACTAAATCACACACAACCCAGAAAAATAAATTTGTTAATTTAATATCAGGCCAAAAGCTAGACACTTCCCAGCTAATCTAAGTAGCTAATTACATAACTTCGTATTAAATTAAACAATAACCCAAATAAAAAAGTTAAAAAACGAAAACAAAACAAAACAAATAAGTCCGTTAACTATTTTTCTATGAGTGCTCAGTTACAAGAGCTTACTTGGGCAGGGGAGGCCATGAGAGTGGGAGATTCGTATATATCTAAATACGGCGGCATTTCAGGGTTCACAGGACGTTTGAGAAACGTTTCGGGGGAGCTGGCAGCGACCGAAGCGAGTTTGGAGAGAAACGGGTCCTTAGGGTTAACAGGTGGCATGGGAATTTTGGCCGAGTTTCGGGAACCGATACAAGAGGAACAAAGAGTCATGAAATTTCTGCTGTTTCTAAGAGAGTGAACTGACGTAGAAGGGATTGAAGCCGCCATGGGCATTTGCAGAGAATAAGTGGACATGGTTCCCGATTGGAGAAATTCTGTACGGAGTTCTGGTCTTGTACGAATTGAAGAGACTGGAGAACTGTGAGAAACAGAATCAATGATTCTTCTGTTGAGTTCTGAAAGTACTTGGGCAGAGATTGTGTTGGGCTCGGGGCGGATCTGATAATTTTAATGGACTGATACTAGTTGAGTCTTGCATTTTTTGGATTTGCCCATTGATTATGGGCTTTTATGCTAAAATATATATGTGAATTATAAGCAGGTTCTCAAAATTGATTCCAGAAATTATTCCCAATTTATGCCACATTCAGTAACACTAGCCATGTTTACAAAATTACATTTATCACATAATATTCGCATAAAGCTTGACAGTGTGTATGAAGATCATCAACATAAATAATTCTTTATTTAAGATCATAATCCACATGCTGCTACAGAGCACTTACTTTTTGACACACTTCAGAAAATTTGTACACGTACAACAACTCTCAAAACTATCAACAGAAATGCAGAATCAATAAACCCAGATGCCTGAAAATTTTCTGATTGAAGTATTTGACTAACATACAGAAGAAACTAATCAGAAAACAAGCTCCAATATATTTATGTTTAAGACTTCACAGAGTTACCACAATACCAAATAGCTTTATAATCCACTAATTTTTACCAACACATATCATAAAGAAAACATTTTCTATGCCACATAACAAATTATCAATTCACAGAAACACCAGATTCATGTCCAGCAGAAACCAAAGGCTGTGATTCAGCAACCTCGTTGCTGAAGACCTTAGCAATCTTCTCAGTAGGAACCAATGGCAAATAAGAGGAAACCTTGTACCCCTTCTCTGAGGTGCTAAGCACTGTTTGGTTGTACTTTTCGGAACAATAGGCAGCAGTTGGCACGACGACTTGAGCCACCTGAGGGAAGAGTGGCATCTGATTCAGTTTGCGCCAAGCTGACACAGCACATTGCTCGGCTTTTGGCTCATACTTCGAGTAGAGTTCCTTGGCTGTTGGCTCGTACTTGGTGTAAATGGATTTCGCAATCCCTGAGGCAGTGCCCACCACACCAGTGGTCTTTACTTCAGAAGCCATTGATCGTGCCACCACTGGAGCCATTTGAGCCGCAGAGAGGGCTTGGGCAGGGACTTGCTTGATGACTGGAGGCACACGGTTGTCCAGCTTGGTCACGGACTCATCAACCTGCAATTGTGTGAACAAATTTTCAGTATCTCTTCTTTACGGACAGCATATTCATGTAACTATCATTCCCTAGAAGACCAATTCACTATATGTTTATAAAGTTCAGCATTATTTGTTCACTAGAACTGAGCAAAGTATTCACCAGAATCTGTTCTACAGTGTTTTCATTCGGATCATTCTCTCGTGAAATAGTAAAATTTATCAAGCTAGTAATTGGAGATAGAAAGGCTACACTTTGTATGCAAATTTTATCTTACTCTTGTAAGAAAATCAACAAAATCCAACTTAATGAGGACTCTGTGGTCTAAAGCTCAAAGTCATGCACATTTAACAAGTCTATCACACAAGATATTGAATATAAAATCAACCAAATTCAACATAATGACGACCTACCTTGCGATCAACATATTTAAGGAGCCCAACCGGCACACCATGGTACTTATCGTACACAGGTCCAACCACACTCTTAACTGTTCCCTCGACAGTCTCAACTCCGGGTTTCAATGGCCCGGACTTATCTTTAGCATAACCGTAGAGGTTAATAAAGCACATCAACGCATGAATTGTAGCCACTTGCACAAACTCCAAATATTTCAGCCTCTGCTCCTCCTCAGTAGCCTTGAAAAATGACAATTACATACAATTAAAGTCCACTTCAAATTCATCATAGGGAAGAAACTAGAAACCCCACAAAACATTCTATAAAGAAAATCCGTTTTATGATTGAACAAGACATTTGTCGACATTTTTTTGGGTATAAAGCTTTGTCTAAGCCTAAGCTTCTACTTTACCGGTTGGTTTCCGGGAATATTATATACTAACAAATTTTTGAAAAATAAATTAGAAAACTCCAAATGAATTTCTTATTTTCAGAAACAAATTTATCAACCTCTATCATCGTACAAGGGAATTAATTCGCTTCTGGAAAAATTTTATACAAGAAAACTACCCAAAAAAGAAAAACCAAACTTTCTATACAACAAATTTATGAATTTTTGTGCCGTATAAAGCTAAACAAAGCCTCTGATTCTCTGTTTTTCTTCTGGGAAAATTTTACACAACCAAATTAAAAGCCAGAATCCCCAAAAGCAAAAAAAAAAAAAATACCCGTTTCTATTCTAGGTTTTCTCAGCAACATTATAGAAACCAAGAGAAAAATCATAAACTTAACGATAGAACAGTAATACAACGACTCACCATGTTCTGTTGCGACTGCACGTTCTCTTCGGCCATGATCAAAATCGAAACGCTGTTGTAATATCAAAACGCTGTCGTAAACGAAAACTTGTTTTTAAGAGTTTAGATATGTTGGTGAATGGTGGATTTGAATTGTCGACGAAACTGTATTTATCGATGGAGAAGAAATCTGCGTCGGAATCGGTGTGAACGCGAGGCGTTGGGCGGTTATGGCACGTGGCGGCGTGTTATTGATTGGCTTACGCGGCGTTGAAGGACAAGTCGTTGACAGCTTAGGAGTTAAGTTACTTAACGCGACGATGTATTGGTGATTGCATTATATAGTCTAGAATATGCTCATATTTATAATTTATTTAAAGGTTTGTAAGCGTAACCACAATAATAATAATTAAAATGTAAGGAGAAAATAAACGTTACCATATTTTATATATAATAATAATATCGTGGTAAAATTATTTTTTCTAAAATTATATATATATAAAGAAAATTATTAATATTCATATTATATATTTAAAAAGACAAAAGTTGAATTATGTAATGAATAATTTAAAATAATTAACGAAATATTTAAAATGTTCAATTAAAAAATTTGAAATAGGAAATATAAAAATTAAAATAATTAACGAAAATTTTGAAATGTATAGCAAAATAATTTAAAATACGAGAATGAAAATTTTAAAACGGTTAAATTATAAAAATTTTAGATATATGATTAATAAATTATCCCGTATTTAAATTATGATATAATATTGATAACTTAGGAGTTCAATTGATACACTTGTTTAGGTACTGATGAGATATGGAAAATTCCCAAATGCTACCTTGCTATTGGACTTCGGTTTTATGCTTGCATACAACAGTATGATGAGGTTGGTCTTGAATTTCAGTTTTCAGAAGGGTTTACAATGGTTCTTTGTTGCAAAGCAAAGGGATGGCTTTTATAAGATGGTATTCTCGCATGCTATACTTGTCTGTCAATGTTGAATTGACTGGTATATATTTTTGTTTTCATTAGAACACACATATATAGCTCCTTTGCCATTCTCCATTTCTGATACATACTGATAGCTCTTATTGGATCTTTTAGTTTTTTCTTACCTCTAAAGCCTTGATTTATGCATGTTGATTAATGGCTGTTAGTTTTATAAAATGATGCCGGCAACTGTCAGGTCCAAATCCAGATTAAAATACCTAATCACGATCTTCTACGTGAAATAAAGTGGGAGCTTTTGCAAAGACATTGCCTGCCAAGCGTTAAAGACATCAATGGCTTCAAATCTTCTAAGGATTCTTTCGCAGTGAGGTTGATACTAGTGCTTTGTTATGCATGAACATCGATCTATTTGGCATTAAATGCATCTTCTGATATATCTAATGGAAAGCGCTTTTGGATTTACATTGTGTCTGAGACTGAAACACTCTCAACGTGTGCTGCTACATGATAGTAAAAAACAATAAACTCCTTTGTTATTATAATAGGGAGTATGCTGGTCTGTAATTATCTATTGATAGCCTAACTTTCAATTTGAAGTCAGTCACACATCAGGAACTATCCACATTGTGGATGAGGCCATTGGATACCATAAATAATTTGTCTTGTTTTCTGGCAACTGGGTGTACATGATGGCTCTTACTGCTTAGTTTGCTAATTGCTTATTCCATACTTAATGAGGTCACTTAAAAGACTTGTGACTTTGTTCATCTACGAAATTCTTTTTTAGCTTCATTATGTATTGTTAAAACTGAGAAATTTATTACCTTCTAATAATTAATGGTGAAGTTTTGATGAGCTTGATAAATTTCTTATATCTTTTGTCAATACCCCAGCGGGATGCATGCTTCAGCAACCATGCCATGAGTATTAATTTTCTACTCTGATGACTTCATTATCAAATAGGAAAGTGAGATCTGCAAGAGGAAAAAGGAAGGGTCTTCCGATATCACTTCGTGCATTTGCTCGTGTTATTTGTTGCACCACCCCTCAAGGTCTTTTTAATCTGAAATATTTTCTGTCGATCGATTAATATGTTTCAGGACTGATATTCTCTTGGGAAAAACTCTCCTCTTCTGTTTCTTGATTATGCAGAACTGTGTGGTTTGGCCCGGCGTCCTTTGACAAATGGCAGCCAAGAGATCCTGGCACATCAGATCTTGTTGTCACGAGTCATTCAAGTAACTGAAGAACATAATGCTTCTATTGAGATGGATACCGGAAAACTTTAAACTTATTGATTAGTTGAGGCAACTCATAGATTAGTTAAGTATACTTTTCGAACTTCAGAAAACAATTGGAGGATTAAACTTTGTTGTCTGACCACCAAGTTTATTATGAACTTGGAATTCATGAATGTACAGGATTCTCGTTTCACCAAAAAGAAGATAAAAGCTATCTGATTGATAGTAGTTACAGTCATTTGTGTGGTGAAGTTGCAGAGAGTGTATTAACAAAACTTTGTGGTAGTGTTTGCTTGTTTTATGTATGCAAGTTTTTTGTTTCTTTGAATTCTGACATATGCTGACACAATTACTGGAGCTGTAACTTCTCCTTCAATGTGTAAAAGACTTGCTCTTAGGAAGCAATTGGCTAGAGATCTCCTTAATATTGGCGAGCTTCATATCCTCAAATCTGTTTCTGCATGGCTGTAGAATTACTGTGCAACATTGGCTTCAACAGTCCACCATTGCTGATGATAAAACGATCACAGAGATAAGCAAGAACAAGGGCAAAAAGAAGAGCATTTGTTTATTCAGTCAGATACTGATAGGCATGAGCCTGCATATGCAGCAAATCAGCTAATGCCAACTCAAGTTACGATAGGTGAATGCCGAAGTGATGAATGCTTCTGTCTTACATGAAACTTTTTCACCGTAGATTAATTTGAAATGTAGAATAATGTAATTGTAAATTGGTCAAGAATCTTAATTTGATCTTATTCCTAGTTGAATTGAAATCTGCACCGTCCGATCTAAATCTATTTATTAAATTATTGAAAATCTTCAATCTAATAGAGCATTCATCAGAATATTTCAAAATTACATTATTTTATATATTTTTTAATCCAATTCATGAACTTGATTGGGATAAACTATGAAGCATTAGATAATTTTTTAAAATTTTGGAGGGCCCTTTCGGTAAATTTCATGTTTAGCAAATGGGCCCATTTTTCAGCTTTTGATTAGATTTTGATTTTAAATGTAAGACTGTGATGGATGGGCCCATCATGAACAGCCCAACCAAAATGCCACCTAAAGAAGTTAAAATTTGGGATAATAGCATCTGCATCCTTGTGTTTTATATTTTTACAAATAAAAATACAGTTTTTCAACTTGTAATAACCAAGTCCCAACCTAGTACCTACCAAAAGTAATAATTTGGATCACGACACGGTTAGACAACATAAATTTGATATGATAAACAATTTAATTTTAGAATTCTTAATACATAACTTATTTATGACAATTAATTATGTAAATAATTATATTGTGTAACTCATTTATAAATTTAGGATATTTATTTTATATTTTAAAATACTTAACTATATTTGTCACATTTTAAAATATATATAGTTATGTTTAGAATAAAATATTTACATTTGAATTGAATAGGTAATGCTATAAATATTGTAAAAAGTGATTACAACCCACTAACCTATTTAATAATTGGGACAATTAATTTTTTTTAATTATTACCACAATTATTAAATGGATCATATTCTAATCAGTTTAAAATAAGTTATATTTATATTTAACATAACAATGATACGACATATCAACCTAAGTTGCTACCCACTAACTGCTATTAAAATGATAAAATTATTCTTATACTCGTAAAATCTAAAAAGTATTTAAGAGACTTCATAAAATTCACTATTCGAGAACCTAATTTATTACAAGTGAATAAATTATATCTTTATGTATTAAAGCATGAAAATTTAGGGACTAAATATTATTACCTCGAATTAAATAAGGCAATTTGATAATTATCAATTATTTTTCGACTTTGAACAACCCTACCATATCACTCACGTGAAGGATTTTTTATACGGAAAACATGTCAAGTGGGTAAAGAAAGCAGCAATTGCAAGCACATTTGATTGTGATTTGTGACCTTCTAGATTGTGATTTCAAGCCGTAAAATGGTAATATGGTATGGTGGGTGGATGATATGTAAGCATCCATATGCCATCATGATGCCTAACTTCATAAAAGGAAAGTTTTTAGTTGTACATTAAATGGAGAATATTAGCATTGCATGCTTGCACTTTCATGAAGAGGATTTCAAAGATTCTGTTTTAAGGCCTAAATTACTCTTGAAAACTTGTCACCGACACATAATTGATTGCTTTGGCCAATGGGTGTGTTGTTTCGTGCACAATACTTGGAAATTTGAATGAACTATCAAACCAATTATTAGTTTCATTATTTAATTCGAATATAACTTTTGAATAATATCTTCATGGTACAAATTTCTTTTGATTCTCTTTCCAGTTGATGACAACTGAGAATTGCCACTTTGCTTACATTTTCTATTTGCCCATTGACCCTTTACATTACATTTGCTAATATTCGTTCATTTATAATATTTTCCTTTGTCAATTTGAAGGAAAAACCAAGGAAGCTAAAGCTAGGTTGTCAATTTTTTAATCCAAGGAGGATAGATTAATCTAAACCCACCATGCCTAAATTAAGGAAAAAATATATGGAAAAGCCCCAAAAATAGTGGATTATATTAGACATATGATCAATAATATGCACAAGAATGATGCAACAAAATGCATTATTGTGTTATGTACAAGTAATTTACAGAGACAAACCCAGAAACTTCAAAAGAATTAGAGCCAAAACCATGGATCTCTCCTTCTAAAATAACAAAAATAATAAAAGAAAATTTTAAAAATTTAAAAATACCCATTACCCATATAACATATTATAGCACAAAAACAAAAGAAATTCATGAGAAAAATAATAATTAGAATTATCTTTTACAAGAAACATTCAGATATAATAACATTAAGACAACAATAGTTTCACCAATAACAAGAAGTACCCATCAGCAACTCTTCCTCCTCCGTGTATAACAAGTAAACCCATTTCCAAAAAATAAAAAAATTTAACCCCTGCACCTTGTAATGGTACTGCAGCCACGCTGATAGGGATTAGCCTGGGTGCCACCTTGGCAGTTGTAGTAGGATGCACCACGTCGAGAGCAGGGCACGCTGTTCCTCTGCAGCGAACCGTAGCTAATGTACTTTCCGGTTGCTAAAATGCGCCTGCTGATCTCTGAGTCCAGCGCAAACTCCTCCTCCTCATCAATCACCAATGATCCGCTGGGCATCCAACCCAGATGGTGCTGGTAGTCTCCGCTGGCATCAACGGTGGATAACGAATTCATCATGAAAATCACGGCACAAATCACGAGGATGAATGTACAAGAACTGAAGAAGTTGGCCATTTGTTTTTTTTTTTTAGCTCCGTTACTTCACCTTCACTTGTTTTTCTTTTCCTTTCCTTCTCTTTCTTGATTTCTTGAGTGATTCTTTCTCTTCTCTTCTCTTTCTTTCTTTCCTCTTCCTTGTTAATTCGGTATTGTTCAGCTTAAGACAGCAGCTAAGGGCAAGTTGGGACTGGGAATATGACATTGGTTTTGATTGTAAATTACATGAATGCCATTGATATGGTTTGAAACACGAGTTCATGGACAGCCACTGCTAACAAACCATTTGAAAATATTGTAATATTGGGTTGTTTGACTCCTTGCATCTTTAAGAAAACAAGGGATTTACAAATTTAATGCCTATGGTTGAGAAATGAAAGATTATATATATATATATATATTCTCTTTTAAATTTTAAAATCAAAGATCATTTTCACATTTAAAAATAATTTTTATTAACAAAATAATATTAATATATATTAATAATGCATGATAAATGTCAATTATTCTCTATGAGTAATAACTAAGTTATTCTTTAATATATATATATATATATATATATTATCTTCTTCTAACAATATATATTAACGGACTTTGAATAACATCTTATTTTCAGGCGGATTGTATAATGGAATAAATTTTATACAAAATAATTTAAAAATAAAACCCTTCATTTTAAATACAAATTTTTAGATTATATTATTATATAATTGATCTAAACTTCTAATTTAATAGACTCTTCATTAAAATAGGTCAATTTTTAAAAAATTTACATATATTAATTTATCATCTTTATAATAATTGTATTGATAATTTTGAGTAATTTCTTGCAAAATTGGCTTTGACTTGGAGCATTTGATATAAAATGTGTGAAAAGTAAAATCACAATGAGTGGGTTACAACCTAGAATAGAAATGAGTCAAATGACATGTCGAGAATTAACTAAGGCAACCTCGTAAATAAGTTGAAAACAATGGGCACAATCATTAATTCGGCGTTCGGTACAATTAGTTGACTAGTTTGTCTATCTATCTCTCTCTTACAGTTGGTGAGAGGAGGGAGAATAAAATTAAATAAATAAACAAAAGAAGTGAAGAAGGAAGACGGCATCTAGGGTTAGCTCCTATTTCTTCAGTCCAAAGAATATCTTACCCGAAACACGTTTTCTCTTTTCCATCTGGCGGCCTAACTCTCATTTTCTCATTAAACCCGTTCCGTCACCGTTAATTACTGCGGCCGTTTGTTATCGATTGTAACGTCAATTTATACTTTAGTTTTTCCCTCTGTGAGAGCCTCTGCAATAATGTCAGTACAGCCGGTTTTCAACCACCATTGTTAAATACATAGATCCAAATAATTAATTTATTTATTTGGGTGCCAAATATATAAAGACAAATTATTGTAATACGAGTTAATTGAAACTTCCAAGTGTTTACGCTAATAGAATAAAAACTTGTGAACTAATAACTTATTAAACAACAAAATTATAACCCACAATCACATTTTCAAGAGTAATATTTTTATATATTTTATTTAAAGTAGCTCTTATTTATTTATTTATTTGATAAGAATAATGATTTAAAATATTCTTCTCCACACATAATTTGACATCTCTTTACTTTTTACAAAGCAAATTCTTTATTATGGTAATTTTCGAGACAATGCCATGATAAAAAGCTAAGGGTAAGTTACACACAAATTTTATAATAATAAAGTACTAGAAGTATTAAAAGAAAATTACTAACGGAAATATTTTTAGACGGAGTTAGGCATAAGAAACACCCATCGACGTAACATACACGTAGTAGCCGTTATGAAGGTGGGGGCCCGACACAGATCACCAGACACACCAAAGCATCCTCAAGCCAGCTGTCTCCTAACAGTCTTTCTTCTACAAAGATCCTTTTTTATATATATATATATATATATATAATATTTAGAAATTAAAAGCTTTTTCTATAATTTAATATTTAGAAATCTCTAAAATTAATGAGAAGAGGTGGGGAAGACATTCTCTTAAAATAATATCCGTAAATTTATAAATTCCCAAACAAACTCGTGAACAGTTCTGGAACTTGTTCTAACCTTTTTGACCTTGCAGATATGGCCTCTGATATCCTTGATTTATTGAGTCTCCCAATTTTTTTTTTTAATGGCAGTTCACAGATTCGAAGGAGCTCCAGTTGCTGCAGAAATAATAACATAAAAATCCATAAGTGCTCTGTTTCAACTCTGAAATCTTCCAAACCTACCAGGAAAGAAATATGACATCCAGGCATGTAAGCAATGTTCAGAGATCATGCTAACATGATGTATAAGAGAACATTGAAAGTTGAAACCATGAGTTAGATGGGTCCCATTCATAGATTTTAAAGATTCTTCAACCAACAAAATCCAATATCCAGTCAGTAATTCAGATATAAGTCCTTCATCAGGAGGCTAAAATTGTTTCAACTGGACCTTAACTAGTCACATCACAGTACCGTCCTGAAAACGAAACAGGAACATCATATTTGTATACCAATTAAAGACTTAGAATGTTACTAATATACCGTTACATGCTGAGAAATTACATTTTGATCGGTTAGTTATCAAAATATCTGTATTTTGATGACTCAGAATTTGGATCTCAGTAACATTGTATTTCCAATCCCTCTCAGTTCAGTGTACAGTGTACACCCATAATCTATAGGCCTAAATATAGCAAAAAGTTTTCAGTGAAATCATGATGCCTCGAAAGGCAATCTTCCTAGGGCCTCTTATAGATACTGTCTCCTAACAGTCTTTCTTCTACAAAGATCCTTTTATATATATATATATATATATATTAAATATTTAGAAATTAAAAGCTTTTTCTATAATTTAATATTTAGAAATCTCTAAAATTAATGAGAAGAGGTGGGGAAGACATTCTCTTAAAATAATATCCGTAAATTTATAAATTCCCAAACAAACTCGTGAACAGTTCTGGAACTTGTTCTAACCTTTTTGACCTTGCAGATATGGCCTCTGATATCCTTGATTGATTGAGTCTCCCAATTTTTTTTTTAAATGGCAGTTCACAGATTCGAAGGAGCTCCAGTTGCTGCAGAAATAATAACATAAAAATCCGTAAGTGCTCTGTTTCAACTCTGAAATCTCCCAAACCTACCAGGAAAGAAATATGGCATCCTGGCATGTAAGCATTGTTCAGGGATCATGCTAACATGATGTATAAGAGAACATTGAAAGTTGAAACCATGAGTTAGATGGGTCCCATTCATAGATTTTGAAGATTCTTCAGTAATTCAGATATAAGTACTTCATCAGGAGGCTAATTTCAACCGGACCGTGTTTGCCTTTTTCTAGTCACATCACAGTTCTGTCCTGATAACGAAACAGAAACAATTTTTAGATACATGCAACATCATATTTGTATACCAATTAAAGACTCAGAATGTTACTAATATACCGTTACATGCTGAGAAATTATATTTTGATCGGTTAGTTATCAAAATATCTCTATTTTAATGACTCAGAATTTGGAACAGTAACATGGTATTTCCAATCCTTCTCAGTTTAGTGTACACAGTACACCCATAATCTGGAGGCCAAAATATAGCAAAAAGTTCAGTGAAATCATGATGCATTGAAAGGCAATCTTACTAGGGCTCTTCTAGATACCGTGTGCTATACTGATGGAGAATGGTGGTTGTAATGGAGGATAAAAGTGTAGGTAAAAAAAACTAGTCACGTCATACCTTCTCTAAAGACGATCTTCCTAGCTCCTAAAAGAGGAATTTATACAGGGTGTAATTTCCCCGGGCAATTACATATATTTTTCATCAATGAAGTTTCCTTAAAGCAAAGCCCCAATTTTTACTAACAATCTTCTGCAAGCCTTCTGAGGCTATCACTCACAGCACACATCAATCTTCTTCTCACTAGTGTAGTCGATCATTTCTATACAAGTTCAATACATCGCACACCCATGCTTAGCATTCAATCCCAAGAAGTTGAGTAGAAGCTACTTATAATGGTGAACAAAGGCTCTTAGTTTGGAAAACTATATCAAGAACACAATGATTCGGTGAATGAGAACATCCAATAAAAATCAAAACTACTATTTACTTCATATTCATAACAACCAACCAACAACCAGAGTATAAGTTGGATATTCATAACAACCAACCAACAATCGGAGTATAAGTTGATATATCCATGATGGATCTCACACATGTAAGTTTTGAACCATACACCAACCCTGTGACCCAACCTTGGAAGCTTCTCCCCACCCCCAATTTCCTTTAACATGTTATGTCTAAATATTATCATTTTGTGGAAAGGTAAAGTAGTAAATAGACCACAATTATTGAAGACACCATATTAATTGTAATGTTGGATCCAATAAATATGTTTGGGGATAGCTAAAAGAGGTAAATGGAAAAGCAATAACTCAAATTCTACAAAACCAGCTTTGCCCTAGGAAGTCATTAGCATCTCTATTTTCTATAATGAAGGCACTAAAAATTGCTTCCACGCAATATTAATCCTACTAGGGATGAATGAGTTATATGGTTGAGGTCCATGTACATAACATAAATGACAATTAAATATATGATATCATGTAAAACTTGTGACAGTAAAAGCTATTCTTATGCATATATTAGTTCATGCTTAGAGAAGCCAGAGTATTCAAGGTTTGCAACTCACTGCAATTGACACTTTAGCCTAAAATAACCCCTAAAGAAACAAAGGAACTACTACTGCAAACATGTGTGGTTAAACCTTTTAATTACTTGTAATGTTTCTTGTTACAAGTTTTACAATTTTAATGTAGTATGAACCTATTAACTGATATCATTTCTGTCAAACTGATGCACACAGTTGCATGGAAGTAGGGCCACCTAGTTATAAATTGCATTCAAGGTAATTTCAGACTGGAGATTGATGCTCGCCAAGAGAAAAACTACAATAGAAGCAGAACTACTGAAATTAGTAACATTTCACCCAAAGAGAAACAAGATAAAGGGATCCACTGATGCTACTGTTCTTTGTAATATGGTGGAGTTGACACCACACACAGTTGATCATCCCTGTCATCATCCTCATTTGCATCTACCCAATCACTAGGATGATGTTGTGAAGTACCTTGATCATCAATTTGAGACCTATCTGAGAGCAAAATATTGCAAAAATATTAGTTACTGCAGGAGTGACAGCATTTCTAAAATTAAACATAAATAACTAGTCCTATCACTGACCTTGAGCTTGTTCTGCATGATTATTTTCCAAAGGATGGGAGCTAATACAACAGTCAAGGAATTGAAGTCTAAAGTGGTCACCAAGAATCTGGATTCATGCAAACAAGGTCATTCTAACCACCACAACAAAAGTTCAGATTATATAGGGTAACTATGGTGTGCTCAATTTCCATTGAGGAAAAGGTAAAAGACAATAAAAATAATCAGTAAAAGGAATGAGAAATGAAGTCACGATATGTCAGTGTTATGTCCCTCGCGTTAGAGATCCTTATGCTTTACCTCCAACCCTGCCTGTTGTTTCTGATTTACTTCCAATAAACAAATAACAAAAATATCCCACAATTGGCCACAATAATGACACTCAACCCCACATCTGTTCAATACTCTAATATCCAGTTCAAACAGTGGCCATAAAACTTTAAACTGACAAATTACCTGTACTGAATGAAGGACACATGAACTAGGGGCATGCATACAGACAGTCT
Source organism: Cedrela odorata (assembly GCA_035584115.1). Classification (NCBI taxonomy): domain Eukaryota; kingdom Viridiplantae; phylum Streptophyta; class Magnoliopsida; order Sapindales; family Meliaceae; genus Cedrela; species Cedrela odorata. Next base: position 668,315 of record JAXCLQ010000006.1, on the reverse strand, counting down.
TCAGAAAGAGACACAAACATTAGCATGCTGACACATAGAAATTCATCAAGACAGAAGCACAACAATAAACATGGTGAGAAAGAGTAAGAGCTAAAGCCACTTTTTGTAAACGAAGTTGGACCTGCAGCAACATTTTCTTTAGCAGATGTATTTCTTGATATTTGCTTTGTGCTAATCCTTTGGATTTTCATCTGTGCATTACCATTCATATTTCTTTGCACTTGAACCTGCCTTTCTTCAACACCATTACCACTTCTTGCCGCACTTCCTGCAGAAAATTTAAGTAAGGTATTGGATTCACAACAAATTGTCACAATTAAAAATAGATACTGAATATTTACCTGGAAGTTCAGACCAAACTCTGGTATGATCAGATAGGTGCTCAGAGACATTGACTCTGTATCTCTCTTGTTGTGCTTGAGACCCATTACTGTGACCATTCTGACCAGGAATTGTCGTAGCTGCTTGATGAGGTTCTGAGGAATTGGCTACACGGAGAAGTGATATCAGCATGGTTGCAAGTACAAGTGTAGCATCAAAATTTGAACTCGACCCGTCATCTAGACTGAATTTTGGTGCCATTAATATTGGCCTGTTACTCCATATATGATTTTGCAAAATTAAATTCACATTTTAGATAATTGTAATTTTTGCATTTAAAATGGTTAAGTAAGCAAGACAGAAAAGTTCACGATACTTGATATTGCAATTTGTGACTGGAAGTAATACTCTTTGTCATGGTTAGTCTACATATACGACATCTATATCTACTGGAACCTAGTAGTTTACCATGAAATTCATAATATAAGTAGAACTCTTTGGAAGAAGAAAAAGAACTAACTGAAAGAATATACAAAATCGATAAATTGGTATAGCAATGGGAACCATCTTACTCGCCAGCTTTGTCAAAAGAAAAAGTGTATGTCAACTTCACAGCCCTCGCAAAAAGCAAGAAAAGCCTGAAATTTCAATAAGAAAGAAAGAAAAATAAATGCATAATCCCAAATGCTCATGGAAGTTGTTTGCATTGCCCAGATTACTTCATCTAGTATATAGGAAAGCATCATGAAGATTTATGTAAGTTTTAATGCCAGCAATTAGCCAGATTAATATTGTGTCTAAATGGTAACGAGGCTCATCATATGGGATAAGGCTTTGTAAATTGATTGTATGACATAAACACAATTAAATCTCAGCACAATCTTGTCCCAGAGCACAAGTTACCGTGCCTTCAATTCCTTCACACCAAATGTCACATCTACAGGATCTCCAGAGTGAGTATATTGCACAAACTCCTCCCTTGGATCTATCCATAGTTGACTGTACAGTGTAGAGTCATTTTCTGCATATGAAAAATGGAAGCATAAAGTCTCCTGTTGGTATAATTTCACAAAGAAAAACAAATCCTTACCTTTGGTCTGATCTATATAACTTCTCAGTTCACGGCTTTTCCTCCAATTTCACTAGCAGCATCAAAAGGTAAGGAAGTGGGTTCTGTTGCAATGACAGTAATCTATCAAAAACTAGAGTATAAAAGCAGTGTGCTCAAAGTCCAAATTCAAACTTATCTTTGAATCTGATAGCTGTGTCAATTTCCAAAAGACCTAATTTAACTGGGCAAGGGTATCATTGCCTCTTTAATGTAAGAAGCGCTCACCCGGAAAACAGTCACACCATAATCAAAACAGCCTCAAATCATGTTATAGTTCAACAAGCTACAATTCATGATCTGCAGAACAAGATATTGCTGTGCTGTGATATATACATAATCACAAATAGGTTTCCCTAATATGGATGAGTTCGTTTATGATTACACTGCACCGTCAAAGTACCATGTAAAACACTTTAGAGGGTTTCAAGTCTCCATGCAATCACTAATCATATACCACCATGGTACTAATCCAATTTTCTCCTCCCAGTTGTTAACCATAGTGCAGCAATATAGAATTGGCAATCACCATACATGCACATCCATTCATTAGTCTACTTTACACAACTTTCCCACTTCTCATAATAATCAGCACAGTAATATGTCAAGGATAAACAACCAATACGATAACAAACATGAGGGAAAGATACTATACCATTATAGCATTTCAGAGTCCACTGCACTTTCAATGCATCAGGATTAGGCAATTGCACAGTCAGATTATCAACACTTGCCGTAGGTGTTCTGAGAACAGCACAAACAGCCTAAACAAACTAAATCAAAACAAATGCTAAACTAAAAAAATGCAGACAATTCTACATAAAACTATGAAATATTATATCATACCTTTAACAGCACAGTACGCTGAACTTGCGCACCAGAAATGGTATAGACATCAAAGAAATAGGGCTTAAATGTAATAGACTGATAGGCAGACCGTGGGGAATTAAGTGTGGAAAACAAGCTGCAAAAAACAAAGAAAAAGAAAATCAAGTAATTAACAGAACAATTTAAATAAAATAGAATAAAACTTTTTGGCGTAATTAAGTGAGATTCAGTTCTTCAAAAAGCAAAATAACCAATGTTATAGACTCTGAAACTTTAATATCGTTTGTTTCCGATCAATTCCCCGGACCGAACGGAGCCTAGCAATGGTAGCTTCATCCACCGGATTTTCATTTTACTTCTACTAATTTTTTAATAAATAAATTCAAATCAATCGGTTTATGTTCTCCGAAACCATGATATGAACATAGAACCCTAACTATGGTCAATAGATTACTCAATCACTAAACAAAAACACTGTCTAATGAGCTCAAAATCTAGAAAATGCACGGATTAATAAGCAAATCAAATCAGGAGCTCGAATATAACCGCGAAATTAGAAAATTGTTGGAAGGAAATTGATTAACAAAGAGAGCGGTTACCTGAGACGAAGAAGCTTGTATTACAAGCTCGTTGCCTACACGTGCGAGGCAGGCGATGGAGCTGGCGAAGGTCTTCAGAGCGTTCCCGCTGACAGTGAATTCCATTGTCTACTCCCTTTGTTTGGCTCTCGCGGTCGCGCTTATAAAATGAGAAACGGTGTTGGCGGGAAGGGGAAATGGTTTTGTTGCATGGGTTTCATTGGTAGCCGTAGATGACGCTTGGGGCCCACAGTCAAGAGTAGTAGCTCTTTTGTGGATGGTCCAGATATGTTCTTGTACTCCCAAGTTCAAGGAGAACAAATGATCAGAAATACCATCTTAGCGATTTTCACTTTATTTAATCTTTGGTTATATAAATGAAAAGCGTTACGAGTAAATTTGTCCTTGTACACTTACTATAATGCAATGGGATATTGACATAATTTTGGTCACTGTTAAACAATGAAATGAGTATTTTAAAATAACGGGTTGTGCTGATATATGTTGAAATAATGGATATTTAAATTAAACTTAAAAGAATTAACACCAAAAATATAAAAATAAAAATGATAAAAAGCTAGTAATCTCCTTCAGAAACTAAATGACAGCGTTTTGCCGTATCGATCAGCCTGTTTAAAGAAATATTTTAAGTTTTTACTATGAGCGACAATTAAATTGTTTAGGTTCATTTACATTTATAATACGAATTTCAATTTTTTTTATATTTTAAATCAGAAGTTTGGTATTTGCACAGAATCATTCTTAATTGATGAGTTGATAAATAGTAATTTGATAAACAGTAGTTTGACAAAACGTAAATTAATGAACAATACTTATTTGATAAAATTTGTCGATGATAATTAAATTAAATTGATGAACAATATTTTTTTGATGAAAATTTGTTGAGAATAACTAAAGTGAGTTGTTGAATAATATCTATCAATAAAATTCGTCAAAAATACAAAAGTGAATTAATGAATAATAATACTATTCGTTAAATAGTATACTTGACGAATTTGTTAAGGAATACCATTTTTCATCCAAGATTGTTCACATTAAATGAAGGTATTGTTTATCTCAACGAAATTTTATCGAGAACATTGTTCATCTTGACAAATTTTATTGAGGTACTGTTTATATCAAGAGTACTATTTATCTCATCAATATTCATTGAGAGTACTGTTTATCTCAACAATTTTAGTCAAAAATATTGTTTATTTAGCTGAATTTTGTCGAGGATAATTTTCATCACCTAATAGGGAGAATTTCGTTCAAATGGTAAACTTTTGATCTTAAATATAATAAAATTTTAAGATGGGCTATAAATATAATTAGACTAAAAAATTAGGCTATTACTGTTAAAAACCCTAATATTTTCAGGGCATTTTCGTCCATCAATTGCTATTAGGGTTTTGAGGCGACACACATATATATACATCCACAGGCAGCTCTGTTTCATCTCCTTAGCGCTTCGCAGTTGCAGTCTCTTCTGTTCCTGGTACCCTCTTTTTTCTCTCTATCTCAATTTCTCCGCCTTTTTGTAAAGCTCTATTGCATCAATTTTGTCTTGATAGCAGAAAAATTGTTCTGAATCAGGTGTTTTGAGATTAGAGTTTCCCGGCAGCAAAAAAAAAAAAAAAAAATCAGCCAAGATGCAGAACGAGGAGGGTCAAAACATGGATCTATACATCCCCAGGAAATGGTACGTATGTCAATAACGGCGTGGTTTCATTTAATAACGAGCTGAAATTTATTCAAAGTTTATTTGGCATTGCAGCTCCGCTACCAACAGGCTCATCACCTCCAAGGATCACGCCTCTGTCCAGATCAACGTTGGGCACTTGGATGCAGATGGCATTTACACCGGACAATTCTCTACCTTTGCTCTCTGTGGATTTGTCCGCGCTCAGGTTTGAGTTCTTCATTCCTTTTTTGAATATATCATTGTTCTTGATTCAATATTGCCCCAGTCTTACGCGCGTGCTTTTACGTTTTGTTTGTGACTGCCTGCCGTTGTGCTTGTATTAGTTTTCTAAGTTTATTGAGAAGTGGATTAGTTTGAGTCAGTACATCATTATAATTGATTGCTAGTCGTAATTAGGGTTACTCTGTTTCTTTGTTTTCTTAATATTGTAAATGCATACGTGCCCTAAAATGAAAATGCCCTTTACTAGTCTCTCTGCTCTACACGGTGGTCTGATGAGTTTGTCCTTATAATCTATATCTTCATCATCTTGTGGCCAAGATTCCAAGGAGAAGGGGAAGTGTTACGTTGATTGTGAAATTGCTTGTCTTGATAAAGTTTCATTAATGCTTTGAGAAGTTTGCTGATATTATGTTTTTAAATTTAAATGTTCTGAACCATATTGTTGATTTATTGGTTTCACCTTGCAGGGTGATGGTGACAGCGCCCTTGACAGGCTCTGGCAAAAAAAGAAGGCTGAAATCCGACAATAATTTCCATCAGAGGGGGCTTTGTGTCGTAAGCTGTTTTCTCCTCATGTAAGACTTAAGAGTGGGAATGTGATAGCAATGACTCATTTCTTCTAGTTTATTTTTGCAGACCATGTTGAAATTAAAATTTGGTTTTGGACTAAATTTCGTCTAGTGCTTCTATGTTGAACTTAATATATATGGTCATGATTTGGTTTTATTGCTATGGTTGAACTTGGACAGTCTCGATTAACTATTGCATTTGAGCCATTGCGCAATGGATAAACCGAAGTTGTCATTCCCCCTTTACTAAAGTCGTCCAAGAGACGGGAAATATAATTGCTAGCAATAACCATAAATGGCCTCAATGTTAATGATTCTCTTATTGCCATTGGCAAGGAAATCTCATAATAAGAGGCCATCTCATGAAATGAAATTGAGCTGTTCCTTCTGGCCTGGGAAAAGGGTCACATTGCTTTTCGAAACTAGTCTCTGGATCTTTGTCTTTATACTACAATCTCTTGGGTGTACATAGCACTCTAGGATCTGCCAATTTCATTTTCCATTATTGTACAAATGTTATTTTGTCTCCATTTAGCCATGACTTTGCTCAGTTCAGGAGATTAATCTCAACAATTCCTTACATATAATAATTGGAATAGGATGATAATGCCACGACCTGATTCCTAATACTCGAATACATACAAGATTGTGTATATACAACTCTTTATTTGTTTATATTAATGTAATCACCATGTAACAATCACCAGATACTTATTTGTATAGTTCCAAATTATTAGACCACAAGTACTATAAAACACACCATATCAACTTCGTACTATACAATCCAAAATGCTAGGGTTTTCGGAGAAATTGTCTTGCAATTCTTCCATTTGCTCCGTGTGGATAGAAACCGCCGGGTACGTGCTCGTTGCCAGTTTGATAAAGGATCCTCAGGACTTCCTCCGGAGATCTTGCATAGGCAATAGAATCAAAATTCAGGGACAAGACATTACTACAAGTTCGATTTTCAGCTCCTAGGTAAAATGGGACAAAAATCCCTTCATCTTTAATCCCACACATTCCCAGTCTGTTTCTAAGTTTTGAAAGGCGTATTGTGAACTCTGCAACTGTGTAATTGTATGGTTTTACAATTCTTTTAGCTCTCTGATAGAGATACGTTCTTATTATTGCGTCTTGCCCAGATTCAGAACCTAAGAGTCCTGCCGTGAGCTGCAAAATAAATTTGCTGTTAGATAACTGGGCAGAAATTATGGAATTGGTTGTGGAAGTCGATTTTGTTATGGGAACGTACCGTCCCCTATGCCCCTAACTCTTCCTTTTCCAATTTATGCTTTACTTTTAAAATTTTTGACAAACGCCATAGAAAATTTGAAAGAAATGTTATATAAAAAAAAAAAAAAAAAACTTGAGGAGGTTTATACAATATAGCTGATATAAAAATTTAGTATATTTAATAGGATCGAAATAGGAAGTTTTTTTTTTTTGGTAATTACATGGAGCATTACACTTGTAACAATAGAATATCGTGACATATATAACAAAATGTTTAAAACAACTTGTTAATCTTTAAAGTCCTAGAACTATTGAGCAGCATGAAGAACGAAGGATATTTGTTATCCTTTGTCATTTCCATCAATCTAGAGATGAAGCTATTTACTCACCCTCTTTGACAAATAGCCACAAAGGAAAGGATTTGCACCGGTGTAGCCAGTGAGTCCGACGTACGGCACCAGGTATGCACTCAGCATGTAACTGAGGCTGTCGCGGTAAGGATCGAAGGAAGGATCAAGGGGGAAACCAAATGCTTTGTCAAAGATATTCGCAAAGTTGCAAGCACTCAGATCCATAAGTGGCCTTGGAATCCCTCTAACAATCGACTTCAGTGCTCTAGATCAACAAAAACCAAAATGGAATAAAAATTCAAAACAAATTTAAAACCAAAAGCCAATTCTTACCAGACATAACCTTTAAAAAACATAATTTTTTTAAATATAATTACACAATTCTTATTAAAAAATTATGATTAAGATATAAATTATTATTAATTTTTATTAATTAAAATTTTATTTAGTTATATTTGATTTAATTATACCTGAGATGTCCAACTTCTTGGTAAGCCATTTCAGTGATAATGGCTTCAGTAAGAGAATTAAGATTAGCTTTCCTGGCTCCGATCGGAGGAGGACCACCCATTACTAACCATGGAGCAATATCGTCGAGGCCAAACCCTAATGCTCCCCACAGAAAATAGTCTGCTTCCAAATGCTCTATGTTCTGTGGGAACTGCAGATTGTCCTCGTCGTCTCCGCATACTGGTTTTCCGGGCAGCGGAGACGTCGGCCAGCACGGAGGATAATCAGTCTCCGCCAAACAGCTTAAGTGCTTAAATAGCAAAAATATTATGAGAAGCACTTGGTTGGAGATCGTGAAAGTATTAGCCATTAGTCCTTTTTTTATGGTTTGCAAGACCTGAATGTTTGGACATTATATAAACTAATAGGTTGAGTGATATTAATTTATATTGGCAGATTGAGGATATGGGATACGTTTGGAAGTGTTTGTTTCTACTTCTGTAAGATTAAGATATGCTAACCATTATTTTGCAAAAATCACACATAAAAGTATTACAAGTTAAATGAGTTATAACATACGTATGCACGTAGCATTCTATCTTAATTAGCGAAGTCTTTCAATCATTCTATTTGTAATGAAATTTCTTTCAAGTGTATAAAATTTCCTTTTGTCTCGACTAAACCTAAAAAAAATTATTACATTTCTTTCAATACACATCAAGGAAATTTATATATCTAATACGAATGCATATATTCAAAGAAATCTTTACTTAATTACCTTGCTTGCTTATAAACCAATTATCAAGCTTCCTTGCTTGATAATAGAACGATTTTATGTGTTTATGCCTTAAGGTGTTACGTTTAATGTTTGGTCTGTAATTATGTATCAAGATAGATAAAATTTAATTGTGTCACGGGTTTAAAGAATAGTAGAGAATCTATTTTTCTTGGACTACGTATGAAGCAAGAATATATATACCCAGATCCCAGAATCTTTTCCTTCCATTTTCTCAGCAGATGAACAACTAGATATAGTTCTCATCTCCCATGTTTGTTAGTTTCATGATTCTCTGCAAATTGTTAATAGTGAAAAGAAAAAAATCAAATGGTTTACTTCATATGGTAAGATGATTCACATCTACGATAGTTCATGAATCACCATTGTTGAATTTGGGGTTCCTTTAATTGACAATAAGTTTTCTGTTCATTTAGTAGGCACTCGTGTGTTCAATTATTTATGATTTCTGGCATTAATTCTATGTAATGCTAGCTTCCTTTGACATGACATGCTTGTCCCATGCAAGATGCTTAGCTAATTAGTTCACTATTTGGATAGTGTGCAACTATAAATTAAATTGATTAAATCTCTAAATAATTAGGTTCGTATGAGGGGATTGATTTCAGAAATTTATTTTTCACTTTTAAAATTAAAAGTGAAAAAGAAAATGTCAGAGGATATCATGTTACAAAATACAAACACCATAATAATATACAACCATCCCATTTCATTAATTATTGCAAGATCTACACTCGTACAACTGTTACAACTTACAAGACCACGTGCAGATACTGAGATTCTCAACTAATACAACCCAAAATCCTATGTTTTCCCGAGGAATTATTCAGCAAACTGCAAAATATATCGTACATACTTATCTCGCAACTTTAACTTTATTATCTAAGAATCCAAAAACTATGGTTTTCCGAGAAGTAGCCCAGCAATTTTTCCATTTGCTCCGAGCTGCGACATGCTCGTTGGCTGTCCCGTAAAAGATCATGAGAACCTCCTCGGGAGATCTTGTTTAGGCAATGGAATCAGAGTTTAAGGACAAGGTATTGCTACGAGTCCGATTTTCTTTACTTTATTAGGCATTCCGATAATAATTCAGCTTTCCTCTTATTACAGAAAATTTTCCGTTTTCAAATACAATGGTACAATAATTCTCCCATTTGAATTACAAAGCCATGTGAAATGTGGTGAAGAACAAAGCAAAAATTTAATAAAAAATGGATATTCTGATTAATGCTTTGCCTATTCTAAGGCCAAAAGCTAATCTGCATTATCAATTTGCTTGCTGACTTTTGTTATCAATAATTAATGCATAACAACATTTTTGAAACCGAGGGATCAAGATGAGAAAAAGGGTATATTTTACTTAACTTAAAAATTAAACAATCTATTAAAATGTTTAATAACTTTTACTTATAGCTAATACTTACGACTATGACATATCGTGATTCATTTTATATATAATTGTGACTTTAAAGCCACAAATAATTTTCAAGTAAAACGTTAGAGATTTAATTAAGTTCATCAAATTCTTGATAATTGAATGAAAATGAGATAATTATTTTGAAAATTACAAAATTAATTAAACTCTTTAAATGAATAATTTTTTTTAATCTCTAATTTTCACGTACAATATTAGAAGTAAATTTAAATAATTATCAAACCTGATGATTAAGTGCTATTCATCATCTCAAGCTTTGTTTTTACAAAGAATTAAATATTGAAAAACAAGATATTTTCTACATTAAATAACTAATAAAATAACTTAGTAAAGTAGAATATTAATCGATCTTGCATCATTTATTTATATGATTGAAGCAAGTATACCCAGATTCCGGAATCTTTTCCTCCATTTTCTGAGCAGTCAAACAAGTCTCCAATGCTTCCAAACTGTTAATGAAATCAAAACAGTTTTGCTAGTTATGGCAACATATATAAGTTGCATTTGCATGTATTATAGTTTTTATATGTCATCATTGTTCGAATTTGGCACCACTCAATGCCTTTGTCTCTCTTATCTAAAGCAAAATAAATAAATAAATAATGAAATGGGTTCAACTTTTATGCTGTTTCCAAAATGATTTTGAGATTAAAAGATTTAAGTTTGGAACACAAACCAAGGCTCTCCTTTTTGGACAGTGAGTGGGTAGGATTGATTTCATCGACCCAATTTAATTTCTTTTCAATTGGGTATGTGGCTCAATATAATTTGTCTGCAATTTTTTATGGGGTCAAGCATCTTATTTTAAGATTATGGCCATAATCATCATAATTATAGCCTTAAAGATTGTTTATGTTTGCTTCTAAGTTTGTTATTTAATCTAGAGATTGTCTCGACAGACATTTAACTCGAAATATCAGCACTAAAAAAATAACGTCTCCTCATTTTACTAAGAGTGAATTTAAAATTAAGATAATAATTAAAAATAAATATAATTAAAAGAGTAAATGATAATAAATAATTTTTTTAGCAAATATTTAATTATTATATTTTTAAAATTAAGTAAAAATACAGTAGTTTCCAACACAGTTTTGAATTATAGAGCTATTTGGCTATTGATATTTGTAAGAGAATTTGGGAGGATTGGCAAGGAAGATGCTGGATTTGGATTGAAGGAATCAGGTTCCTGATAAATGGATACTGCTTCAAAAACGATGAACAAGAGTTTGCCATGATGAGACACGTCAATGACGAATCAGAATAAAACAATATAGGGTTCCCTTTGTAATCAAGATGGTTGGAATGTCAAAATGATCCCTTTAGACTTCAATTAATTCTTATCCTGTAGTGGCCAAGAGAATAAAAGACCAAAGCCAATAGCTTTCTAGATAATATTGGAGAGTTCATTGGATATTGGTCTTCAATTGTTCAACTTCTGATCGAAGTTGTAGAAAAAAGTTTTTAAGTCCATATATTCCTTTTCCTTTTATTTTTCTAGATTTAAGAAAGAGAAATGATAATGATAAATACTTCATATAAAGAGATACGGTTTGATAATCGGCAGTACCCATCATTTCAACATGCTGAACTGACCTATAAAAATTTATCAGAATGTCCCTCCCGATCTATATGTATATTAAAGCAAATAAAAGTTATAATACAGCAACTGTAACTGTAAGAATACAGTTATTAAGTTTTCTGTTATAATATTTCTCAAATTAAACGTTCATATTATATTTAGTAATATAAAACATCATACTGATAAGAATGAAGGTTTTGATACTAGGTTGATGCTGTAGAAGAATCCAAACATAATTATCGTGCAGGGATGGAAGTCAATTTATCCAAGTGGGTTTGAGGAGAAAGCACTTAATTCTATTTATTTATTGATCCTGAGAAAGCAAAGCACTTATTTGACTGCAGATATACAACAAACAGTGTTAGCTATCTAGGTTAAGATAACAGTCAAACAGAAGTAAAATAGACTTGAATTTTCTGACCAGATCATGAAGATGCATGATTAATTTTGTTGTATTTCCTTTTTATGTATTCATTTCTGATTCCAGAGAGGGAACTTCAAACGAAGGAAAAAGTATACTGGAAGCAGCTACATGCATCATTAATGAAATCGTACGAGCTTCCCTTTGTTTAGCCACATGAGCTCAGGCAATTAAGCTAGCGTGCAAACTTCTGTTCTGCATAAAAAAACTAAAAAGAAAGAAAGTGAGAAAATGTAAATAGAAAGTAACAGGGGATCAGTGATATAGAACAGAAGACAGTCATCACACACTTCAACGACAGTTTTAATGAATGAAAGAATTAAAGACTCTTTCCGAAAGAAAAAACATGCCAGAGAGTCCCAAGCCCTGGTTCTTCCCACTTCACAAAAGCAAGAGAGAGAGATGGTATATACGGTTGTATGTTTATTCCTCCAACTCTTAATTATATTATAATTTTTAAAAAATATTTAATTATAATTTATAAGTTGATTATCTTTCAAAAGTGTTGCAAAATCCAGCACGCTTATACTTAATTTGTAAGTTAAATCTTTCCAGTTCACAATCTAGATGTCCTTTAAACATATAATTCTTAATTCATCTCCCACAATTCTCAATCAATCAAAATAATCTTTACACATCAGAAAGTTTGTATGAAAGGATCCTACAAGGCAATAAACAATCCAGCATTGCAACTAGGAGAAAGTCTTATTAAGCTTAAATGCCCATGACCCATATCTAATTGGGACGTTTGTTCATAAATTCTAATTGCTTAAATTTCGTTTTCCCATCTAAATTTTAAGCCACTATTTTTGGCCACATGTACTCTATGACTTAAAATCTTTTAGACCCATCAAATTTAAAGCATTCGTGCTTAAAAATAGCCTATTGCATCTCCATATGTCATTAATCACCCCCAAATAAAGCCAAAATTCCAAATCTACTTTCCACTTTAGAAAAGAAGAGAATGGCCGATAAATAACTAAGCATTACAAGGCTAACGCTACCCAATTACCTTAAAAGGGTGAAAAAGAGCACAACTAAAAGCTAAACACCAAAACACAACCACTAAAGTGCAACTCCAAGGCCTCTAAATCCTTTTCCTTATTTTGCCCTAACTTAAGCTACAATATTCCTTTTTCTTATCTACATTACGTTACAAAATCATCCCCCATTCACTTGTACAAGTAGTATAAGTTCAATATCCATATAATGTCCAAAATACATCGTAAATTCACTCAACAGTGAACATCATCACATGATTGAACATGCATTCGGGTTTTCGTCACTAAATATCTCAAAGGAATCGGACGGCTGTGACGGATAAGAATCGATATCGGATGAAGGGAGTTCGCTTGCGGTACCCGGATGCATATGCGCGTATGAATACGGCGTCGGTGCAGCAGAATACGATGCCCTGTAGCTTGGCCTAGGGTATACTGTGTTATGACTGACAGCATACACTGGGGGTACATAGTAATATGGTGGTGGTGGATATTGATACCCATATTGCTCACGTGGAGGGATATAAGTGGCTTGAGATGGAATTGGGCCATGGCTAGGCCCATGAATAGGTGAACCAGCACCTGCTGGTGCATCACCAAAAGTTTCTACTTCGCCCTGAGGCTGTTTCTGACCAGCATTATTGCCGTTATTCCCTTTATGCCCCTTCTTTTTCTTCTTTTTACCTCCACTGCCACCACCACTTTTTTCAGGGACACCCTCGCTTTCCCCACCACCTTTCTTCTCAGCCGCTGGTGACTGGCCACTGGCCGGAAAGAACACCGTCTGCTTGACCTCGGGCTTTGGTTCCTTGACCTGTCCACCGGCTTTACTGGTTGAACCACCTCCATTAATTTCAACATTTTTACGAGAGCCACCATTTTCATTTTCTCTGTTTTTGGAAGAATCTTGGACTGTTACTTCAACTTTCACTGTTTCTTTCTCTGCTGGGTTAATGCCTTCTTCACTGCTTTCTTGGTCGCTCTGCTGTTTCTCTTTGTTCTTAGCTTTGCCTTTCTTTTGCCCTTTCTGCTCAGCTTTTTCAGGCCATAACTCTGCATGTTTGCCACTCCTTTCCAGCTTCCTGATCAAAGTTTCTGCATCAACGTCTCCTATTACTGTGACTTTATGTTGCCTCAAATCAATATTTGTGGTGTAAACACCTGCAAAACAAACAGAAAATTAGCAAGCAACAAAATAGTAGAAACATCGAGGGAAATCATGAAAAACAGAACCCAGATAAGAAAATATAGGATTTGGAGCCAGATGAAGATCGAATGATGGAATAGTGAGTGTTATTATGGAAAGCCTAAGAAAAATATGAAAGGAAAATTTACCAAAAATGAACAAAACCCAGTTGAGAAAAATTGACAAAGCTTTGAGATTTGAGCTGAAATAGAGAAGAAACTAACCATATAGTACAAAGAAAAAACAAGAAATCAGTGGTAAAGTGCAAAGATGGCCCCAAAAAAATTCAAAACAATAATTAAATGAGAGATGCGTAGAAACTTGATGATTCTAGCTACAATAGGGCAGAAAATTTCTATGAAAATTAAAAAAAAAAATTGCAAAGAATAAAAAGGTTTTAGTTGGTACATACCATCAATGTTTGTTAGGATTTTTTTTACCTTCCTTTTGCAACCTTCACAGTGGATGGAAACTCTCAACACCCATTTCTAAAAACATAGAAAACAAACAAGGTTAAAAAATCCATAAAAAAAAAAAAAAAAGGTTTTAACTTAAACAATTTGAGAGAGTTGGAAAATATATTGTGGAAAGAGAAAACTTTACCTTATACTTGAGATGTTCTTGATTTTCTTCAACTTCTTTATCCTTAACTTCAGCTTTAGCTTCTGACTTAGCTTCTGTTTTAGGGTCTGCTTTAGCTTCTGATGCTGTTGTTGCCATTAGGAGTAAGGAAATTAAGAGGAAGTTCAGTGGGTTTCTGAGAGAGGAATATGCAAAAGGCCAAAGGGTGCAAGGAAATGCTTCGAGTACTTAAACTGCAGGCTGAGAGACAGAGAGAGAGGAGGACAGAGTTAAAAAAAAATGCTTCAGGAGAAGAAGAAGGAATGAATAGAGAGAAATAGAGAGGAAAAATCAAGTAGGAGAAAGGAAATTTAGAGGAAGTTTGGTGGGTTTCTGAGAGAGGAATATGCAAAAGGCCAAAGGGGGTAGGGAAATGCTTCGAGTACTTAAACTGAAGGCTGAGAGAGAGAGAGAGAGAGAGAGAGGAGGACAGAGTTAAAAAAATGCTTCAGGAGAACAAGGAATGAATAGAGAGAAATATAGAGGAAAAATCAAGAAGGGCCAAGGGTTTGGTGCTTCGTGGGGTGGCACAGTACTTGCTTTTATAATTAAAAAAAATTATTTACGAAATTTAAAGGTCTACTTTTCTTAGAATGGACACCTATCATTTTAGCATTTGATTCCTTTTGTTTAATTCCTTACCTGCTGTTAGGCTATGAAAATGATTTAATTGGTAAAAGAAATTTATAAAAGTACTGAAGATTTTCTTTGAATTCCATTCGTATCATAAAATGCAAATAATTTATGATTAAAATCAAAATAAGAATCAATAATATTAATGACTAGATTTTCTTATCTGTCCATGTATTATGCTGAAGTGGGTTTTCTGAGCTTTGGTTGGTAACAAACTTTCTTTGCGAGGAAACACTGCGAATAAAGTTACCATTTTTATTTATTGCAGAATCAGTTTTCTAACTTAATGTTTCCAACCACCTAAATCTGCCCACTTTATAAAGGGACGCTTGGATCAATAAAGTTTCTCGGAAAATGTTTTCTCGTTTCTGGAGATATTTCTTCCATTTTCCTTCTCATTTTCATCTTTTTTTAATTTTTTTTCCCTAAATTTTTTCCTGGGAAAGCTTGTCGTTCCAACTTGGATTTGGAATCCGAATCACTTACAAAGAATTGTCTGAATCCTGGGAATAATTGACTTCTTGGCTCTTGCATTTCATAATTTCCATTTGTCTTATATGCACCTGAAATTTTATATATTTTTTATTTTGATTCCTTTTTGAAAAAAAAAAAATTCTAATAATTTGTTTCTTCAACGAGTTACTCTACTATTTAATATGATTTTATTATATACATATATCAAAAAAAATGTTATACATTATGCACTTGGGATCGAATTATAAACTCAAATATTTCAAATTTGATGATACATAAGTTAGATTCAAGAGAAAATCTCGCCATCCTTTTAAATTAATGGACCCAACAGAAAGGATAATAGTTTATTTATAATTATAAATCATACATAAAAAGTTTTTCGAATACAAAAGTATTAAAAGTAATATTTCAATTCAATCTAGTTGCTAACCAACTTTAAAATACAAATAAACGTTACCTTTTGTTTAAAGTGGAGGCCATAAAACTATAGAAAGTATTTAAACAAGACATTACATCTATACCCAGAAAATTATATATCACATTTACCAAAGAATAAATTAAGTTTTCTACACTCAAGACAAACAAATTCAAAAGTTTTCTTTGTGGAAATCAAACTTGGTTGTAGTTTTCCTAGAAAAGTCTTGAGCTAGCCGCCTTAACTCCCCAGTTAATCCTGGAGCACCACAGTAAAACACTCCTGTAACAAAAGCAAATTCTTGATTAGTAGATTAATCATTTTGGTCCAACTTTAAACCAAATGGGCATGCTCCATGATCATTTATTTTCAAAGACCACCAGTCTTTTTCTTCCAAATTTTTGTTATATTTTTTTAAAGTATCTGAATTAAAGATAATAAATCAAGATTAAGGTAGCACCTACCGACTCTTTCTTCACTGTGTTTAACAGCAACGTGTTTAAAAACAGTTCTCCAATTTGGTCTGGCGAAATGTGTTTTCACTCTTGTGCCTGAAACAATATCAACACCATTTTTAGCATGGTGGAGGGACTGAAGCATGGTGATTAGAGCTGATCTTGCATCTCCTTCTTCATAGACACTAGTACAATAATTATGAAGCTCGATCACGCCATCTAGATCATAATCCGCAACCTCATTCATCACGTTCCTGAACCACTCGAATGATCCTTGCTCGCGAGTGACCCAATAAAAATAGGCACGTTTAGTAGCAAAAGGCTTTCTCTTGTTATTTTTTGTTTCGTCGCTCTCTACTATTCCTTCTTCTAATTCTTTCTGTTGTTTAATGTTATTGAGAACATCTTTAACTATGCTGATTAAGGGGGTTGCTCCGATTCCAAGGCCGACTAGAAGGAGGACGTCGTATTTTTTGTAGTCCTGTGCTGGAGCTCCATAGGGACCATCGATCAAGAGTTTTGGCAACCTGTTAAAAAACTACTTCCTTAGCACCATGGCAAAATCTGGACAATAAAAGAAGCAAAAATTAAACAGGATATGAAATTACCTGGGCTTGTTATCAGCTTGTCCGATATCTGCTCTTAACAGGCCACTTTGATCCACTGATGGAGGCTGACATACCTACAAGAGGAAAACAATTTTGCAAGTATGTGCTGGTGGGAGTGAAATTTGAATCCCAAATCTCTGGTAAAATCTGGAGCTGTCTTGCCAGCTGAACTAACTAGTATTCTGTAAGAATTACCTTAGCAAAAATGGCTTTGAGTTGAGATGTCCAATCACCCAAGGTACGAATATGGATACTGAGATAATCGTCTCCAGGAGCTGAAGTAATGGAAAAAGGGTGCCTGCATGCGGCACAAGCCAGAGATTTATAGTTATTACTACTGCTACTTGTATAATTGTTGTCAAATCAAATTGGTATAGAATTCAATCCTGGAATTACCACTGGAATGGAGAAACTGCTGCACAGTTTACAAAGATGTACTGCCCACTAGTGTACTTGAATCCCTGAGGTCTAGACATATGGAGAGCCAGGACATTTCCAGGGTACACTGCGACCTGAATTACAGAAATGAAAATTTTACATTTGCCCATTTGCAAGAACGGAATTTCCGTATTCTTAAACAGCGGGATTGTAGATAAATTTACCTTCAGAATCCTCACTGATTTATAGCCAGACCTGAATGCTCGAATCAATCGTTCGCAAGCATACAATATAATTGGAACAGCCAGATACATCCATGTCTGTGTCAGCATACACAAACATATGTAAGAAACAGGGGAAATAAAAAAAGAACATAGCAGAAATTTGTGTCCAAATTAGAGGATTTTGAGCAAGTACTTACAGTTTTCTTGTACCATTTCTTGGAGAGGTAGAGATAGTATCCATGAACGATGAATAAAGCATAGACAATAACGAACAGGTGATGCGAGTACCAAAATGCGTTGAATCCTGTGAGTTTCTTCAGGGTTTTAGGGAGGTTTAGCCGGTTGCGGCGGAACCAAGGTTGTGCTAATGTGTAGGCTATAGCCATCAGCACCACCATGACCACCCCGGTCCACCCTTCTGTCCCTTTAACGAACCACCAGTAGTTTTCGGGCCGGTCGTCACCGAAAAATGGCTTCATTGGCTCATATTCGTCATCTGTTGCATGTAGCAGCCTTGGAAAATCACAGGTTAAATGTGCACCAGCGTGTAGCCCGACTCCAATTGCAATCCCCATAGCAATCACCTATACAATTTTAAATTTATTTCAATAATTCACGGCTACACAGCTAAAAGTATGGACTGAAACAGATAAAATGAGTAATAACGTCCGGCTCCCGGAGTTTTTAATTTGTCACAACTAAT
Organism: Cedrela odorata; assembly: GCA_035584115.1. Classification (NCBI taxonomy): domain Eukaryota; kingdom Viridiplantae; phylum Streptophyta; class Magnoliopsida; order Sapindales; family Meliaceae; genus Cedrela; species Cedrela odorata. The sequence continues at coordinate 650,022 of JAXCLQ010000006.1, read as the reverse complement.
AACATAGTTTATCTATTTTCATAAATTATTTCCCTAATCTCTATGGAAATGACTGAAATAAAATTTAAAAGTTTTTTTAAAATCAGAAAAGCAATTTAAAGTACTTTTGGAATAAACACTTGGCAAACGCTTTTTCAAGAAGCACTTTGAATTGGGTCTTTCAATATTTCATACCTTGTGGAAATTGATATTATCATCGAAGGGAACTACACCTCCTAACTTTGTCCTGCTTCTGAGCCAAGTGATAGTATTTCTGCAAACTGGAAGAAGAATCAAAGCCATGTTGAATTTAAGTGTTTCTGCAGCACCTTTTGCTGTGGTGACACAATAACCCATAACATCGAACACAGCTCGATGTTTATACTGAATGAATTTCCAGGTGAAAAGTCCAGCACAGATTGAAAGCCAGAGCGCCATCACCCAAATTCTCTTCCAATTATCCTGGACAAAGTAGGCTAGCTTTCTGTAACATTTCTTCAACACATTTCTGTCTTTTGTTGGCACCAATCTTTGACTCAGCATTTGGCTGAATATTCGACTGTCTGTTACAAGGTTTGCTGATTGGCTTGGAGCTTGGAGCAGTAACGTTTCCAGATTGTACAGCTGCATTTGACACAGAAAATCAAACATTGTTAGCTTCAGGTTGATTGAAAGGGCAGAGCTACGGAACATTCAATTGTATCATACAACTTCTCAAGTCTTTCGAAAGAATAAAAAACTACTTATTGATTATTAATTTATTTTTCTCTAACAATGTGAAGTGAGCTTAAATGGGTTGACCTCAATGTATCCGAGATTATGCGGGTCAAGTTCTTCCATGATTAGAGCTGCGTATTCCTCTGCACGTTCTTGGAGTTTTGATAGCTTATTAGCAGAAGCACTTAGAGCAATAATCTGCAATCGCAGGATACATTAATAATTAGATAGATGATTTCTTCAAATAATTTTTTTATAATTCATTATTAGACTTCTGATTTTCTGTAAAATCTCACCTCTTTCACCTCTTCTTCTGTGATCCTGCCATCTAAATTCTTGTCCACCCTGCATTTGGTACAATTCTCTTAGAAACAAACATGATTTGTCATTGGAATTGAGTGATAGATATGATTCTAAACTTGTAGAATTGAAACTCATTGGAAAGTCAATGACAGATACCTAACTTGTCAGATATGGATAAAAAAATATCAATTTAAAAATTATTCAAGAAAACCAAATCCTATTATATTCTAATGTTTGTTTATATTACAAAGGAAGCATGATTGTCGAAGGAATGCTAGAACATGCAAATTGCACATGTAGAGTTCCTCTACCTCTATATGTGGGTTTCAATATTGATTGCATGAAAATTGAATATGGACATGATCGGAAGTGCTTTTCTAACCAAGTGTTTCAGTAAACAAACACTCGACATAATTAGTTTCAAAAGTGATTTAATCTATCTATTTCATTAATAACACTTTCGACACTATCAAAAATAGTTTTGAACCCACTTACTATTCATCAAATTTGGCAAATCATCAAATGTTCTCCATGAAATTTGTCATTATCTTGTTAATTTATTTCTAATATTGGTCAAAGAGGAAGTGAGGAAGTCAAATTACATGTCAAAGAAAATTTGTAGCCTAGCATCAAAGCTCTGGTCTGTAATCTGTTCCCAGAATTCACGCAGCTCAGCCTTGCTAATTGAAGAAGATGTAATGCCTTTTCTACGTGCCAATGCATCAAATAACTCGCTTGCAAACTCCTTTGATTCTTTCATGCCTGATCATAGACATACAAAAGTGCTTTTGACCATCTAAAAGTGATTTTCACAGTATCAATTACGAAATACAACACAACAAGAAGTCAAGAACATTGTCTGTTCCTTACCTATACATTGACCAAAGCTGGATTTAGGCAGCATTCCGTTAACAGCCGATTCATCAAAGCGATTTTCGACTTCTGTCCAACCTTCACTTCCCACATTTTTGGTCATAAACTGTAGCCCTTTCAAAGCACGAGCAGCTCCAAACTCGCTTCTGTCAACTTTATCAAATCTCTTCGAAGAAGTCATTCTCTTCAACTCCTGCGAAACTTGTCTCAACCGAGCCGAGAATTGAGAACCAAACGAAGACGAAGAAGCTCTTCTCTCCAGCCTGCTCGCCAAATACGCCGTCTCCGAATCACCTCCCCGAATGTTCTGCACAGAAACTGAGTCATCCCGGACGTCCAGGGTGATCTCAACGTAATCATTAACGTCTTTGAATCTGGCACTCTTCTTGCTGCTGTTTCTCTTGTTTGTCACCAGTGGACCGCTCAGTGGCCCGCTGTAGCCAAAACTGCTTCCTGTCTCGGACAAAGAATCACGTTGATTGTCTTGAATCTCCATCAGTTCTTCCTCCTGAAAACTGTAGTAAAAAATACTCTATTTTTAAGCTTGACTTGTTAAATATACATATAACCTGGAAAGAAAAAACAGACAGAAGGGCATATATATATATCATTTTCTCTAGTACTGCAATAAATGTTCCCGGAAAACGAAATGGGAAAGTCTTGAATCTTACCGTGTGATGATTGAGCAAGATTGCAGAGGATTCTGAAGAAGGAAAATTTTGAGGATGATGAGCTGAGGAATGAAAGAGTTTATATTGAGGAGTTGGCTGAGTAGAAGTCAAAAAGAGGGAAATCGAGGGGCGGGTTTTCGGTTGTTTCAACCGTTTGGTTACGGGGAGTGGTTAGTTATATATATATATATATATATATATATATGAATTTACTTTTTCAATCTTTAAATTTTCAATGCATCACCAACCCAAATTTATCGTTTGTCAAACAAGCATATTATAGGAGAATCCCGGAAAGTCAAATAGGGTGGAGGAAAGCATGATAAAAGCTACATTTTTCCAAGTCAACCATGAAAAAAGATTATGGGAAGCTAAGAATATTTGAGATGTATAGATATTCTTCCAAAGGAGTAAGTTCATGTTTGGGATTGCATCAAATAATAAAATAATTACTTATTTTATAATTTAACATCTAAATTATGTTTGATAAATTAATCATATTTTATATTGATATATTCTAAAAAAATAATCAATCTAGAATAACTTTCTAAATTATTTGAAAATCTAATTTTACAAAATAAAATACCAAAAACAATTTTATAAATTAATTAATTCTTAATTATACTATTACATCAAAATAAAAAATAACATAATATTGACCCTACCTTACATATTAGCATCATTAGATTCAAAGTTTTTTCTTGTGCTTATCAAGTTATGGTGATAGATTGGTCAAGAAATATATTTCCCAATTATGAATTAGATTCATTAATCTATAAGATTTTATTAGTAGTGTGACACAAAGACATGAGATCAGTTTAGACATCACTATAATTTTCAAGATAAGATAATGAAAGCAATATTTAAGATAATTTGTTAACTTGTATCATCAAAATCTTAGTTAACTTGTATTATAAATTAGTATTTCAATTCAAATTAAAAATCATTTCTAAAACAACCCAATAATGAAAAATACAAAGTAACTAAGATAATTATTAGGTTTTCCCTTATGCGTCGGTGGTAATTCCACTATGAAAATTAAAATACATTATCCAATTAACAGTGGATTAAACATTAATTACATTTGTCTCATGACAATCAACAGCAAAAATTGGACCCCAGCAAGTACTATCAAGTCAACACACACACACACACATATATATATATATTGAATAAATTAAGTTAATACAAGTTGAACATGTAATTGGGTTGAGGTTCGATCAATCATACACATTACTATTTATATAGTTATCATCTTGTAATTGAAATGTCACAACGTCGTGTTTACACATCATATTTTATTATTATTTAAATTGATATTTACTATTACAAATATGATAACATTATTACTCTGCGTCAATTTAAATACAGAAATGCATACAATATCCGTATTTTAACTTTATTCAGGGGTGTTACATACATAATTCCAATTTTTTTGCTAAATCTTGCAATTATGTTCCTACGTGACTCCCCCACAATCATTTTTTTTTTTGCCATGCATGCAATAAGCTGATACACGTATGGTATATATATATATATATATAATAATTTCTTCTAATAATATATTCATGTTCATTAGTCATGCACACCATAAGATTTCATTATTTTTTATAAAATATAGTTTATAAATTAAATATTAGAACGAAAGATTTAAAAGAAAATTACGGGTAGAAATGAATGTATGTATAGCGTAGCACGCTACCCATGCATTAATAACAATTTCCCAATTGTGCCGTAGTAGTTAAAATCTGGCAGAGATTTTTCTTATAACAAAAGATGATGATATCGTTTGTGAACCATGAGTAACAATACATCCATTTTCCTGATAAGATTGATTGATAGGTCTATTAAATACAGCAGCAACAGAGGTCATACATCAAAAAGAGAGATTCAAATGCATGATCCTGGATTCTATTTTTAAAAATGGGATTAATTACCAATTTGCATACCAACCGAAGAAGACCAACCTCCAGTCAAATTTGTAGGCAAGCATTAACAACCTTTTGTAGTACTGACCTTAATGAATGAACCTTGTGTTTATATAATCTACATCAATAACATCCCAATTACAGAAAATGTGATCAAATCAAAACAAGGGAAAAGTCATAAGCAGAAAGCAATAACAATTATTATATTTATTTAAATGGCAAAGAACCCAAAGCTTATACGCGTTCTTGTAAGAAAACAAATTAACAGAAATCTCAGGTCAGATATGGCTGCCTTGCCTTTTCTTAATTAATTAATTACTAATCATATTTTAGAAGAAAGTCTATAGATGCTTTTGTGTAGAAGATACAAGCAGACTAATTACGTTTTGGTTAAGAGAAGCCAGATCATTGTTATTTTGACTGCAAGAGTTGGGCCGAGAGGCTGAGAGACTTGTAATAAATAAATATGTTGTCTGGCTGAGAAGGCAAGACATAAATTTTCTGCATAGGATTCTTTTTGTCTGATACATTGGTGTCGTTTTGCCTTGTAACTTTTATAGTTACAAGATTCTGCTATTCTATTAAAAGATTTTACTTTTTACATTTACTCCACTGTTTTCACGTGTGTAAATTAATTAGCATGATATAAAATCACATGCCTTAATGATTGATTGATTAAGTTGGGAAATGATACAATCTCATATCATCCATAAATTAATTAATCTATTCATTCAGAGCAGCGTATTGAATTCATATGAATTGCGTAAGATGTCACTAGAATTGTTTTTAATTTATTGATTTATTTTATCTTACCGTCACTATCAGCTTTCACAAATTGACGACAAAAAATAATTTCAATCACTATAAAAATTGTGGTGCTGGCAGGCAGATACTGTAAAGTGTGAGAGCAGCATGGCAGATTGGTCCAAGTAACGGCTAAGCTAAGCCAGTGTATGCCCCCATTCTATATACAGAGTTGTAGTGTGTTTGTAGTTAGGTGATGGGGGCAACACCAAAAAGGCTAATATGCCCTAAAATTGCCTTAAAATCAGCTGCAAAATCCCACCAAACGGTGGATACTGTACAGTTAAACCTAAATATAACAAGAAACGCCAGCAAAAATGGAGACAAAATAATGTGTAAGAAAGAGACTAGCACTCTGTTTAGCCTCACATAATTCAACATTAACAACATAGTCACATGAGAAAGTGATGGACCATTTGTATTTTGTTTTTTGTTCTGGGAGGTTGGAGGAGAAGGTCGGAGGAAAAGGTTGGAGTGAGGCCATCAAAAACGGACCCCATACGGGAACTTTACGATGATTTGATTTTTATGACACTTAGCTACTTAAAATGCTGTGTTCAACTGCAAATTTCATGAGTTGGGTTTCATGTAATGTAAGATTTTGGGATCTTAAAAGTTCTGCAATTATGAATTTGCATGGAAATGATGAGCAGAAAGACATGCTCAGCTTTCTTATCACTTTAAAAAATGTTGTCAAATTAGAGTAAGAGAAGAATTTTCTTTTGACCACTAATTGTGATACATTGGTTAACAGTGTTTTGCAGGGGATTTTATGGAGGTGAGACGAGATAATAATAGTACATGAATACGGAAGTAAAGAAGGCCCATGTACAACTGCCAGGCTCAGAGGTTCCTTGGAGTAGCATTAAAGACAACATTACCGGCACCACCCAAAATAAATGTTTTCCAGGGAAACAAAACAAAACAAAACAAAAATAAAGAATGTAAGAAAAAAGGGGGAAGAGATTTATAAGCAGAAAGTTCGATTGGTGGTTTCATGATTTCTGATGGTTGAAGAAAATGGTTTCTGTTTCTGAGACAGTGAACAAGATGTTCGTCGTTATCATCATCTTCTTCGTTCTCGTATCATTGCAGAGCACCCACATTTTGATTGCTTCTGATGCTTCATTGGATCCATCAGCAGTTGATTATTACTTCAAAGTTCATGGCCTACAAGAGTTGTATGATAATTATCAAAACCAAGTTCAGAAAGTTTCAGGAGAAGATGAGAATGAAGAAGAGGAAGCTTTGATCGTGCAAAAGTTTAGAGCTTTACTTGGACTGAAGAGTTTCAAAGCAAAAGGTTCAAGTGTTGCTACAGAACATTTTTCACCAGTACCTTCTCCATCACCAAGTTTTGAAGCTGAGGCTCCAGCTCCAGTTCCAGCTCCACGAAAGCCAATTAATTTACATGCTCTTCACCATCCTCCGCGATCGTATCCGGTACCACAACATCACAAGATTCAGAAGGAGGATACAAATAAAGGAAGAGTTAGAAAAATTTTACTGCCAGTTCTTGTGTCTACAGGATCTGTGTTTGTAGTATGTGTTCTTGGGTTAATCTGGGTATGTTGCAACAGAAAACATTACAAGAAGTCTGGAAGAACAATGTCGGTTTTCGGAAAGAAAGGAAGATTCAAAGGTAAATCTAAGTATGAGAGTTCTCAGAAATCAACAAGCAAGGTAAACTTAAATCCTGGCCCTGATCTCTTTTATCTCAATTCATTAGGAGTGGACTTAGAGCAGCAAACTTCTTGTCTCAAACCAATTAACGAAACTGTAAACACATCATCAAATCAAAGTGGTACTATAAATTATGCATTGCACGAGAGGGAGGAATCAAATCAAGAAGTTATCAAACCAGAATCAGATAATGCTAGTAGTTCTTCCACTAGGGAAATCACTTCTGTTCATGCAGATGCAGATGCAGATCCAATCAAGTATGAATCTGATGGTGGTAACAGTTCATCTGGTAATAAAATTATTCCCATTGAATGTCATTCATCTGATGATGAATCTTTTCATTCTTTCAATGACTCGCATTCTTCGAATTATCGGCTTTCCAATGCTTCAGCTGGTAGTCTTGCTGACATACCAGAAAATTTCTCTCCAAATCCAGCTACAAATTTACAGAATGAAACTCACCAAACTCTCAGCAATCACACAGAGGAAAATCTTACGGTTGCAGACTCTTCAGATTATGATGAGAATTTCAACACTTCGCCTGTATCTCCGACGCCTCCTCCACCTCCACCTCCTCCTCTGCCACCAAGTGTGAACTATTCTCATGCAAAGTCATCTTCTTGCCCGACTATACTTTCATCTAAAGCTTCATGTTCTTCTACATTGCCAAATTTATCATCTCCTAGAAATTCAGATTTGTCTTCAGAATCAAACCAAACTCCTCAGAGTGTCTTGCATTCACCTCAAGAAACTTCAAAACCTCCACCGACTTTACCCGGGATTCCTCCACCGCCATGCCCACCTCCATTTCTGAAACAGAACAAAACCTTTCTCAAAGGCCCACCTCCACCGCCATCTCTTCTTCCTCACCATATACCACTGGGAAAAGATGGAACTCCTCTGCCAAAATTGAAGCCGCTTCACTGGGACATAGTTAGAGCTGCCCCAGACCGTTCTATGGTATGGGACAAGCTGAGATCAAGCTCATTTGAGTAAGTTACTTCATGTTCTTGATGCATCTTTTTCTTATCCTTTTCAAAGTTAAATGAGTTGTTTTGAAATTGAACAACAGATTGGACGAGGAAATGATTGAATCACTCTTCGGATACAATCTACAAAATTCAATGAAGAATGATGAAACAAAAAGCAAAACTCCTTCTCCAACCAAGCATGTACTTGAGCCCAAAAGACTACAGAACATAACCATTCTCTCAAAAGCTTTGAATGTGACTGCTGAACAAGTATGCGATGCATTAATGAAAGGTATTGGTACTAAACCTTTTGATAACAAGACCAATCCATAAATCAAAAAGTTTTAATCTTCTGCAAATGGTGGAAAACAGGGCACGGTTTGTCTTTACAGCAATTAGAAGCACTTGTGAAAATGGTCCCAACAAAGGAAGAAGAAGCTAAGCTTTGCAGCTACAAGGGAGACATTAATGAACTAGGATCTGCAGAGAGGTTTGTCAAAGCAATGCTAAGCATTCCATTTGCTTTCCAGCGAGCTGAAGTCATGCTTTACAAAGAAACTTTTGAAGATGAAGTGATTCATCTTCGAAACTCGTTTTCAATGCTAGAGGTAACCAACTTTTTTTTATTCATACCGAGATTTCAGAAAAACTTTTCTTCTCATCAACTTTCTCTCATTTCTTTCAGGAGGCTTGCAAGGAACTCAGATCAAGCAGGCTGTTCTTGAAGTTACTCGAAGCTGTGCTCAAAACAGGCAATCGTATGAATGTTGGAACCATAAGAGGAGGCGCGAGAGCATTCAAGCTTGATGCACTTCTTAAGCTTGCTGATGTGAAAGGAACTGATGGAAAAACTACATTGCTGCATTTTGTTGTCCAAGAAATCATTCGGTCAGAAGGAATAAGAGTTTCGGATAGTATTATGGGTAAGATCAATCAGAGAAATAAAACCAAAACTATTGAAGAAAGGGAAGAAGATTACAGAAGAATGGGGCTAGACCTTGTCTCAGGTTTAACCACAGAACTCTACAATGTCAAGAAAACAGCAACAATTGATCTTGATGTTCTTGCAAGTTCTGTTTCAAACTTAACTGATGGAATGACAAATCTCCAGCATCTGTTACAAAATAACTTATCCATTGATGAGAGAAGTGGGAACTTTGTGCATTCAATGAATGCCTTCCTGAAATATGCAGAGAAGAATATAAAGGAGCTTCGGGAAGATGAAAGTAGAGTTCTGTTACATGTCAGAGAAATCACTGAGTATTTCCATGGAGATGTAAGCAAAGAAGAATCCAACCCACTTAGGATTTTTGTGATTGTTAGAGATTTTCTGGGCATGCTAGATCATGTCTGTAAAGAACTCAGAAGCCTGAAAATTCCCAGCAGTCCAAGTCCTCTGGCTCCATTCAGATAGATTAGATTACAAAGCTTCTTGGTGTGTTGATTACATTTTCCAGACAAATTGTAACTTTATTGTGAAATTTTATGTAGAGCTTTTGGAGTGTTCAGTTTTTGTTATGTTTGTGTTAGATTCTTAATCTTGGATACAGAATTTGTTTTGACCATTATTAAAAGCTTTTGCTTCTGCAAGAAAAGATGCCATAGCATCCGTGATCATAGATAGTGTCAGCATCACTATTAGATGAGACCAAATATCCAAATTAGACCCATGTATATCAAAATTCCTTTGTTTTAAAATAATTTATTTCAACTTATATATAAATGATACCAATTGTTATGAATGTTTGTAAATAAAAAAATATTCAAACATTTTAATATTAAATAACTATTTTTATAAAAATTTTAATGTGATCACTGAAAAATTCAATTTCAAATGCATAAAATTATTTCTTGAAAAGGTAAATGAACAAAATTAAATAAACGACATCGTATTGTCAGGCAGGGGAGACCTATTTATCCGCAAGAGTCCCCAATTTTCCTGACATTGCCCAAATACTACTTCCATACTTTCTCTCTCCACACGTATCATGAACTTTCGCGACTTTGCGGGAAAATCCCACCGACGTGGCGACCCACCATTCGATGCTCTACGTGTAAATTCTTCGAAGCTGCGACAACAAAAGCAAACGCTTAAATGACGTGTTTCGACGCTATTGGATAGGATACGCTACCATCAACAAGCATGAAAACACTATAAATAAACCCGCCCCTACAAGCCATTTCACTCCATTTCAAAACAGAGTACTTGCACCGAAAACCCTTCGCAAAAACTGTACCAGAGAGAGCGCTAAGTTGAAACAATGAAGATCGAGAACAAAGCTTTAGCCATTTTGCTTCTGTTTGCTCTAGGTAAGAAGGATACTTGTTTCCTTTTGTTTTGCTAATAATAATAATAATAATAATAAGTTTTGTTTATGCTCTGTTTTCTGTTGATTTTTTCTATAAACATTATTGTTCTTTTTTTTTTTTCGTAGAATTCTCGTTATGTTTAGCAGCAGCATCAGCGGATGATTCATCGAAACTGGGGACGGTGATTGGTATTGATCTGGGGACTACGTATTCTTGTGTGGGTGTATACAGAAATGGTCACGTAGAGATAATAGCGAACGATCAAGGAAACAGAATCACCCCATCATGGGTTGCATTCACTGATACCGAGCGTCTGATTGGAGAAGCCGCCAAAAATCAAGCGGCTCTCAATGCAGAGCGCACCATTTTTGATGTTAAGCGCCTTATTGGAAGAAAGTAAGTAACTTTCTCTGTCTCTCTCTTTGATATTTTTCAAGTTTGATTTGATAATTGTTTGGATGTGTTTGGAAGTGCTTCTGGTGTTTTCGTAAGCGAACAGATGCTGAAATAAAGGTTTTTTTATTTTTTATTTTTTATTTTTTATTTTTTATGTACTTCTCTTGAAATGGCTCTTACTCAGAAGAGCTATTTATAAAGCACTTCTAAACACGCCTCTTATCAGTTTTGAGTTTTCTCTGATTCTTGATTTTGTTGAAGTTAGATTTGATAATTGTTGGGATGTTTCAAGCTAACTGCATTGTCGTGTTGGACCAAAATAGATTATAAAGCGGTTTTATGTAGTTTTGTATAAATGGCTTTTACTTAAAAGTGCTGTTTACGAAATCACTTCCGGACACTCCTGTTTTGAGATTTTTGAGAATTGAAGTGGGTTTGGTTTGATTTTGATGCTGTAGGTTTGATGATCCGGAGGTGCAAAGAGACGTTAAGTTCTTGCCTTATAAGGTTGTGAACAAAGACGGCAAGCCCTATATTCAAGTGAACGTTAAGGGAGAGAATAAGGTGTTTAGCCCTGAGGAAATCAGCGCAATGATATTACAGAAGATGAAGGAGACAGCCGAAGCATTCTTGGGGAAGAAAATTAAAGACGCGGTTGTCACTGTTCCAGGTATAGATTATAAAATTCCAATTTCAATGTAAATGATTTGAGATGGCAGTTCTTTTTTATTCTGATGGGTATGTTTTTTTTTTTGGTTCCTGGTTGTAGCTTATTTCAATGATGCGCAGAGGCAGGCAACTAAGGATGCTGGCATCATAGCCGGGCTCAATGTGGCTCGAATAATCAATGAACCTACTGCTGCGGCTATCGCCTATGGTCTAGACAAGAAAGGGGGAGAGAAGAACATTTTGGTTTATGATCTTGGTGGCGGTACATTTGATGTCAGTATTTTGACTATTGATAATGGTGTGTTTGAAGTTCTTGCAACTAGTGGAGATACCCATTTGGGAGGAGAAGATTTTGATCACAGAGTGATGGACTATTTCATCAAGTTGATTAAGAAGAAGTACAACAAAGATATTAGCAAAGATAACAAGGCTCTTGGGAAACTTAGACGGGAATGTGAGAGAGCGAAGAGAGCTTTGAGTAGCCAGCACCAAGTTAGAGTTGAGATTGAGTCTCTCTTTGATGGTGTTGATTTCTCGGAGCCATTGACAAGAGCAAGATTTGAAGAGTTGAACATGGATTTGTTTAAGAAGACTATGGGACCAGTGAAGAAGGCGTTGGAAGATGCTGGATTGAAGAAAACTGATATTCATGAGATTGTACTTGTGGGAGGAAGTACTCGAATCCCCAAGATTCAGCAATTGTTGAAGGATTTCTTTGATGGGAAGGAGCCTAACAAGGGTGTCAATCCAGATGAAGCTGTTGCATATGGTGCTGCAGTTCAGGGTGGAATTCTTAGTGGTGAAGGCGGTGAAGAAACCAAAGGTAAAGCGCATCAAGTTTTCATGTTTTGTGTCAGTATGCATTGATTAGAGTAACAAAATATGCAAAATCCCTTATTGATTTTTGTTTGTTGCAGACATTCTTTTGCTCGATGTGGCTCCATTGAGTCTAGGTATTGAAACAGTGGGCGGTGTTATGACCAAGTTGATTCCCAGGAACACTGTTATTCCCACCAAAAAATCTCAGATTTTTACCACTTACCAAGATCAGCAAAGCACAGTGACTATCAAGGTATAACAAAATGATAATTTCTACCTGCTGTGAAATATAGTGCAAACTCGTGCTGTTTTTGGACTAATATATTCTTGAAAATTTCAGGTATATGAAGGTGAAAGAAGCTTGACGAAGGATTGTCGTGAGCTTGGAAGATTTGATCTATCTGGCATACCACCGGCTCCAAGGTAAATTACATTTTCAATTTTCTATATCTATGCACTTTTGTTTGGTGAATATTCTGGATTCTTATATGTGTTCTTAATGTTGTTGCAGGGGAGTGCCTCAAATTGAGGTCACATTTGAGGTTGATGCCAATGGCATCTTGCATGTGACAGCTGAAGACAAGGCGGTGAAGAACAAACAATCCATCACCATAACTAACGACAAAGGGCGTCTAAGCCAAGAAGAGATTGACAGAATGGTGAAGGAGGCTGAGGAATTCGCAGAGGAGGATAAGAAGGTGAGGGAAAGGTTCGATTCCAGGAACAAGTTAGAAACTTACATTTACAACATGAGGAGCACCATCAACGAAAAAGACAGGCTTGCAGACAAGATTGATTCTGATGATAAGGAGAAGATCGAGAGTGCTTTGAAGGAAGCTCTTGAATGGTTGGATGATAATCAGAATGCAGAGAAGGATGATTTTGATGAGAAGTTGAAGGAAGTGGAAGCTGTATGCAATCCCGTGATCAGGCAGGTTTATGAAAAGAGTGGTGGTGAAAGTTCTTCAGCTGATTCACAGGATGAAGAGCCAAATGATGAATTGTAAAAAAGCCTGAAGAACCTGAGGATTCAAATTTCTTTTGCTGTCATTTTTGTTTTCCCAAAGTTGACCACCAATTAAGATGTCACTGTATTTGTTCATTCTCGATGCAATGAAATAGTTACATTTTCAGATATATTAAAAGCATATTTTAGAATTATCTGGTTATGATTTCGACTATATTCTTGTTAAGCTCTACATTTGTTAAATATGTATGATCTGTTCAATCAATCTCCATGACTCCCATCTTCACTTTGAGGTTTTGTAGTTGAGTGTTTAATTAATGCAGATCATTCTATTCAATTAGTGATTATTCAAAATTTGATAAATAGTAATCTAATTGTAATTGTAATAATGCAAATAAATAAAAATATTTATTGTTAATGATTCAAATATGCTTTAATTTGTTCTCAATTGTTTGCAAGAAGTTTTATTTCACAATTAAGGTTTAAAGATATTATAAGATTTTATCTTACATCAAAGAAAATGGAAAATGGAAAATGGAAAAAGGTTAATTGGTTATTGCTTTTATAATATCAACAATAAACAATGTCGTTTAAATCAATCAATACGCTACGACATGTCGTTTATTTAACCCTCATTTGCCAAGAAGCGCCTTTTCGCAATTTAAGTTTCATTTGCCGGGAAGGAATCGAAGCCCTTCTATTTCTAGGGTTTCTATCGCTGTAAACTTTCTCGATCGATAGCTCGAACGTGACACGACTGGTTTTCCGGTGAACTTGCTTGCCAATGTTATGCGGTCGTTGAGGCAATGAGGTATTATTCATCCTTCATTACTTGTATGAAAGTGTTTGATTTTTAGGGCGATTCGATAGTACGCATAAACTTTTGGATAAAATCACGAGAATATAAAAAAAGGGCTGTTATTTGTCATTAATGGGGCTCCGAGAAGTGAGTTTGACAGAGAAAAACCCCTGATGACGCTGACGTAAATACATAGGGAATTTATCGATACAGATTCTCAAAATGAGTGGCATTGACACATCATCTGATGAAGTGAATGCGAAGCTGATTGAGATGGGATTTGAGAATTCTGCTATTATGGATGCTGTAGAAGCAGTTGGTCCATCAATTGATGGTGCTATTGAGTGTATCTTGAATGGTTCTCTTAGAAACTCTAAGGGCAAATCCACTGGTGAAAAATGTTCCACAAGAAGTGGGAAAACTGTAGGTAAAAGAGCTTTGTCATCCGCAAGTTCCCTGGGTCAAATGCGACAGTCCAGCTTACTGGATCATTGGCAATTTGCTACCCGACAAAAAAGAGGCAAGAGTAATGCAGTAGCTGATTTATCTGTTTCTGGGTCAGTGGTGTCATCCGGTATTGTAGAAGAACGCAAGGAGCCTTGTCCTGAAATGGGTTGTCTCCAGGAAACTAAACCAGAATTATTGCCAGTTTGGTGTCCGGAAGGGGTGGACATTGGGTCAGATTGGGAGGTGAAAGTTAATAGCCTGTTGAAAAAGCATTTTGGATACTCATCTTTAAAGAATTTTCAGAGGGAAGCCTTGTCTGCTTGGTTAGCTCACCAAGACTGTCTTGTTCTTGCCGCAACTGGATCTGGTATTATTGTTTGTTTCAATGACGTCTGTATGTTCCTGATGTCATTGTATTAGTTGGTTAATATTTTGGTAAATTTTGCTTTCTGCAGGGAAATCTCTGTGTTTTCAGATTCCTGCTTTATTAACAGGGAGGGTTGTGGTTGTGATTTCACCCTTGATAAGCTTGATGCATGATCAGTGCTCGAATCTGTCAAAACATGGGATATCTGCTTGCTTTCTTGGATCTGGGCAAGCTGACAGCACCGTGGAACAGAAAGCAGTGAGAGGAATGTATAGCATAATATATGTTTGCCCAGAGACGATCTTAAGGTGAGGGACATATTATACCATTAGGCTGACTTTTCAAGGAGGTTGTTCTCCTTTTTCTCTATTTGAAAGATTATTATAAAATTTTCTGTAGATTAATAAAACCACTACAGAGGCTTGCAGAAAGTCGCGGAATTGCTTTATTTGCAATTGATGAAGTCCATTGTGTTTCTAAATGGGGCCATGATTTTCGGCCTGACTACAGGTTGGTACTCTCCCTTCTGACCATAAGAATCTTTGTGCCCCTTCACTACAATCTAATCCATTATTACTTCATTGTTTGGGCTTTCCAAGAAATGCATATTGTTACATGATTACCTAGGATGTATTAAGGAGCAGCATCAGATGATTATTAATCGTTCATGGAAAGGACATGTGAGGCCCAACATAGGTGATCCATCTTAGGACATTTGCTCCCTATATATATAATTTCAAAGTTTCATATCTCAGTATTATACATTGCCTGTCTTTTTTTTTTTTTTGGCTGCTTCTAGTTACATGGCCGGTGTCCCTTATATTGTCTCTGGTGTCTCCTAAATGTTTTTGTCCTCGCCATTTTTCATCTACGTAGCTCTTACATCATATGGTTAAAGAGTTATCTCAATTCTTTTATAGATGTATTCTAATATTTTCAGGCGATTGTTTTTGTTGCGTGAGAACTTCAGTGCTAACAATTTAAGTTCCTTGAAATTCGATATACCATTGATGGCATTGACTGCTACTGCTACCATTAAAGTTCGAGAAGACATTCTTAAGTCACTCTGCATGTCTAAGGAAACAAAGATTGTGCTTACATCCCTATTTCGGTCAAATTTAAGGTTTTTGGTGAGTTTTTCTTTGTTTCAGTGTGCTATCAGGGAAATGTTTTTCTTGATGAGTCTTGTTTATGCATCGTTTAACTGGAATTGACTTCCCACGCATGAAGGAATTCCACAGTAATTCCAAATGGATCGTTTTCTCTGAATGAGAAACTTCAGACCTTGTCATTTCTATTTTTCTATAATCCATGTTGTCTAAATAGGTTTACATATTTTTTATTTTGCAAATGTGGATCATTTGACTTGCTGCAATCTGTAGGTAAAGCATAGCAAAACATCTTCACGATCTTCTTATGGGAAGGATTTCCGGCAGCTGATAGACATATACATCAAAAAGGGAAAGACTGGTGAAAAGGAAAAAACTAACATCTTACCAGAAGCTGATGATCAGTCTGATACCTCTGCTAGCAGTAGCCTATCTGGGAAAAATAGAATTTCTCCAAAGTACAATTACGAGGATGGTGACATTGATACATATGATGGTGAAGATTCGACAAAGGAAAAAGAAATGTCAGTAGAATATTTGGAAAATGATGTTGACATCTTTCAGACTGTGGATGATTGGGATGGTACCGTTTTTCTGATGTTTTAGACTTTATCTTCTACAATTATACTATATTCATTGCCTTTAGCCATAAACTTCTACTTTAACATTTGGAGCTTTGTTTGATGTCTCAACTTCTATTTTGTTATCCTATATTCTGATTGCTTGTTTTTTTGCAGTTGCCTGTGGTGAATTTTGTGGGCAGTCTCCTCCTCGAGACTTGGATGTATGTGTTTCATTTGAGGGGACTAATCCACCTAGAAAGCCAGAAGAAATAAAAAGAATTTTCCAAGAACCTTTGGAAGATGGACCAACTATCATATATGTTCCTACAAGAAAAGAAACGCTGAGTATTGCAAAATATCTTTCTGGATTTGGTGTGAAGGCTGCTGCTTATAATGCATCAGTATGTATCGTACATAACTATTGCTCTGGGTCTGTTTAGATGATTGATATATTTAGAATCCATTGTGTGGTTCCCCAACTCTCTGAGTGCTTTAAGTGAATTTTTAGGCTTTCCTGAATATCTTGGCTCCATTGCTGTTCCACAAATTTGTAAATCCCATTTTTCTTGTGAGACTGAAAATTAAATCTTGTATGAGTGTCTTTACCAATACACTGCAGAATATTGTAATTTGTATGGGTGAATGACTGTAGGCAGTGAATTGTGTGAACATTCGCATAAGCAAGTGAAAGATTGCTCAATTCTCATGTTTCTAAAATATTCTTTGTAATTATGGTTTTTTATTATTCTGATAAGCTTCCTGTGATTAGGGTCACTGCTGTATCTTCAAAATATATATTTTTTTCATTGCATCTCACCTAGCAAATTGTGGTCAATTGTGTAGCGCATTCTCAATGATGTAATTTTTTATTCAGTTTGTGCTGCGTGCTACTGTAAAATTTTTGTCTCTTGTTTGCAATACAAATAATGGATGATATATATATATATATATATTTTTTTGCAGTTGCCAAAATCACATCTGAGGCAGGTTCACAAGGAATTCCATGAAAACAAGCTTGAGGTTTGGTCTTTTAGGCTTTTACAGATGATACTAAAAATGGGTAATTCCATTTGGTATCAAATAGTCTTATATTTCAATTGGTATCAGCTTTGCAAACAAACTAGACAATGTTGTGTATGATGATGAACCATTTGGCTTTATAGCTTTTGCACTTAGTAGACATTTCCTGATGCTTAAGGTTAAGAAAATAAGAATCTGCTCAAGTTCATAATTAAATCAACCAGAAGATGATGTTGACAGTCTTATTACTTGCAGTTTTTTTTATAGGTTTATAAATTACTAAATTTACATGCAATGATATGTTTTTGCTTATGATGTCTAATCAAGAGATATGAAATCTGATTTATGATGAAACAATTTTGCCTCATTCTGTCCAGGTGATTGTTGCAACAATTGCTTTTGGAATGGGGATTGACAAGTTAAATGTACGCAGAATCATCCACTATGGTTGGCCTCAGGTCTATTTTCCATATTCAAAATTGCTGCAACATTTTATTGCAAATTTGTTAAATATGTTGTACTTATGATTATGCGGTGGAGAATTATTCTCTTGGCAGTCATCAATAGCTTTTGTGTCTGTTAATTTGCATGCCTGATGCTTTTACCAAATTTATATCTGGGTATCTCATTTTCAGTTATTTCGTCTTGTCTTAACATTAAGTTTAATTGCAGAGTTTGGAAGCATATTATCAAGAAGCCGGCCGAGCTGGAAGAGATGGGAAATTAGCAGATTGCAGTAAGCCATATTTTATTTTGGAAAATACGTTATGGTATCTGATGAATAGAAAATCCTTTTTTGACAGATTATACATCCAAAATGATTATACTCCATTTTTTAAAATTGCGTACGACAGATTATACATCTGAAATGATTTTTTTTTTTGGTCATAAATTTTGCATCTTTATTTATTTATTTTTACTCTCTATTGTACAATTTACTTGCGATAGTATATCGAAGAGATTTTTTTTCTGTAAAATCCTGATTTTAAGTTGGGCATTTTTGTTGTTTAAAGTAAATTAAACTATATTCACTCTGTAAAACAGTTCTATATGCAAACTTATCAAGTGCACCAACACTTTTGCCGAGTCAAAGAAGTGAAGATCAGACAATACAGGCATATAAAATGTTATCTGATTGTTTCAGGTTTGCATTAAATAGATATATTTACTTCCTGGTTATGCCTTCTCTATACTGAAGCTTAATTCAGAAATTTATGTTTACTTGCAGATATGGAATGAATACTTCATGTTGTCGAACTAAATTACTTGTGGAGTACTTTGGGGAGGATTTTAGCTATGGCAAGTGTCAAATGTATGTAATCTTTCTTTTAATTTAAGTTCTTTCTTTAGCTGTTGCAGTAAATATCCCGATTTCTTCTTTTTTTCGGCTAACTGAGGAATCTCCTTCAGTTTAAAGTCTAAACAGATAATCTTCTAAAAGCTAAACAATGATAATTAAGGGTCCTCTTTATTGGCATTATTCTTCCAAATACTTTAATATTCTGTGTATAATTTTGTAAATTCTAGCAATTACACTCTAAGGTTTTGTCATATACAAAAATAACAATAATTGGTGATTTGCAGTGGCTAGTTTTCTGCTTGGATTGAATAATAATAATGGAAGCCCTTGTATGCAGGTGTGATGTTTGCGTTGATGGACCTCCTGAAATGCAGAATCTGAAAGAGGAGGCAAATATTTTAATGCAAGTTATTGCCGCTTATAACGTAAGAATTATGATTTATCCATTAGTTTATAGTTTATAGTTTTTTCAAGTCTATGCTGACATCATTTATGTCGTAAACAAATTTGAAAGTAATCTATTATAGCCCTCAATGATTCTCTTTGAACTTCTTAAACCTTGGCCGCAAGTTTTTCAATAACAGACAACTTGTAGCTTGATCATTCTGTGAGTGTAAAAATGACTAGTGATGTAATTTCATCAGCTCATTTTTGGAAGCTGTTGCCGGGGACCAAGTTTAGTACTTAATACGGATCCTCAAAACTCCAAATAATTGATGGTCATGTCATATTCTCACCGCCAGTTTAATTTTTTTGCTTTCCTTTTAAAGTTTTATGAGGCTTGTGCCAAAATTCAGGTACAGAGCAATTTAGCAGATGGTTCATATGATGATGGTATCTACAGTGACATTATAAAACCAAAATTCATGGAGAGGCCGAACCTCAAGATGTTTGTCAGTAAAATAAGGGAGCAGGTGATACTTGATCTAACTGATCTCTCTCTATCCCTCTCTCTCTCTCTCCATCTGTATGGTGTTTAAGATATAACACGAGTTCTTCCTTGTTATTTGACAATTATCCTCTGATGGCACTTGCAGTCCCAAAAATTTTTAGCTACTGATTTACTATGGTGGCGAGGGCTTGCTCGGATCATGGAAAATAAAGGTTATATTAGAGAAGGAGATGAGAAGGTATGTGCCCAAAAATTTGGAAACAAATTTCTAGTCGATACTTTGGTGCTTAAGTATTTTCACAACATATTTCTAGGCCCATTTGTTGCCCTCACACACTTGAGGATTGTCTGTGTTACGCATGCATCATTTTGTATGTTTGTGTCACGCATATATGTTTATGTCTTCAGCCAATCTTTCAAAGTGCACTGTTCTATGCAGATCCACGTTCAGGTTAAATTCCCGGAGCCAACAAAACGCGGACTAGAGTTTCTTGAATCGGGCAGGGAGCAAACTTTCTGTGTTAACCCTGAAGCAGATATGCTGCTCTCAGCAAGCAAATGCAAGTCTTATTCTGCATTCTCTGAGTGGGGAAAGGGTTGGGCTGATCCTGAGGTTCGCCGCCAGCGATTACAAAATATGGAAACGAACAGAAAGCCACGAAAGTGGCAAAAGCTAAGAAGAAAGTCAAGAAAATCTACCCGAGAATCCAACAGTGCTCGAGGTAGAATAGCATCAAAACTCTCAAAAATGAAGTGATGAATCAAAGGTCGTTGCACCATTTCATTTTTTGTGTAATGTATATATGGAAATGTTGATTCGCTTATTTTCCCTTCACTCACTGGAACTTGAATGAGCAAACTTTCACCAGTGGATAGATAACTCATTTTTGTGCAAAGTAACACCAATATGCGGTATGCTTGTCCCAAGTGACTAGTGCTGAAGAACATGCTAAGAGCTATAGGCTTACAAATGTCCGAATCCGTAAAAGATGATCAATTACTGGTTCAGCTCGTTCGTAAAATTTTAAAGAGTGGCATGTTCAAAAGATTAACCCATTGCGCATCCAGGGAATCGAACCCTGGTCAGTACCGTGGGAGGGTACTATGATACCACTACACCAGATGCGCTTTTTGGATATAAACCGTTTAATTATTAATAATTATAGTTTGACGACTATATTAGCCCTTATTTTCCCCATTTTAATCACTTGGTCCTTGAAGTTAATGTATAGCCCATTGTTTATGCCAAAAAAGTGTCCCCTACCCTAATGAAAGCAAAAAATCTCTAAACAACAATACATTTGGAATGTTCAATCTTTCTACTAACAGAAACCATATGGTTTGCGCCGTCATCAGCTTCTCTTCTCAGCATCGTTGTTTCTTTGTTTGGCAAGCTTGAAGAGAAGACGGCATAGGCTACAAATCACAGAAGAGAAACTGAGGATTGTGAGAGATGCATTGGAAGAAGCTGGAGAAAGAGTGCTGAAGTTCCAAGAAAGGCATGATAGTATTCGTACAGTTATATGCTCGTATTCTTTGGTCAATGAAGAGGTTGAGAATGCCTTGCTGGATGCACCAATTGCCATGGACGATGCATTGGAGTTTGCAGTTGCTTTGAGAAATTTGCAAATTAAGATTTTAAACTCTTTAATTTAATGAATTAACACGTGAAGTTTATTGTGTCTTTTCATGTTGGATGTATAATTCTTGTGGCAAGAGTTCAATGAATGAATAATTAGGTTGCTTAATTATGAGATTATTGGGGCACAAATAAAGCTGCGTTTATTCCAACAATAATCAAGTTGTACTGTACAAAAATCTTTATTCAAAAACGTTGCGTTTTGTAACCAAGCAAAATTTTACTCAGAACGCCGTGTAATGTAATTGTGTTGGCTCACAACCATCAAAACACCACAATCTTCGGCAAAGCAAAAACAACCCTCATTTGCCAAACGCACAATCTCCTGGATCACAAACGTGTCAAATATAACAACCGTCGGATACCGACTCCCATATCTCAGATCTTACTCTCTACAAACCACTCCTATTGGCCAGAGCTAGGCGGCACGTGGATTGCCAGCGTGCCACTTTCCTATAAAATGTAAATCCATCATCGATCCTACCTTGCTTGCTCTACAAATCTAAACTCGAAAATTACAGTTTGTATCCCTCTAAGGTAAACGACTCGTTTTGGTGTTGAGAGCAATGGAATCTACTAAGCCGACGAAAGGAGCGGGAGGAAGGAGAGGCGGAGACAGGAAGAAGGCGGTGTCTAAATCAGTGAAAGCGGGTCTGCAGTTCCCGGTGGGTCGGATTGCCCGGTACTTGAAAAAGGGTCGATACGCCCAGAGAATGGGTACCGGTGCTCCCATTTACATGGCCGCCGTGTTAGAGTATCTCGCTGCCGAGGTATACGATTAGATCCGACATTTACGTTCCCTGGAGCTTTACTATTTGCTCTGTCATTTTTTGCGAGTTTTTATTTCTCTGGTTCTTGATATGGATGGGTGGCTGGGAATCATTCTGCTTGGTTTTGTGAGAAAGTGGGGAAGAATGAGTGAAATGATAGTGTTCACAAACTTAGGTTTTGAAATCTTTTTTATTCATTTTCTTTCTGGGGTTTTTTTAACAATGCCAAATTTTATTAGGATTTTCCATAAATTTGTGTTTTTTTTTTTCCCAATTGCTGTTTGGCAAGCGAGAAAATTAAGAGGAGAATATTTTATTTATTATTTTGATGATTGTAATTATTCCTTGCTACAGGTGTTGGAGTTGGCGGGGAACGCAGCACGTGACAACAAGAAGAATAGGATAAACCCGAGACACGTGACCTTAGCCATAAAAAACGATGACGAATTGGGGAAACTTCTACATGGCGTGACGATAGCAAGTGGCGGTGTTCTTCCAAATATCAACCCAATTCTTTTGCCCAAGAAAGCTTCCTCCGGTTCTGACGCTGAAAAGACTCCAAAATCGCCAAAAAAGACCTAAAACTTTGTAACTAAACCAACAATAGCAATAAAAATACTATCTTTCTTGTAGTTTTTGCCGCTTTTTGTGTACGATTTCTTTAACGGAAAAATCTGCTTTCTGTTTTTGTTTATTATTTTATATTTTGCAGTCTTCCATTGACAAATTAAGAAAAGCTGAATTGGGTTTGCGGTTTCTTTTCCATGGAAGAAGAAGGGATAGAATATCCCCAAATGGGTTTAATCTTGATGCTAAGTGCCACGAGATTCCAGAAAGTAGTGTGAAAAGTTGGCGGGAATTGTTTAATTTTGCAAAATTCGATTTTATTTCTGGTATCCACGGAAAGTTTGATGCTATTGAAATTATTGAAATATCCTTGTTAATATGTTGATGAGCGGATGAGGGTATGTTGGTTATTTTTTTAAGGAGTTTCATGGTTTATTTAAAATAAAATGGACAATTTTTTTTTTTTCAAAAATATAAAACTCAGAACCTAGAGATAATGATACCGTGGGGTTTGAAAATTAATACTTGGGGTATTTTGGTCTCACCGTATTAGCTTTTTGTTTAATGTTATAAAAATATGAAAAAGTACCATTTTCGTTAACAAGCTCCAAGAAGTGTTATTTTTGCTATAGTTTCGATATTAATCTCTGCAACAAGGGGAAGGGTTTAGCTAGGGTTCTAGAACAACTCAATATCACAAGAAGAAATTAACCACCAAATTCAAAAATTCATAGCATTTCCTTCTTTTGATCCTCTCATGAACAATTTCCTGGTAACTCCATCAATCTTTTAAATTTGCTTATCATTTCTTAGTTCTTAATCAAACTTAACTCAGTTCGTAATCTTTCAAGGCAGTTTCTTGTTCGTTGCATTTGTTCATGTAATTTTCTTTGTGACAATTTTAATTTCAATTGCAGAAAATATTTTCGGGCTCTTCTAGCCGAAACTCTCTGATCCGGATCGTAGTCATTGCTACTACTGCTGGTTCGGGTCTTCTGTGTGCTGGCAGCGACCAAGATTCTGGTGAGCTCTCAATTCCCTATTTCGACCTTTTTTATTTCTCCAGATACTAGTGGTTCTTTGCTTTCTGGGTTCTAAAGGGTATTAAATTTGAGACTCAAATGTTTTCTTTCTTTATACATTCCTACATTTTCTTGGCAGGGAGACAAAGCATATTTCTTTGTATTCATGTTGTGAATTCAATTATTATTGTTTGAATTGTAGAATTACAGATAACAATATCAATTCCTGCACCATTGCGCGAATCTTTATCAGTGCCAAGGCAAAGCTTACGAAGCTTCATTCCACATCCTTCATTTGATTCGTTTCCTTCACAATTTGGTTGGTCCTTCTTTTGTTTTAATTTTGAATATCGACACTTGTTTTCTTTCTTTGGATATTTTAAACTTTTTAGTGTCTTGTTTCTGTTATTTATTAT
Organism: Cedrela odorata; assembly: GCA_035584115.1. NCBI lineage: Eukaryota > Viridiplantae > Streptophyta > Magnoliopsida > Sapindales > Meliaceae > Cedrela > Cedrela odorata. The sequence goes on along the minus strand of JAXCLQ010000006.1, from coordinate 626,021 downwards.
TTTCTTTTGCCAATTTGAATATGTAGGAAATCATGGTATTTTTTCTTCTAGAGTAAGTCCAGCTCCACCGGGAGATACAGAGAAAGAAGCTCCCATTGATGCTAAAGATGGTACAAAATCATGTTGTGGATGTCTTGGTAGAGATACTATTGCCAATGCTGCTGCTAGGGTTGGTCCTGCTATTGTCAATCTGTCAGTTCCGCAGGGTATATATTTTGGAGCTCTTTTCATTTTTTTATGCAATTTAAACTGTTTTCATGGTGTAGGGACTAAGTGGATTATTTGGGAAATTTGTTTTTTGTAGGTTTCTATGGCATTACAACAGGGAAGAGTATAGGCTCTGGAACAATTATAGATGCAGATGGTACTATTTTGACATGTGCTCATGTTGTGGTTGATTTCCAACACATTCGTGCTTCATCTAAAGGAAAGGTTAGCTATTTTATAATACATGCATACAATCCACACATCCATTTGTACCTAAATGATTCAGGTCTGTGTCTGTTATTATTTTGTCAATGTATGCACTTTTTGTCTTGTGTATGATTTTTATGTTAGTGAAAGAAAAACAGATGTCTTGTGTGATTCTTCAATGATACTTATGCCCATGAGTTTTCCTGATTGTGGCACATTATTATTATTTGAATGATTCACATGTTTGGATTCGTTTCTTCAATGATTTGATTAGTTAAAATTCATTTTTGGAAACTTCCTTTTATTATTCTGGAATGCACTTGTAAATTTTGAAATGTGTTGAATGTTTCAGGTTGATGTAACTCTGCAAGATGGTCGGACATTTGAGGGTACAGTGCTAAATGCCGATTTGCATTCTGATATTGCTATTGTAAAGATCAATTCTAAAACTCCTCTTCCAACTGCAAAACTTGGTTCTTCAAGTAAACTTCGCCCTGGGGACTGGGTGGTGGCAATGGGCTGCCCACTTTCCCTTCAAAATACAATAACAGCGGGAATTGTAAGGTATTAAAATGCTTGTAATTGGTTCAGAATGTGCTCTTTCTTTTGTAACAGCAGAAATATGGAATGAGATAGCACCAAATTTCTGTCTCTTATGATTTTCTTGATCACACTTTTGTTCTGGTAGTAAGCATCATTTTACTTTGTCTGTTGCATTAATGTTGATGATGCTGATTTCAGATTCATTTTATCTTGTTTGTTTTATTATTCTGGAAATAGCTGTGTTGACCGTAAAAGCAGTGATTTGGGTCTTGGTGGAATGCGGAGAGAGTATTTGCAAACAGATTGTGCAATCAATGCGGTAATTCTCCCTCGCTCTCTGTTGTGTCTACTGGAATGCTTGTGTGCATACATATTATTGTGTGCATACAATGCACACTGTGTAATGTGCTGCGCATACTGCAGACAGCGCGTTTCTGCTGGGGTAGAAATTGAAATGTTATCAAGGTAGAAATGGTGTATTGTTCATTGTCTTGATTGCTTGGGTAGGAATGCAAAGTGGTTTTAAAAAACATCTGTGTTTGTGCATGCACTCTTGCACACTTGTGAACATGTTCACCACTAGTTGATAAATTAGATTTTCTTTTCTTCTGCTTGCGTGTTATAGGGAAATTCTGGAGGCCCCCTGGTTAATATAGATGGAGAAATCGTTGGTGTCAACATTATGAAAGTATTGGCTGCAGATGGATTGGGCTTTGCTGTACCAATTGATCCGGTTGCCAAAATCATAGAGCACTTCAAGAAGAGTGGGTATGTTTCTGTCTTATATCCAATTACTTATAGTCACACGTAAGTATTTAGTGTTGGACATGTCCTGAATAATAATTTGTTCTTTTGGTTCACGCTCAAGCAGTTTTTTTTTTTTGGGGGGACATTATGGAATGAAAAGTACCTATATTCTGTAGAGTACATGTTATAAATGGCAATGCGTGCAGGAGAGTTATTCGGCCTTGGCTTGGATTGAAGATGCTTGATCTTAACGAAATGATTATTGCTCAGCTTAAAGAAAGAGATCCCTTGTTCCCTAATGTCAAAAGAGGTGTTCTTGTACCTATGGTATATATTCTATTTCATCTCTATCCCTCTCTAAATTGTAGTAATTGCAAATGCCTTCAAAACATTCTGATGCAAAATAGCCCAATAAAATAACATAGAGAGGATCGTTTTATCAGTTAATATTTTCAGTTACCTTTTATATTACCGGATGCTTCTGGTGTTCAATATTTGCTTTTATATGGTAAACAGGTAACTCCTGGATCACCCGCTGATTGTGCTGGATTCCATCCAGGCGATGTTGTTATCAAATTTGATGGGCAGCCTGTTGTAAGCATCAAGGAGGTATCCAGCCATTTTCTGTATTTTTTTTCCCTCTCTTTCCTCATTTAGGATCTTAAAACTTGCAGTTTTGCACTGTGACACGAAACTATTGAACGGCTGGAATTAACCAGAGATTTAAACATTTTCTAATGATTTTTGGGCAGATCATAGAAATAATGGGAGACAGAGTTGGGAAACCTTTGATGGTTGTTGTGCAAAGAGCAAATGATAAATTGGTGACTTTGACTGTAATTCCAGAGGAGGCCAATCCTGATATGTGAAAGTTTAGTGATTTCTCATAATGGTACATACACATTTTTCCTCCTCTTAGTGATGCATGCTTACACACACAGAATGACTAACAATTCTAAAGCCAAAATTGCAACTGTTGTATACTTTTGTGGTACTATTGTATGGATTCTTGAATGTCATCTTAGTTGTTCCCAAAAGAAAAAATAAAATATGAAGAGATCTTTCATACAAATGCCAGTCACAATTTCTGTTTTCAACTAGCGATCATTTTCTGTTGTATTCTTCGCTGTGGATGAAATTTGAATCTCAACCACTGTCCATAGCTTCGGTTATATACATACAATCAAATATAGTGATTAAAAGTTCTAACTGATTCTTATTCACTTGATTACTCAGCAGTATATGTAAAACTTTTTTTTTTTTTAATTTCTAAAGGAAAATATATTAAAATAAAACACAAAATTAATATTAATGACTACCCTAAACAGAAAGTAATATCCACAATCTTCTCTCTAGAAAGGTTCCTCAGGCTTGAGGAAATTGTAATATTCAAGCTGATTCATCTGACCACCTCGCACTGGGTTGAACTCGCATTTATAATAGCTGTATTTAGAAATCAAGAAACATTAGTATCCTATGAACAGGAATCTTCAAGCTCTTTTATCGATTCAAGAGTTTTCAAGTTTTAAGTCTTATCTAATGAATAGAGCTAAGAATCCAAGATTTGTAGCTAAATGCGGAAAGTTAGATAGATTAATGAAATGATAGGCAAACTCGAAGAAATAAAATGAAAAAGTAAATCAAGGAAGCTAAACAATAGAAGCGATTTTGAATTACCTTCCATCCATGCCAACAATAATAACTGTGTTCTGCTGTCTGCCAAAGCCAACTTGGTACTGCACACCTTCAGGCAGTCGAAGTTGAGCCACTGACCACTCTGAGCTGAAATACTTTGGCAATACACCTGCAAAATATTAAGTATTTAGCCCCAAATGAGTTCAAGTTTCAACAAATTCATTCAAGTGAATGAGTTATGAATATGAGGTGAAATGTTGACTAGAATCATGTTAGCTAGCATAGAAATTTGCTCTTTGAACACAATGAACAGGGAGATTTACCTCTGATAAATTTAAAAGACGAAATAGCTGATGAATTATTAGTAGAATGATTTGATTCAGGAATTGAGTGCAATTTATGGATTGCCGATGATCCTGAATCAACCTTGAGACCAAAGACATGTATAGTTCCCTTGTCACTTGAAGCAGCTAGCCAATGTGCAATTGAACAGAATGCTAAGCTGTATATTTCTGCTCTGTCTGCTCCTCTCCTCACCTGCATTAGTAAACTTAAGCGCTTCATGCACATCATACCATTTGTTTCAAGAGCAATCTTTACTATCCATTTATAACGCTTTTGTCAAAAAGTGCTTTCAAATCAGTATTGAATACTTAATTGAAAAGCACTCTTTTTGTCTCCGAATAAAAAAGCGCTCATTACCATATTTTATTTCAACTAAATACTTAATATATATAAAGCACTCTCAATTATCTAAAGCATAATCAATCATATCATTAACTTAGAAAGAATGAGCATACCTCTTGCAAAGTGCAAAAACTAGACACTTATGAAAGTGCTGCCCTTCAAAAATTGATTCTTTAAAAAGTACTTTTTTTTACCCAGAATAATTAACATACCTCTTGTAGAAGTGAACCATCCATAGTATTAAAAATCCTAATCAAAGTTCCCTTACAGCTTGCAGTAGCCAAGAATCTTCCATCCAAAGTCATCCCTAAACATGCAATTCTCGAATCATGCGCAATCACAAACTTGGTTTTATTCGACCCGTAATCCTCAACCCTAACTTGTCCCTTAAGCAACCCGGGACACGCCATTATCATCGGCCCCGAATTCTGGGACACTTGGCATAAACCCTTAGGGTTTACAGCCGTGTCAATCTGACTCAACATCCTCAAGTCGATGAAGTTATAAACGTAAACTTTCTGCGTCAAAACGACAACGATTCGGTCTCGTCGTAGCTTCACGTTCTTCACTTCAGAACGAAACGACAGCTCGCTGATGTAACGGTTGTCGTGATCGTCCCAGATCATCACCTTGTTCGGGTGGTTCCCGGCACTGACTAGACATATGATGTTCGACCGGAAAAGCATGGAGACGAGTCGGATGCCGCCGTGTGGACTGTCGAAGTCCCGTCGCATGATGGGTTTGTAAGGGTCGGATAAGTAGGCCAGGAAGCCCGTGTCCATGCCCACGGCGAAGCAGCTGTGATCCTGGTTTATGGATACGTCGTGGATGGTGGTCGGGACGGGGCGGTCCATCATGATATCAGTTCGATTCCTGATCGGTTTAGAGATAGAACTGCAGTAAGAGGATAACGAAATGGCGTCGGACTCGGGTTCGGAGTCGGGCGAGAGGTTGGACATAACAATGGTTCAAGAGTAGAGGGGGAGAAAAAATTCTCTCTCCTCTTTTGATGTAAATTAGTGTGAATGAGAATTTTACAAAGGGAAATATTTATTCATAGGATCGTGATTTTTTACTCTTTTTTTTTTTTTAATCTTTAATTTTAATAAATATAACGATTTAGATTATATTTTGATATTTTAATTTATTTTATAAAATATAAAATTAATTTATAAATTTTATAAAAATATAATTAAAAAACAAAAAGAATAAAAGAAAATCTTATCTCTATTTATATTGTATTATTTCAAATATGACTTGAAAAAAGAGTTGGATTCCTACTTCCAACACAACACATAGTAGAGTTGATAAAAGGATAAAATAGCATTTTCTTTTAAATATAATAATAATAATAATAATAATAATAATTGCCTTTTAAGCCTCTATGATCATGTTGTGAATGGTATTGAGACGCACAATGTTTCTTCAGCCCCTATTTATGTAATAGCTAACTATTGCATAAATAGCTAACTATTGCTCATGCTGTTATTTTCTGAATCTTTCTCTGTGACTCTTCCTCTAGGTGGAGAAAGTCAGGCTCAGGTGTGTGCATGCAGAGATGTGTTTCTTTCTACCAAAATATGACTTCGGCAATTAACAAGGCAAGCTGAAAGAGAAAAAAATCAACCAAGATCTATGGCACAGCACCCAATAAAATTTTGAAAACAATTCACTTGTTATTGTCATTATGAAAACTAAGCTAGTCCAATGAGAAACAAGCTCACCTCCAGACAACAGCATTCCTTATACTCTACTCTCCCTAATCATAGATGTGATGGGATGTTGGTGCAATCACATCCACCAACCGAGTGCGACTGGTGTACTCAAAATTTTTCTTGGGTCCATTACACTTCAAAGCCCAAACTTTATCACATGTAGTATAGGATATGAAAATCAAAGCCTTTTCTCTTTTAACCATTTTCCAAATACGAATATTAGAAATAAATATGCCATCCACATTGATAACTGAATTCTCTAACCAAAATTTCATTTTAAAAATGAAAGCAAATTTATATCTGTTATATTATGCATCCAAACAAGTTAATCTGAAATGGGAAAGACATCTAACTACTACCATCCGAAAATATTAAGCTTTCACTGGAACAAAAAGGGAAAAAAAGATCCCTATAGCCTCAAAGAACATCAAGTCTCGTCTTGGGTTGTGGCCGATGAATTAGGGCTGGATTGGACCCCGTAGGCCAATGAGGGCACAAAACTAGTGAACCAAACTAAAAAAACTACAAAGGAAGAGCAAATCTGTCACGATTTTCAGTTCAGGTACAAGCAAAAAACAGCCACAAAGCTTGCCCAATCCACCTCAAAGCTCGTTAAATAGAACAGGTAGAAAAGCAGATCGCACTATCAAAAATATCAGTACATGATTTTTTTTTTTTTTTTTTTTTTGCCTTATATATGATGGATTTCCTCAATAAGGCTCACTCTTTGATAGCACACTTATGTGGCCCTCTTGACCCAGACTATGACCTCCGCGTTGTTCTTTTATGTTCCGTTTGCTGCACTGCAAATTCCAGAACCCAATATGCAGAAGCAACAGCAACTTTGAGTATAAAGCTATTGCCTGGCCAGCATTTTTAATGGTAATAGACCCATTTTGTAGTGTCCCCCAACATTAAAGAGGATGGTAGGGTGCATAGCCCAACAAACCCGTGACATTGGTAACGACATCATTGCATCTTGTCAAAAGGTTAAGCATCTGCTGAGAAATATCGATGCTGGGTGCCGTTGGTGGTGGAATGGTAGGAGCATTAGGATTGTGAGTAGAATTTCTGGGCCATACATCAGTAAGATGATGTGCATTATTATATAGTGGTTTTACGAATTGAGACTGCGGATGGGGAGGAATACTGGGTGACGATGAAAATGATGGAGGAACAATAACCTTTTGAAAGTTCTTACTATTAAAATCCATTGCAACAGTAGAAGAAGAAGATGATGCACCACCATCAGCAAAACTAGCATTGTTGTTGAAGTTGTTTCTATTACCAACCGTCATTTGCTCTCCCCTATTACTTTCTTCCCCACCCAACATGAATGTTACACGCGTGTTTCCCTTGCTGCCATTGCCTCCCGTAACTTGCCCAGCCTCATCACTTGCCGGTTTCTTCAAACATGACTTCAACTGGATCGTCTGCTGAGGAGGAAGCGGTCCAGGTGCTGGCGTTGGTCGATCAACAACCATGGGATCCTTAATCCTTGAGGTCTCATTTGAAGAGTCGTCTCCTCTAATCTTGTCAAAGTCAGTTACTTCTGGTGCAGGAGCTTCCACTTCCCGAAGAATGTATCTCACTTTCACGTTGCCAAAGAGGCTATTGTTTCCATTAGCATATCTATATGCTGCCTGTGCATCAGCTTTGTGCCGAAACACAACACGACACGTTGAAGATTTCCAAAATACCCGGATAGCAGACTGATCTATTGACCCAAAGCGACCGAATCTTGCCTTGAGCTCCGCAACAGATGGAAGTGAAGTCTCAGGAGGAAACTTCATCACCAGCATGGTCGGCTCAACTGCCCTAGATGAAGGCTCCAATTTCTTTACAGAATCCGGCCTGAATGGCTTTGGTGGTGGAACAGCTGCATATTCTTTTCCCTCCACTCGCTGGCCATCCAATGCCCTCTGACTGGACTTCTTCTCTGCGGTCAACGATTTCAATTGATTGATCTTTTTTAACCGCTTTGCTGCAATTTCATCTTGGCGATCAGACGGAAGGCGTTTTCTCCCAGCCTTGGTTGGATCATCTGGTCTAGCTACATGCTTTACAGGTTTTGATCCAGTCAAATCTCTGACACTCCTGCCAGAAGCACCAATACCAGATGAAGATTTAGTGGCATGAACTTCAACAGGCTCTGTCTCAGATGGTGGTGATAGAACCAAGCTTTTCTGGTACACTAGGGATCGAAACCGCAGAAAGCACTTCCGTATAGTTGCAGGGCAATCCCTTTCCAGACCATGAAAGGGATCAAGAGCAAGAGCATGTAAATCTCTCAATAATTGTGGAAGCTCAATTTCAATATTTCCCATGCTAACTCCTGGTAACGTCCCAACTGAACTCAATGCAGAAGTACTGGCACCACCATCTTTCTTCTGATTATTTGTCCGCAAATCCACCCTAGGAGCCAAACCAGCCTGAGCAGATTTTTTTGTCACATTACCCAATGCAACCTCACCTTTCCTGGAGGCCAAATGCTTTTGTTGATGACCAGAATTTGTTTCTGTGCCAAACTCCTTTTTCTTTTTCTTGTTTTTTTGCTCCCCTATCATTAGTTTCTCAGAGCTCAGGTCTCTCAAATGCTGTTTAAGAATTTTAGCCTTCTTCATTTTACCGTCAGGACCCTTTTTAACAGGATGCTTATCAATTGGAGAAGGACAAGCACCCATGTGGCCGTCCTGAACTTGATCTAATCTGTGACCTCCTTCCTCTCTTGCAGAAAAACTGGGTTCTGATTGCTGAAGACCTTCAGATGATCTAGACATTTTGGCACTCTCCTCCATTATAATGTCAATCATTACGTCAGCTTTCCCTTGAGAAGACGATGATACACCATCCGTTAAATTTGGGAATGCCCCCTTTCCCATCATATCAGACTTGCTGGAGTCTAAAACTACATCCGGACCCATCCCCGTCTTCATTTCTTGGATCTCTGGAGATGACCTTGCATCTAAAGCATCAGCTTGGATGGCAGGGGTACTGCTGTAAGCTGAATCCTGATCTATGGTCACAGCCTCTTTCCCAGATAGATCTCCACTTGAACCAGCACCCTCTTTGCTTATAAAACCAATTTGTCCAAATTTTGCTACAGTGTGAGGTGCTGGAGCCCTCTTCTGCAAAACATAATCACCAGCAGCAATTGCTGATGATCCCTCCATGATAGCTGGCGGGGACAAAGAACCTGCTTGCCCTTGGCTAATTAGAGGGGCCTTTGAGTCACCTGGTTCACCCCTTCGCTTGAAAAGATATCTGTCTTTCTTTGAATGGTCTTTGACTTTCATATGTTTTTTTGAACTCTTTCCACCACCAAGTGCTTCAGCAATCACAAGTGGACCACTCAAAGGAGCTGGAGAAGGCAACAAACTCATAAGAAGACAAACAAGGGAGTGTTTGCATACAAAGAGAATTTATCTCCAAGATAAGGGTAAAGATTTGCATTCAATATATGGCATGTAGTCTTGTACAATAGTATTATAAGCAGTAGCAACCACAGCAAGAAAGCATAAAGAGCCAACAAAGATTGACGAAACATATTATGATTGGATAACTGACTGTTGGGGATGAGTAATGAAGTGAAACTATGTGAGAACAAAATCAGTGCAAAGGCTCTGAAGGCATACAGAACCTTTAAGAGCATTTTACATAGGTCTTGTTAAGTAGGTTAATTTTTTTTCCTTCATAAAAATTAAGAAAGTAATAACAATGAGGTTCTCAAACTTTGCATCCCACTTTTCTTTGGAATGGAACAAAATGCATAAATCAATACACTCAATGCTTAACAGAGTAAAAGAGAATCATCATAATGACAGAAAAGGTGGATTATGCATTAAACAGTTCAACAAAACATGAACAGATGTAGAAACATCAAAACAACTTCCACAACTCAGCAGAAAGCATTTAAATTAATACCTTTAGGTGGCTGTTTAGCTGATTGATACTCAGCACGATCATGAGAATGGCGTGCTGGCTGAAAGCCAAACGCCTGAGCATAAGTCTCGTCAAACTCCTCAAATACTGCCTTACGGAAAGCAAAAACAGTAGACTTATTCTTAGTAAAATCAAGGCTCATCTGATGACAACATTGTAGTGATGATGCCAACTGCTTTACAAAGGAAAGAGTCTCGGCCGGTTGAAACCCATCTCTTGCCTTCTTAATCTGATTTGCTGAATAAAACACTCCAGGCTCAAAATCTGGCACATCAACTATGAAGTACCCTTGGACATTTGTAAGCCGAAAATTATATGGGTTCCTACATTTACATGCCAACCCAAGTCCACGCCTCCTACTTGCCTCGTCAACTGCTTCCTCCACAGCTTTCACAAAAGTCCTTGAATTTGTTTGCTGTGATTTCTCCATAAAATGGGGATCAAATGGGATAAGCTCAGCAGGGTCAAACCACCCATAACTACTATCCCCAAAGAAAGCAACCAGCACATAGCCATCTCTCCTTGTGCGACGCACAGAGGATGTCGCAAAAGCTTCATTAAAGATATGCCCCGGCCACCAAGGGTGAGATTTCACCTTCCCCCAAACCATATCACCCACTTCAAACCCATAACACAACGCCCTGGACGTTCCCGTATTCATCTTCTCATTGGCTACAAAATCATCAAACTCGGATAACAAAGATTTATACATCTCTACATGCCCATCAACCCTCAATACATTACTCACGACTCGATCATTTTCAGCTCCAATGCTATCATTTATATCCTCAAATTCATCATTTCCAGCCTCAAAATGGTCATTACCACTCACACTGTCTTTTTCCACTTCAAAAACTCCGGACTCCAAATCATTATCCATACTATTAGATATTATATTATTATCACTCCCCGATGAAACCCTAACCCTAGGCTTAACCTCCTCACATCTTTCAGTCTCTGAAGTTACTGAATCAAGCTCCATTGGAGAAACCCTATCTTCATCCGCCACACCCGAATTCATCAAATTCTCTTCATTATCAGAACTACCAATAACAGTACCACCTGAAACCCTAGGTTTCGCTTCGATTTCTTCAATCTTACCATCAGATTTTCTATCAAATTCGCAATCACTGTTCATAACAGATATCATTCTATTGTAACAGCTAAACTACTAATACGAAACCCTAAACACCGAGCTTTTTAAGGTTCAAGTGAAAAAAAAAAAAAAAAAGAACAAAAAGAAACCATACCTTCGTTATCGTCTCATGGGATTGAGAACAATCGAAGTCGTATATATTGTTTGCTCATTTGTTTGTTTATATCGCGAGAAAACAAGTGACCATGAGGACGTGTTTAGATGGCAAGAAAATCTGGGGATTGAGATTTTCCTTCTTCCAGAGTTTTACAGTTTTGAACTTGTTAGATTAGGGCATTGTTTGGTTTAGTGATTTATCCGGTAGAGCGCGGACGTATGTAGAAGGCGGCTGACATGGCCATTTATAGATTGCCACGTTATGAGATAGCTTGTTTTGTTGTAGTCATATTCATCGTGTGGTCGTGAAATTGGTTTTGCTCCTTCATGCGAAATCCCCTGCGTTGATGTAAAACATGCCGCTTTAGAGATGTATCGACAAGTATGAATTGTCAATTATGATATTTTAATGTCTTTTTAGTGATAGAAAAATAATTATTATTTTATTATTTATATTTTTAAAAATATTAAGTAACTACTTTCTGACTTTAGAGTCTTGTAATATTTTTTTAATCGAATCAACAAAACAAGTATACAAAATAAAATTGCTATATAATATTAAATGTGATTTTAAGTTCATTAATAAATATTTAAAATTCAGACTTAAAAGTATTAATGAACTTAAAATTGAGTCTTAAAATATTATCTTAAATAATGGTTAATTTAATTCCTCTTTTTAATGTTTATTGCAAGGGAACCCGTTCATTAACAGAGTTTCTGTAAAGAGTATCTCCCAATCAATTTAGAATAGATAAATGATAAATATCGATTTTTATTAATAATCAATTAATACAAATGGCCATCTATCTACTCATATTTTGACACTTGATAATTTCATTCCAACCTTTAAAATTCTCAACTCTACAATTTCAAACATATCCTCGCAAATTAATATGATTTTCGGAAATCCAAATGAGTTTCCACAAGCCAACTGATATAACATGACAAACCTGAAGTCCGTATCGTGCAGTAAAAAAGTCAAAAGAGGTTGTAAATCCCCTACTGTCTACTAATAGTATAGTAACATTACATTTGTAATCTGTGGAAAAAAAAATTGTCGGCTAACGATTGAAATCCTATATGTTCCCTCGAATAATATATATTCAGTTTGAACACAACCTAACAAAAGAAATGGTACAGTAACATATATCACTGACAGCCATATCAAGTTACATTAGACTAAAACTACCATATATTTCATGCCAATTGGCGGTTTTCGGAATTGGCCAACAGGAACTTGAAATCTTATTCCTCGTCTGAGAACGAACTGGGTTGTTAAAAACAAAAAATATTTTTTGGAAAATTGATGAATCAGAATCAAATCTATCAATGGCTACTCAACAAGAAGTTTCAAGCATCATCAGCTTTTTGGTTGGGAGGGGTTCCGGCTAGCCAACCCCACACACCACCTGAGCTCTGCCTTTTTGCGTTTAAGGCAGCCTGTTCTGAAGCTGCCTTTTGTCGCTGCAGGAGTTCAAGTTCCTTTTGTAATGTCTCCATTGTTTGTAGCTTCTGTCTTAGTTCTGCAACATCAACCTGTCAGTTGAAAAAGTAATTAGCCAAAAACGGAGACTGAGTTCCATTCTTCCGAGAACCCAAGGTAGATGGTAATAATCCCCTCCCTCTCTCTCAAACTTGAACAGAACAACTAAATTCAGAAGCATTTCATATCCACCACATGCCACCCTTATATTTCACTTGCAACTATCATTCATTTCACGTAATAATCAAATTAGCTGTTTTTTTTTTTTTAATTTGATTGAAATAACTTTCAGTCTTTATCTCCGGAAAAGGCCTTCCTCTGTTCTATCACAATGGAAAATTTTCATTGGGCATTAAAATCAAATTATCTTTGGAATATGATCTAAAGAAGATTAATATTAACAATTACATTGGTGAGCACATACCTCTAATTTGAAACATCTTGACTGCTCCGCAGCAAGTTGACCACGAACGGATTGAAGTTCCTACAATTTAAAAAGGATAAATTAAGGGCATTTAAACTTTTCAGGAAATTGGAAAAAGAAAAATACAATTTCAGAATTTTCTGGATCATCAAAACAAAATGTATGATAGTTTGCACCTCTTGTTCAATGTAAAATATGTATCCAACACAATTATTAACCGTGTATAAAACTACAATATATATATATATATGAGTCAAGTGCGAACTACATAATAAGAATACCCGTACCAAGCAATTACCTTGTAGAGATCTGTGTTCCGAGCCTCAGCTTCTGCTAACTCTTGCTTTAGCTGGATCGACTGCAACTTCTCCTTGCTGAATGATGATTCTAGTTCTTCCTTCTCTGCCCTGAGGGTGGATATAAGACGTTCAGGAGTTTCTACACCTTTGGATTTCTGCATGAAATGCTAATGTAAGTACAGAGAAGAAACATATAAAGACAGCTAGAAACATACAACTCAAAAGTTGATAGAGTGAAACAATAAGAAACTCGGACATTCAATGAACTGACACAATTTGCAATCTTTTCGATGTGTTGCATTTTTCAAAATGCATACCATTGGCTCTGAATCAACATTATCCACAGCAATTTCCCTTATTTTCCCTTCTTGGCCTTCAGACTCCACATCTCTGGTTGCATTTGTAGCATTAGGGACGGCAGAAACACTGTCAGGCACAGCTGCTTCTATCATATTTGATGGCAAAGTCGATTTATGGCTTGGTTTAAGAACATGAACCTAACAACAACACAAAAAACCAAAAGAAGGGATGAGGCAGAGCAGGAGAAACTAAAAGCAAAGACATTAATATTACAGTTTACCTCACTGTTGTAACGCCCATTGTATCCTCCAAAAGCTACAAGTACATCTTCACCACTGTAGGTGCTCAAGACCAAACTTGAGCCCTGCGATAGGAGATAATGGGCATAATTCAACTACTTCACTTAATAGCAGAAGATCTCATAATTCCAAAATTCCATGATACCATTCCCCGACACAGGCATAAAACTTTGTAATATTTATCAATTAATGTCAAAACATTAGTCAGGGCCTAACCATAAAACTCTTTAACAGAGATTGAAAGGACAATGCTATTTTCTCAAAAGTATAAAAAGTTATCTTAGAACTTCTTCAAAGCAAATGGTAGAAATCCTATTTAATTTAAAACCAAGTGGAAATATTATAATGATGATGATGTTTAGTAAATGGTAACGTGAGAAAATCTAAAAAACAAAAAGAATTTGTAAACTTGGCATCCTATTTCATTCAAATGCATCCTTCTATTACTTATTTATCAGTCATAGCATATCCTCATCAGTATCTGAATAAGATATTAATGAGTGGACTGACAATAACTACTGTAAAACAATTTAACAGAATCAAACTTAACTTTAACTATTCTTCATAGCTAAAATTAACATAACAAATCACAAGGAAATTTAGGCCTTACAAACCGAGTTAATATGTCTATCAAATTACAACTAGCAGATGTTCCCAAAAAGTAAAATACCTCACTGGCAAGAGCAACACGACCCTGGACAGAAGTTACAACTGACCAAACAAGTGTAGACATGTTTAGAACAACAGTTTCAGAGGCCCCTGAAAGAGTTACAAGAGACAAAAACATACTCATTATATGGTACAGACATAAGGAGATAAAGGAGCAGTTCCAAGAAAACCATGGCCTTTGTCTTTTATCTTATGGTGAATATAGTCAATCTAATAGATTTTAAATCACAATAAGAAATGCTCAAGAAAGAATTACCCAAATACCTAACATCCAAAAACAATGCACTTTTAATTGGTCAAATTAGAAAATTCCCAATGTTATTAAACTACATTTCCCATATAGAACAATTTCTTCCACCAATTTAGTCCCTTACTCAAGCCATGGGATAAGGCAACACTTCTATTAGATAAATTATACACCAATTGTACTCCAGGGAAGAAAAAGTAAATAATTCAGCTGTATGGTCTCTAGAATCAGTTAAATCAGGTAGATACAAAATCTAAACATGGCAAAGCTACTTCAAAACTCTCTCAGAACCTTCAAAGTTGAACTGATGTCAAGCTTTCAGACCAAGTTCCATCCATACAAATATTGGTGTTAATTTTAGTACTGAGAAAAAACATTTTAGCTTTCACTCATCCTATATTTTAGCTTTCACTGAGCCTCTCTTTTGTGCTAAAACACTCATGCAACAGAAAACATTAATACAAAGGGATTTCTATTGAGATTTGTCTGATTACAGTTCTTGAATTGCTTTCTTAATGTTTAGGCATCTTATGTTCAATATGCCACTTAGATCCTTGGACTGAAACTTTTTCTGTCCACTGCGACTCAGTACTTGCATCGAAATCAAATTTCATCCTGACAAACAAATCCAAACCACTGTTTGTGTTGTATTCAAAGCATACCACTAAGTAGACAGCAGTATGCCTGGATACATATATAAACCAAATAAAAAGTTTATATTTGAATGCTGAAGTTGTAAGACACATACCACTCTTATTGTCACCACCACCAACAATAAACCAATTCTCTCCAATTGTTACACCTGCATGGCCAGCCCGTGGAGTTGGTATCTCACCTTGTTGAGTGGGTCTTGACCATTCCATCTATAAAATACAAATGCAGAAAAATGTTAGAATATAATTCAGCAGACAACCATACACGTACACAACAATGGTTCTCTTACAGTTTGCAAGTCAAGAACATGCAGATCATTGAAACAAGATGCATGAGATCCCCCACCAAAGATAAGAAGGTAACGCTCTGCATGCACTGCAGCAGCATGATCAGACCTTGGAGAAGGAGGCAAACCCCTATAAAATAATGAGGATAAATTAATGACAACAGTTAATTGCAATACAAACTCAACCACTTCGTTTCAACATAGAAGGGAATTTCTAAGCTATAAATGCAACATAAAATTTAAACTTAACATAGCGAAATGATACACGAGGCAAAAATATCTTACACAGCGTCAACTTCATCCCAAGTCAAGGTTTCAAGATCAAGAATATGCAAATCATTCAAGAGCGATCTCTTTGCATCCTCTCCCCCAAATATCACTAAGCTTGTTCCAACAAGGGTCACAGATTGACCTCCACGTGAGGCCTGAAATGTAAATAAAGGAACATTCACAGCACATTGAGAGCAATGACCAAAATTGCAACCATATCAAGACACACCTTAACAATTTATCATTTCTTTGGTCTAAACAAGTGAAGGATATTATTAGAGAAATATCAAGAGACACCACCCAATTAAATTAAACCTATGTGATTCACTTGTACGCTTTCAGATTTTAAAAAAAAAAAAAAATAGAAAAATTTGGTTTTCAATTGCTTCAAGGGCATAGTCAAGAACACCCAAGTACTGGAAGACAATTAAGGCCATTTAATTCTAAATTTGTTTTAAGAAGAATTTCTCCAGTCAATGTAGCCAAAAAAAAAAAAAAAAAAGGTAGATAAGAGAAAGAATAGATAAATACCGGAGCTTTCCCATAAGTCTTTAAGGTCGACCATGAACAATTTAGCAGATCGAATACCTTCACTGTCATGATAATACAATCAAATTTCTGAGCTCTTCTTCAAAACTTCCTCCCAAGAAAAAACATAAACTTATCTAAATTGTAACTATCCATAATATTTCCACTTCTACAGGTGTCATATTTTCCACAGTAGTGAATAAACCAAGTACAAATCAGAGGGCAGTAAAGTAGGACTAAAACTGTACCCTGAATAGTTTCAGAAGGATCCTTTGTATGACCAGCAATTGACAGAAGTTTATTCTCCCATGGTATCTAAAGAAATATACGATATCAATGGATTAAAAAATAAATATAGCAAAATACTTGTTGGTAAATGGATATTACACAATAATGCAAATATTTGTTAGAAAACATTGCCTCCAGAAGTGACATGAAATGAAAAAGATACTGAGTTCGACACTAACCAAGGAATGGCCAGCACAGGGTGTTAATGTCATTGGAGATGGTGATTCCGGTGACTCAGGCCCAACCTTAGCCTCAACCTTTGACCAGGTCCAACTTCTCAAATCCAGAACCTACATTGATCATCAAATTAGGGAAAAACTAACTAATATATTACTATTTTTACGCAAAAATAGACAGAGGGAGAAGTATGCATTTTAAGAATCCAAGGCTACAACCAAAAAAACACATATATTCACAGTTCAGCAGCAATGAAACTAGAAAGAGAACATAGAAAACATGGAAGAAGCAGTGATCCTGTTTACATTAGCAAATGCATAAACATTCAGCCAGCAGCCCCGTACATAAGTTTGAGCATACATAATGTGCATGTTCATATATGTGGGAAAATAATTGCTTACATGGAGATCGTTTAGGTAACGACCATTGTGATTTCCACCATAAATATACATCTTATCTTGAACAACTGCAGCTCCATGCTGAAAAAATAGATACAGCTTTGTTCAGTGGATGCAACAGAAAAGAAGAGGAAAAGAAAGCATCAAAAATCAATTCACATTCTATTAAGATAGACATGCCAATACCTCATATCGTGCTTTGGGCCGTTGGCCAGACATTGGAGGTGCAATCCATTGATCGTAAACAACAACTGAACCAAGGCCTTCTGAGACTACATCTTTATCCTGAGTCTCTATCAGGTTCTCATTTCCAGTAGAAATGGTCTTTGTCTCAGGAGATGAATTGCCATTCTCCATGACAGGCTCAGTTTTAAAATTATGCTATAAACAAGGAAGAAATATTCATTATAATCTAGGTCAGTTAAAAGAAAGGGCTATATCAAATCTTCTTGCAATAAAAGTACTGGCAGGGAATGATAATTTGGGTTAAGGCCCTGAACAACAAGGGCATAACTATGCAAGTCAATTAGCAAAACTAGAATGAACTTTATGCAATATCAACGTATATGTCACTGCTCTTACCAGTGTAATTACCGACACATTTTAATCAAATAAAAGATTTAGAAATAAATCATAACTAGTGAGAATTAAATTAAGAATATACATGGATTTCATATGTACTTACATTCATTGGAACATCTACAACGGGCTCAGCAACAAAGTTAGATGCTCGTGAATACCAACCTGGATCTTCCTCCTACTCAGTCGGAAAAAAGGGGAAAACAAATTACAACTGTGATGTGAATCATATAAATATGACTGTGAGAATGGTAATGGTAATGGCATAAACCTCCAATATTTTCACAAATAGACGCATGGCCTCTGCGGTAGCCATGTTTCCAAGGCCTTGCCAGCTGCATAGACAATAAAAATCTTGAGCAAAAGAAAATTTAACAGAATATAAAAATGCATGACAACGCAAACATCACATAGCCATTTGAAGCAAAAGTACTACCATTTCAATAAATTAATACATAAACCGAAGAAGAAGAAACTAATCTGTTCTAAATCAAATACGAACCCAAGGAAATCCTTCTCCACTGTTTACTCCATTGAATTAAAGGATAAAAAGACTAAGAGAAATAACAGTGCAGCAGATGTCATTCAAAAATTTCAACTGTTGGAGACCTTTAAAGTATAATTTACTCTACAAAAAGCTAAATGTCACAAAAATCCCAATCAGTAACCCCTTCTTATATCTATGCACAAAGCAATCGAACCTTTTCCATTTGCTTTGTTCTACTGGACTCCATGAGCTAGGCTTTGGTATGTTACAAGGTCCTACAGTCGCCTGCAAAATGATACACATGAGTATAAAACCATTCGAAACTTAAAATCTAAATATACATGCATTTATTCAAATCTATGAATTCCGACCAGAAATTCACTCTGGACCACACGTTTATTTACTGAAATGAAAAATAGCTAAACAAATTGCAACAATTTTAAAGTTTTTTTTCTCTACATTTTCTTGCACGCCAAACAAAACAGCAGATCCAATATTTTCACTGCCTAATTCTCCATTCATAAGATTAGATCTACCTAAATTATACTCAAAAAAGCCTAAAAAACACAGTGATTATACGAACGACCAGATAATGAGCACAATTCAGAAGAATAACAACGAAATCCAATTCCGCCAGCACAATTAAAACAACAATATCAGCACAAATCGATGCCAACACCAAAACCTTATGTATCAAGCCTAAAAATCAACAGCAATAACAACAAAACGACATTGAATCAACCTAAGCAAACCACATAAAACACCACGAATGCCGCGCATTAAATGCGATAAAAACAAATAAAGCGCATAGAAACCATCGGATCAAGTGACGGAAACCAAAAGGAAGAATTATGGAAATGAGAAATGCAACCTGCTGATACAAAGCGTAGAGGAGCAAAGCGGAGTCGTTTGAGAACTTGGAGGTGAGTCCTTTGGTAGCGGAACTGGGAGATCCATCGAATCCAACATACGACGCCGCAGCATAGAATCGATCTGGATAAGCGAGGCCTGTGCTTGCCCTCGCCATTGATATCTCGCTCTCTCGCTTTAGCTTCTCAGATCAAACCGAGACTATGAAATATGATACATAGAAATGAAGTAAGATTTGTGAATTTGAAGATTCAATCCGTATCTATAATATTCCTATTATGTGTTGTTTGTTTGTTTGTTGCTTTGTTGGTGTCAATGCGTTGCGTTTTTACACGTTTGTAGGTCATGCAAGGTAATGGATTTTGTTCAAGGTGTAATGCTAATGCAGCGGAGTTTTTATAAATTATTAATTTAAAATTTTAATTATTTTTTCAAAATAACAGAAATTTTTAATGTAATATGTTGTAAAATTTTATAATTTTATCTTAATTATTATTAATTATATTAAAAATATATTTATTATTACAAGTATAATTGTTATTATAGATTAAGAAAACAGAGTTGTTATTTTCAAATTTTTTTTTTTATCAATTATGAGATTTATTAATTTGAAAGGAACTTCAATCTAATGACATTCCATGCAAAATTCACACAAGACACCAATATATTATATAACATAAAGTAATAACATAACAATATAATATATATATATATATATATATATAACATGTAATTTATAACATATTATTCTAAAAATGGCATGTCTAAAACCAATAATATTTACTCTGGGGTAAAAAAAATTATTTATTTTTTAGTAGTTGTCAATCTTAAATTTATAATACTTATTTATTTTTAATTTTATAAGGAGAGTTCTTATTTTTGGAATAATAATATTAAATATTAAATATTTTATAAATAAATATATAATTTATTATTTTTATATTAAATAAATTTATAATTCTTAAATTATCTTTATAATATTTAATTTTTGATCATTGCATTGCAATATATTCTAAGTAACTATTTTAATAAATAAAAATGACTCAGTATCCGTTTGATACAGGTAACAACAGTACGGGCAGAGGTAACAAGAAGGCCAGTTCTGGGGAATCTGGTCTGGTGAACTTGACACTTCACAGTTGTCCGAGAAAAAATAAATAAATAAAAAAGATAAAAAAAGAAGAAGAAAATCTGCAACAGTCCTCATCCAACGACTGTGCGTAGTTTGGAGTGTAACTAGTGCAAGCGTGCGGAAGACAGACTACGGACGGACGCACAACACAAAAGTCTTGTTGCCTTTAAATACGGTTGATCACCGTTTTCGTCTGATTGTGTGTGTTCTTCGACTTACGAACCCTAGTTTCAGGTACCCTTCTCTCTGTTTTTGTAAATATTTGCGTATATACGTGTTTAACTTGTTCCAGAATTTATGTTGCGGATCGGATTCTGCTACTACTGTGTTCTCATTCTCTCAATTTTGTTTTTCTTGGTAACCTTGCTCTCAATTTTCGATATCCTGCTTTTATTTTTTCTTGCAATACGTGGGTGCCAATGTTGGCTTTAAATTTTCTCTTTCTTGTTTCTTGAACTTAGTTTTTTAAATCTTTCTGTTGAGAATTAATGGATTGCTAGTGTCAATTTGTAATCTTTATTTGAGTTGTTGTGTTTGCAGGTTGATTTTATGAGTATAGAGCTGTTAATGTTCTATTAAGGCTGAATTTTGTTGATGGATCATCCGCGGTCGAGCTCAGGGAATGGCGAGGATAATGTTGGGATTCCAGATGACTTGCGATGCAAGAGGTCGGATGGGAAACAGTGGAGATGTACTGCAATGTCTATGCCGGATAAAACGGTATGCGAAAAACACTACATCCAGGCAAAGAGAAGGGCTGCTAATTCCGCCTTAAGGGCTAGTCTAAAGAAAGCCAAAAGGAAAACTTTGGGTGAAAGTGATATATACTTGGAGAGTAAGAGCGATGATTATGACATGCCAATAGCAAGAATGAAAAGTAGTGACTATCATTCAGTCTCGGGGAAGAAACCTATTGAGAAAGTGATAAAAAGTCATTTTCGCTATTCACCGGAAACACCACCTACAAGGGGTACATCAGCACGTAACACTCTGAAGGCAAATGATGATTCGCAGAGAGATGTTGCAGAATTTGAAGAGAATTTGAGGTCTTATAGGACACCACCTCATTCTGCTGTGGAGTCGTCTCGAAACAGATCGCAGAAGAGCTTTGACCGTAGTGCTACAGCTGTGAGTTATATTACAATGAATTTTGCTGCACTTGTCAATATTGTCGTTGTTGGCGTTGTTATAGGTTTTATAATATTGGGGGAGGAACAATAAACACTGTAATAGGCGTTATAATATGGCTATAAACATTATGATTCTTAGCATCGAAACAGAAATCCTAAGTGCTCATTGTTCTGTTAATTTCTCTCTCTCTTTATTTTATGTCACTGATTTGGAGACGGGAAAATCACTTTGTAGGAATATTCTGATGGAAGCTTGAATTCTTCTGAAGACATGGGGGGTCAAATTTGCCATCAGTGCCGGAGGAATGATAGAGATAGAGTTACTTGGTGCCTTAAATGTGTTAGGAGAGGGTATTGTGATACCTGTATTTCAACATGGTGAGGTCAAATTTTAGTGAGACATACGTCTATTTCTCATTTACAAGCTTTGCAAGTATTTATGCTTCACTTCTCAGGTACTCAGCCATCCCATTGGAAGAACTTGAAAAGGTATGTCCAGCATGTCGTGGTTCATGTAATTGCAAGGCATGCTTACGTGCAGATAATATGATAAAGGTACTTCATTCCCAAGTTTAATGGATCTTTTGTTTCCTATATCTTGTCAATAAGAATTACCAATTTTCTGTGTTATGATTGCCTAATTGAAGAATTAATGTCTTCTGTCTGAGTTGCAGGTAAGGATTCGGGAAATACCTGTTCTAGACAAGTTACAATATCTCTACTGCCTGTTATCTGCTGTGCTTCCTGTAGTTAAGCAGATCCATCAGATACAGTGCTCTGAGGTAGAACTGGAAAAAAGGCTTCGGGGTAAGAACCATTTGATGTACCAAATGCATGTGCTGTTAAAAGTGTTTTTATGCATCATATAATTCTTCTTGTCATTGTTTTTCCAGGCAATGAAATTGAGCTTGTCAGGGCAAAGTTGAGTGCTGATGAGCAGATGTGCTGGTACCACCTTTAACACCATTTGATTTATATGTACTTGGATTGTAGGAAATATTATATGGTCCAATGCTGGAGCTTGATCTAGTTTATAATTAAATCTGATTGTTTGAATATGGTTTTTGGTGATCTGCATCACGTAAGAAGTTGGAAGTAATAAATTTGTCTCCTGCTTAGTTCATTAGAATGGCATGTCTTTTTCTCATGGTTTACATCTTGGACATTGGAAAGTTGCCTAATATGTAATCATATGTGGTTCTTGTTTTAATTTATAGTATTTGAGTTCAGCATGGTTTGTTCATAATAATTTGTTTTCTTGCAGCAATATCTGTAGGATACCGATCATTGATTATCATCGGCATTGCGCAAACTGCATGTATGATCTGTGCCTTAGTTGCTGTCAAGATCTTCGAGAAGCATCTACAAGTGATGTTAAAGGAGAGTTGTTAGAAAATGATGCTGCTGGGAGAAGTGAAGACACAGATAATGCATCAGAGCAAGTTAAAATATCCAAACTAAGATTAAACTTTTCTGATAAGTTTCCTGGCTGGAAAGCCAACAGTGATGGCAGTATTCCATGCCCTCCCAAGGCGTATGGTGGTTGTGGTCATCGATCATTGAACCTAAGCCGAATTTTTAAAATGAATTGGGTTGCAAAACTGGTGAAAAACGTGGAGGAAATGGTTAGCAGTTGTAAGGTTTCTGATGCTGAAACTATACTGAAAAATGAATCATATGATACCAGACTCTGCCAATATGTTCACAGAGAGGACAGGGATGATAATTTCTTGTACTGCCCATCATCTCAAGATACTAGAAATGAAGGGATTAACAGCTTTAGAAAGCATTGGTTCAAGGGCGAACCTGTTATCATTAAGCAGGTATGTGACAACTCATCCATGTCTATTTGGGATCCAAAGGATATATGGAGAGGGATTCGGGAGACAGCAGACGAGAAAACAAAAGATGAGAACCGAACTGTGAAGGCCATAGATTGCTTAGACTGGTCTGAGGTGGTCTTTCATTGCTATTGCTTATATTTGTGTTCCTGATATCATAAAAAATTTCATGATATTATCCGTTACTTGCAACTAATATCTTCTGTATGTGGTGTAACATGATGGCAGATAGATATTGAACTCGGTGAATTCATCAACGGATACTCGGAGGGACGAGTTCGTGAAGATGGTTGGCCAGAAATGTTGAAGTTGAAAGATTGGCCCTCTCCTAGTGCTTCCGAAGAGTTTCTATTGTACCATAGACCTGAATTTATCAGTAAACTGCCTTTACTTGAGTATATTCACTCCAGGTTGGGCTTTCTAAATGTTGCTGCAAAGCTTCCTCATTATTCCTTACAGAATGATGTTGGACCTAAGATTTATATGTCTTATGGAACTTACAAGGAACTTGGTCAGGGTGATTCGGTGACCAATCTTCACTTCAATATGCGTGACATGGTAGGTTGCATGTTCTGCTTTCTTGTTCCAAGAGCTATTTTATCTTAATTCGCCATTGTATTCAATATGAATTAATGACTAGTAATTCTATAATTACTTTCTTGACTGAAGATGAAATGCACGTTAATGTTGGTAGTGTTCAAGTTTTAAATCTTCCCTTGTGTGCTTATTATATATTAATCTACCATATATTACATGTTATTAAAACTTTTATGAAGTTAATCTAACTTAAAGATTGATATTCTTAATTGAACTTGGTTTGCTTCCAACACAGAATCGTTGCTAGTGTCAACGTTTTGTATGGCTATGGAGAATTTTTTTTTTTTTTTTCTCTATAATACCTTCTTATGTACGATGACCGAAATGAGGTGATAAAATTATATTTGCTGATACTTCCTGTGCTGTTGACAGGTATATCTGTTGGTGCATATGTGCGAAGTGAAGCCTCAGAAAACTGAAGATGATATGGTTCAGGGTTCTTCTAGAGAATCAGAGGCAAATGAGTCAGTTGGGGATCCAGAAAAGGTTTTGGGTGAGGGAAGGTTTCCTGATTTATCACTTGGTGGACATGAAGCAAAGAGTGAATATGGAGAAAAGTCTGCTACAGACGAGGATGAGATAATGGAAGGTCAAGGGATTGAAACTGTTACCGGTGATGAGAAAACTATCAACTCTGAACATTTAAATGGAGATAGTAGAGGCATCTCTGAAAAGACTCATCCAGGAGCTCGTTGGGATGTCTTTCGGAGGCAGGATGTTCCAAAGTTAATTGAATATTTGCGAGAACACTGGAAGGATTCTGTGAAGCCCCACCGTGTTACAAATGATTTTGTAAGTCTTAATTGTTTAGAACCGTTTTCCTGAGGTTTTCTGAGTTGGTTTGTACAGTCTGCACATTGCTGATCCTATTTTATGGATCTTAGGTGACACAACCCCTTTATGATGAAGCAGTTTACCTCAATGGGGAACATAAAAGAAAATTGAAGGAAGAATTTGGTAAGAAACTAAAACATTTTTTTTGAAATATTTTGCGTGTTTGGGAAGGGACAATTTTTTTACCTCCTATATCTTGCATGTCAGTAATATATTGTACGCCCTTGAGACAGAGATCAATTTAAACAATTATCCCTTTTCTCTTCAGGAGTAGAGCCGTGGTCGTTTGAACAATATTTAGGAGAAGCTGTATTTATCCCTGCTGGATGCCCTTTCCAAGTGAGAAATCTTCAGGTGAATCGTCATGATCTGTAACATTTTGTTGAATATAATTCCTGATTTCCGTTACATTATTTTGAATAGTTTGTTTCCTTGATAAATTTACAGTCCACTGTCCAGTTTGGCCTTGATTTCTTATTTCCTGAAAGCGTGGGGGAGGCTGTGAGACTGGCTGAAGAAATCCGCTGTCTTCCTAATGATCATGAAGCAAAACTTCAAGTTTTGGAGGTTAGGCAAACAAAATTTTTCCTAGAAGTATTCAGTGATCTTCCCTTTCTTTGAAATTGCTTGATTTTCTTTTCTCTCTGGCTCTTCTTTCTTTCTTTTATACGTGATTCTGTTTATCTCATTGAATTTTTTAACTGTGAACTGGCTTCTGATGCAGGTTGGAAAGATATCATTATATGCAGCAAGTTCAGCTATCAAAGAAGTCCAGAAATTGGTGCTTGATCCAAAGTAAGAAAATCAAGTGTTGGTTTCTACATTACTGTTTTAAGTCTGACATCTACCTTTTTATTCAAGAAAGAAAAAAAACAAATGAGACTTATACTTTAGCCATCAGCCCTGTGGACCAATGACATAAGATTTTGCCTTTTCATTATTGCTATTGTAATTTTCCTTTAGAAAATTTTAGATGCTGAACCGATTTAGGATTTGTGGTTTGCTAGATGGTATTAACATGAGATGTTCCTGTCATGTTGCTGTTACAGGCTTGGTGCAGAGCTGGGATTCGAGGACCCTAATTTAACTGCAGCAGTTTCTGAGAACTTGGAGACTCTAATGAAGCGGAAACAGATAACTTGTGCTTGAAGTAGTGTACAGTAATTGTAATTTAGGAATATGATAGCTAATTCTTATAATGGCTACTATATGCCATGAAGAAACTTCTAATACATCAATGTATTTAGGCGAATCTTCTAATCTTCTATGCTCATAGATTGACCAGATTTTAGATAACTAGAAAAACATTGTACTGCTATTGTGATGGTTTATAAGAAATGGAACAAACTATTTTTTTTGAAGTCATTTTGCCTCAACATCTATTGCCATTGATGCTGGTTCAAAGAACCGTAGATTCTGCATATCAAGAGGTGAGACTAAATGAATCACCAATTGTATAGAAATCTGATTTCACCTCTGACCATACAGATTCTGGTGCTTGTGCATTTAGAGTATATAACTTGCCGCTGCTAGCGCAACATACTGCAATATTGTGCCGTTGAAACGAAGGGCTTTCAACTCTGAATTCTAGCTCGTAGTATTTAACATTCCTCAAAGAATCCTCTCTCAAACTTGATTCTATCAAACTTCCTTTGGCATCGGGTCGTCGCCCCGATCCTGTGATCGTCTGAACTATAGCTTCTCCGACCTCCTTCGGTCCTCCAAATGCTTCAATACTGTCAGTAAAACAGAACCATTAGCTCCAAATTCATCTCTCCTCATTGCCAAACTATTCGATGAGAGTACTCACGAGAAATCAAGAGGGACCGGTGATACGATGATGCTAACGTTGAGCTCGCCGGTTGAACCGGGAGGACCGAATGCGGCAACTGGTTCACTGACATTCTTGCGGCTGCCATTGTTAGACTTCGCATTATTGAGAGGAGGAGGATCAAGTGATCTCTCAAATTCTTTTTTCTCAGCTGCTCTATACAACAGTGTTTGATCTCCAACCCAACTTGCTGGATATATAAATTCTGCAGTTCACAAAACCATTAAACACAAGCATTAGCATATAACAATGAATCAAATTTTACTTTCTTAACCATTGGATTTGGGTTAAATTTGGGACACAGACGATCCAATGAGCTAATTCGCACACGTTATAATATACAACTGTATATGTGACTTAATTTTGTAACGTTTCATTATTAAAATTATGAATTAATCAGACAATGTGATTGACAATATCACTCATTGTAATGCGAGCATTTTGACAAAATTAAATGTTGCAGGACTTACTAACCAAATCCTTCATTTGTATCAATGCAACGACTGTACCCTCCAATTGGATAGAGCACGTCCAGCTTAAGCTTTCTTCCATTTTCTGGTGACAATCCCAGAAGAAAACTTGTAACTCCACCAAAATTTGCACCAACAGCCACTAGAGAAGCTGAGCCAACACCCACAGCAAGCCGTCGTCTAAACGTTGCTGCTAGAGGTGCAAATTCCTCCGCCGGAGACCTTGCCGCCACCTCGTCCAAACTCTCTTTCCGTTCGTTGGATGATTGTGTCATGTAAATCTTTCGCAGAGAAGCATATTTGCAAGCATGAAAGTAGTGCTGCAATGCCATTCTTATTTTTCTTCACTTTCTCCAGTCATAGGACAGAAGCGAGTTACATTAAGTAATAATATTATCCATTTTTTGTGGTTCTCATTTGTTGTTAATTGCATGAAATTCTTAGAGCCACAAGCTTTAAATGATAATTGAATTTTCAGGCCATTTACTTAACATTCCCATGAGTGAACATATCCATATCCATATCTTTATATAACATATATTTATATTACTTAATAACATTTTAAATAAAAAAATTTGTCCAAACCTTGTTTAAAATGACATGAAAACAGTGGTCGAAGCAGCATTCATCTGATGTATATGAAGAGGAGATTATATATATATATATATATATATATTGAAGTGGGTGGAATCATTAGGTGTTATGTCTATCTTATTGGCCCACGTTGTCACTTGTCATACAGCAATATATAAATAAATAGAAAGTAATATTAATAAAAGAAAAAATCTCTCGCGAACGACCATATTTTTAAATTGTATCTATTTCTTTTTACAAAGAGTTTATAACCAATTGTATTAAAATTAATAATCTTGTTTTTAACCACTAAATCAAGATTTCAATGTTAAAAAGAAATGCAGTGGTTCGCATTTTAAAATTTGAAAACATTAATAAACTCTATGAAATTGACAAGGAAAACTAATATTGGATGAACTTAGTTAATTCTTAAGGAAAAAGCTCTCTTTGATTCTCCTTTTTTAGACGATCTAACTTATTTTTGGGATCAAAGAGAGCCTATATATATATATATATATATATATATATATATATCAAGTCTTGCCCAAAATCCTCAATATCTTGCTCTTTTAGCAAGATTATCGTGATTTTCTCTCAACAGCTATAGTGTGACCGTAAATTAGAAAATATTGCTAAAAATAATGGAAACATTTTTAGACTTCCCACATTGGCTTCTGATCCATTGCTGCTGCAGCGGCAGCAGCTGCTTGCTGCTGAAAATGGTTCTTCAAGCTTTGAATTATCGGCGGCTGACCAATTCCTGAGCCAAACTTTAGTTCTTGCGATTGTTGATGATGTTGTTCATGTAAATTATTTCTTGTTCTTGATCCTCCAACTCCCAAGAAATCAACAGTCATTACATCCCCGCCTCCAAATTTTGATAAAGTGCTTAATCCAGAATCTGAACTTGTACCATGCAAAACACTTCTGTTGTTGCCACTGCTTTCACGCTGCTCTAAGTTCTTCATTAGTGCATTATTCTGATCTAAAAATCTACAAAACATCCCAATGTCATTCATTCCTGAGCTCTCGACGTTGCCATTTGCATTGAAAAACTGGTTCACAAATCCACCATCACTGTTATTTCCCGCCATTGAAGCTGAAGATTGATCGTTTTGTGGCTGCAATATTGCACTCAACGACGGCGGCGCCATTATCATGCTGCTGCCATTGCTAGCAGTTGCTCCCATTTGAGCTGCTTTCTGCAACAATGCTGTTGCAGACAAGGAAGCACTGGCAGCAGAGCTGCTTCCATTACTTTCAAAAATAGTTGCTGAATTTGCGTGGCAAGAAGGGTTATTCGACAGCATGCTTCCAAAAGTTTTTGGTGGCATTGGCATGAGTAGGTGGGCTAATTGGTTCTTATTATCTGAATGGTTAAACTCTAAGTTGTTGTTGCTCATCCCCATGGAGGAAATTATAAGCTCAGGAACTTGGCTTTGTGCGTTTGATCCTGGAATATTCACCATTAATCCTGGATTTACTCTTTGGTTTTCTTCAGCTAGAGCATCGCAGAAAGCTCTGTGAGTAATGAAACTGTCTCTCCTGAAAAATAATACAGAATTAATTGGTAAATAAACTGTTAATTAAATTAATAAATTTGGTTGGCTACAAAGTCTTTGAGTAAGACAATGTTTGTACGTAAGCCAATTGTTGATATAATGGAAAACATTTTTAAAAATTCAATCTTAGAAATATAAAATGAATGGATGATTGGGACTTTATAATAAATTATAATAACAATTTAATAAGAATATGTAGTCAAACTAAGACTTTGAGCAATGGAAAGAAGAAAGAACATATATCTTTATATATATATATATATATATATATATATTTCCTAAAATAAGATGAAGATCATTGCAAGAGTTTGAAACAATGTGCTCGATCCAATCATGAATTTTTGACTTAAAAAATTATATACCATGACCCAAGATCTTGGTTTTGTTCATGCATTAGTAACTCATACGTACTAAATAATAATGTTAAGAGTGGTTTTGGTATTATTAAGTATTTTTTATGAAAAGCACTTTAATTTAAAACAATTTCTTTTTTTTAACGAAAATTTCAAAATATGCAAACCTGGAAAAGATGGTGCCACAGTCACATTTGTATTCCTTTGTCCCACAGGTTTTGGAATGAGCTTTCCAATCAGATTGCACAGCATACTTCTTGGAGCACTTATTACATTTCCACTTTTTCTCACCGTGTTTTCTGCTGAAGTGCTTCTTAATACCTGTAAGATCACCTAAAGCACGAGCTGGGTTGTGGTGAACACAAGAAGGTTCTGGGCAAACATAAACTCTCTTTTTGATTTCAGTGCTTGTTCTTTGCTTGAGCTTCCATGGCAGATTGTGCCCTCGCCGGTGCAACTGCAAATTTTGGTCTCTTTGGAAACCTTTGTTGCAGATTTCACAGACGAATCGGTTTGTAGCCATGAGAGAGTTTGGTGATAGAGCAATAACTTCAGCAGTTGGGTCTGCATTACATAAATATTTCATACAAAATAATAGATTAAATATTAACATTATTCTTTTTGATGGGTAAATTTCAGATATGCATAATTATCAATAAATCAAGAATTAACAGGCAATTTCATGTGTGTAAGAGAAAATTATAAATCCTTATTTCTTTTTGGAGATGCTCATTTTTTTTATGTGGATCAGCTGCTCTTGACATCAGAAATTGATAAAAATGAAAAATTATGCAATTCTTGAACTAAAGAGTTGCATAATTAAGACATTAGAGTTTGATTTTTTAATAATATGAGAATATCAAACTTGATAATTTTCAAAAAGAAAAGAAATTATAAATATTGTGTGGGTAGAAATATACGACTGACTAGCTACTTTACTTGAAAGAGTAAGAAATAAAACAAAGGAAAAAGAGTAGAAAGGCAAAGCAAACAGTTCACTACAATGATTGTGAAACGCAACCAATAATTGAACCCTTCAACAACTTAACTATCGTCAATAATTCATCATCTTTCTAACCCATTTTTTTAGCTCTGAACTACAACACAAGTACAGAAAATCTTCTTCATTTTACAGCTTTAATTCTTGATCTCAAAAATCTATAAAAACCAATGGATCATGCAAGTTTTGATATATACCAATGCTTGGTCAAGACTCATCTGCTTTTGTTGAATCAAAAATAAAAATTGATGCAAAATAATCAAAACAAATATATGTACTAGTTGGAATTTCTTGAATATTACCTGGAGTTCCTGGAAGATTTCTCCTTTTCTTAGCTGGTGGAAGTTGTTGCTGTTGTTGTTGTTGTTGTTGTTGAGTGGTAGTACTACTGGAGCCATTGCTGCTGCTATTAGTTGTAGTACTTGAAGGCAATGAATTTGTTGCAAGAAACTGATTGATCAGTAGCTCTTGATGTTTTTGTTTTTGTTGCTGATGAACTTCTTCTCCACCAGTAATATTAATATTATTTCCTGATGAAGAGAAACTAACACAATCACCTGTAATATTTGACATGGAATTTAAAAACCAAAAAAAAAAAAAAAAACAGCAGACAATTCAAAACCCTTTTTGTTTTTCTCTTTCTCTTCCTGCCAAACAACTCTAATGTTTTCTTTCTATTCTGGTGTGTGTGTGTGGTGGAATTTTCTTTCCGAAGAGAAGGGCATAATTTTATTCTGTTTTTGAAAACAAAAACAAAAAACGAAAGCAGAAAACTTGGGATTTGTTGGCAGGAGAGAGGAAGACAAAAACCAGAAAATTCTCCTTCATTTATGGTGAAGAAGAAGAAAAGAGCCAGCAATATTTGTTTTTGCTGCAGGCACAACACAAGAGGAAGAGCCAAACCAGGTCTTCTCTTATTTGGCTCTGTGTTTGTGTTGTAAGTATTTATTATGTGTTTCCAGACACTGTTCTCAACTGTTTGCTCTCAATTTCTTGAGTATTAATTTCTTTGTCCTTACCCATAATTCACTATTAATGAACTAATTATTGTATTTAATTAATTGAGTTTAATGTATTCAAAGGAGGTCCATAAATAGATTGGAAATTTATTAATGCAAGTGGGTGCAGTTTTGGAAACAATGATTTATAAATGGTTTGAACAACTCAAAACTCTATCAAACATTAAACCTAAGCTTTTCATCTTAATTAATTGTTATTTCATCTTTGTTGTCTATTTTTGTAATTTTATTTTTGAAAACAACCAATTATATTAAATTTACGTGTCCGCCGGGGTGGGGGGGTATTTGTGATATTTCAACGTTGTAGTGTGGCCCATACTGCAGGCCGAAGAAG
Source organism: Cedrela odorata (assembly GCA_035584115.1). NCBI lineage: Eukaryota > Viridiplantae > Streptophyta > Magnoliopsida > Sapindales > Meliaceae > Cedrela > Cedrela odorata. The sequence continues at coordinate 594,152 of JAXCLQ010000006.1, read as the reverse complement.
GCTTCGACTTCTTCAAGTTAAGAATTTGTCTTTTTGTGGTGATATTTAAAAAGAAATAATTTGTAATTGCGAGAATGCCATGAAAAGAAGGAAAAATAACGAAATTGCCACTCTGCTGCTCAACTTTTGAGCAATCACTCACGGGTCGGCAGTGATGAAATCGTTATCGAAAAGGACCCGACAGAAACAATAATACATAAATTCTACTGTTCACGTGCTTCTGTTTCTTTTCTATTTCATTCTTACAAGACTACCACTTTCCCAATTCCTGAAAATAATAATAATAATTTATTAGTTTTTACAAATGGTACTACAAAGAAGGAAGATTCGGAGAACCTAGCACTCTTAAGACTTAGTTTCCTTTTTCACTTTTAGGGCACAATATATATATATATATATATATATATATATGTAAAAGTACAATACACGTTTTGGTATATAAGCTGGAACCCATTGTAGAATTCTTGGAGTAGCAAGTACATGCTTAATTATCCACCACAAATCTTCATAGACTAAAATTAAATTGAATATTTATTTGAGAATTGGAGGAAAACTCCTTATGAATAGTGTTATAATCCCCCTCCCCAAAACGAAGTATATATGTAATGTGTGTACTAAAATTAATTAATCCTCACAATTCACAAATTTGAGACATCTTTCCATTTTAGGGTAAAATATTAAACAAGCGAACATGGTTTACATAATTAAACAGAAGGTGAAGGTGAAGGTGAAGGTGGGTTTAATTGAATTAATTGCTTTATTAGCAAGTGCTGCCAATAATCACTTTCTCGAGCATATGCTAGCTGTTCATGAACATGGATCAGCTTAGCTTCTGGCTTCTGCCCGCATGAGATAAGCCATTTAACACTAATCATTTTTTAAAGAAACAATACAAAGAAATTAATTAATTATAAACAATACAATTGATTAACTTGATATATATAATAAACAAGATAAGGATTGGGGATCAAATTTAAAAAATAAATTATAAAGGGCAGTTGTGGTTGATTGATTATATAAACATTTTAAAAAGAATTAATTTTGTAATTATATAAATAATAATGGTAGGAAGGGAGCCAGCCAGCCAGCCAGCCAGTTGTTTTATTCATTCCCTGTTGATTTCACTTAGCTGAAAATCTAATCTATGGATGAATATTTTGGTCACTTTTTATAACAAGAATAGAAAATATTTTCTTTTTTTTTTTTTTCTTTTCCTTTCCATCATAAGTTAAATATACAAAAAAAAAAAAAAAAAAAAAAAAAAAAGTGCTTTTGAAGCCAAACAAACAGAATAGCTTTTTCCTTTCATTTTGAAAATGGTCTTATAAGTTTCTATCTTTAGATTTTGGCTTTATACTGTTTTTCTGATAAATGAAGACAAGTAGTTGTAGTGTTTGGATATGAATATGAATATGCATAATGCATGGATGCCACACCCACCAAATTAATTATTAAAAATTTTCAGACGATGACCGAATAAAGTTACATAATAATAATAACTAATAATATTTGTTTATATTAGTTATTGCAAGTCATAATATTTTTCTCTGTAGATATATTGAGATGTAATTTTTTTTCTGTGAAAACGCTCCTATGCAATGCATGTGTTTAGCAAGGTTTTTGTGATTTGCAAAATCATCATCGATTCGATTATTTGAATGAAAAGGGGACAGTTGAGTTGATCCATGATGATATCTATCTCTATCTGAGATATGAATCTCTGCTAAATTTTCAAGTATGGGAATCAATGACTTTTTTCTTGCCAAGGAAAAGAAAAAGCACTTTTTGGGGACGAAGTTGCTTGATGGAGGTAACGCCAACCAATGCCAATGACAAACTACTTATCACTTAATTTCATCAAAAAGTTAGGTTTACAAAAAAGCATACTTTATCCTTGTAAGCACTTTTTTCAATTTCCCTTTTTGAAATTTCGTCCAATTTTTTTTTTTTTTTCTTCAAATTGAATCGACAATTGAAAAGAACTAGTGCAATTGCTAGTGTACATAAATATCAACATCTCCATGAAGTTTCCAGCAAACTCAAAACACAGAACCAAAGATTATATGATTTGACAACACCAATTTCATCACAAATTACAAATTCAATAAGTAGGATTTTTCTATTTCAAATTAAAGAAACCATCCATGTGATACATAGTACATATTTCAAATTAGCTAAGAGATGAATTATAAAGTATGATATTTTGTCAATGATAAATGATTGAGACAAAAAGAGAAGGGTAAATAATAATTTGGGTTGCATGATCTGCAAAGTTAGCTCCACTTTCATTATTTGTTAGAGGAAATTTTTTTAGACAATAATTATATCGTTTATGACCCTTTACCAACCTTTTTTTAAAAAAAAAAAAAAAAAAAAGTTGATGAGGAAATTATTTTAGTAAATTTAACAGTGTTAATAATGATATTGATTTGGGGAGGGAGAATGCCGCAAAAAGACAAAAACTGGCTTCCTTCAATGAAGGATTTGAGATTTGTCTCCAAACAGAAACTGTACTGCATTCCTAGTTCTGTTATTCAAAGATTAAGAACATCCTCTACATCTTTTAATCTACGGCTATTGATGGATGAAATTACTAATCATTTTAATAAGTCGGATGGTGAATGGTTACTGTAGCAATATCAGAAAATTGAGCTAGAAGGGACAAATTTAATTTCTCTAGAGAACTTGCCTTCTCTTTTGTGTTTTTAATTGATTTTCAGTTTGGTGTACTCATTTGATTTATTTTTCTGTAGTTTACGTGAACCTGAGGCTCATTTATAGTTCAATCTGATATAAGAAGTGCATATCAAAGCATCAAATTATCACTGAAACTTTGTAATTCTCAGTGTTCAAATTGTCACCAGCCATGAATTTTCCTCAGCTATTTGCAGAACTGAAAATGGCAGAGATTTCAGGTATTTGGTCTACTTTTAATCTCAACACGACCTTATTCAGATATCATAAAATGCAAAGTGATTGCTTCATTTCCATACAAATAAAGAAAATAAACATGCAGATAGATTATTAGTAAAACATTTTGTTTAACACACCTCATTTAGAAGAAAAAAAAAAAAGACAACGCTTGTAAAATCCTGCTTAAATGGTTGCAAGGATTGTGGACAAACAAGAATATACATATGACTGAAGAGAATGTGTAGTCTTCTGTGGAGGTTGGTGAAAGCATTCACGAGATGAATCTCTCTGTTAGCAATAAACACAGCAAGAATTCCTTGGCAAATATTGGGACCCGATTTGCAAGACAAAAATGGGAAATAGAGCAACAAAAGCAGATAAATGATCTTTGAATATCAAGTCTTCAGGCTAATAAGCAACTTTAGAGATCTCTACTAGATATTCAGACTCTTCTCTTCAAATTGGTCAATAGTTTGGCTAACCACTATATCTTCATTAACGATAAAAGTTCTATTAACCTTCCTTTCTTCCTTCATATCCACAATAACTGTGCCAGCACTACTGCATTTGGATGGTGGCTTGACTCTGCTACGTGCCCTGCGTGAGGGATTTGAAAATGGGACTTGCCGGGTGTGAACTTCTTTGCTTTTCTGTTTCTTTTTAATATTCAAGAACCCACAAGCAAGAGCTTCCAATGCCTTAGCGGTTGGCGGCCGGTTTCTAGTGCTTTGCCGCCTTGGATTCATGTTAGGCTGCTGCGATGAAGTACCAACATCAAGAGAGGTGTTCAGTGCCTCGATATTAAGCTTGTTCTCGTGAACGGATGAACAATTAGAATTCATTCCTTGGCTATCTTCCACCTCCATCGTTAATATTTCTCCATTGTTATAGTCAAATGGAATCTGGGACACATTAAGATCAATTGATGATGAGATTTGATGTCTCTCATTTTCCCCACGAGACATCTCCATGGCAAAACAACTCTCACTGGTTATACCTCTACTGATCTCCTCTTTCGGACTGCCATCATTGGAACAACCTACTTGAGAAACATCATCGTAACCAGCTGGAAAGTTCAATGCACGGCAGGGTCCTACTTCTTTTGACTTGAGGTCAACTGAGAAATTCTCAATGATACTGCTCGTCTCTGTCTTGGCACAAGCAGTTAACCTCCTCCGTTTAACAAGAGAAGCTAAACTATTCGTATTGTCAGATTTCACTCTTCGACTGAATTGGTGCTTTATAATCCTCTTGGTCTTAATGTCTTCTGACTTATTGGCCTCTTGATGCTGGTGGGTCTCCATGATGTTTCCAGAGTCTGAGTTAAGCGTCTTATTTGAACTAGCTCCATCAAATGCAACTATGCCATAATTGTAAATATTACCATTCACCAGTGAATCAGAAGCATCTGGCTCAGAATTCAGGGATGTATCACATTCAGCAGTATTTGACTGTTGTTCATCCAATGAATCATCAGAGGGATTCCTGTCATCTACTCCTGACAAAAATTTAATGTCAGAAGAAATTTTAGATTCAACTGGGTAATATCTCAGTGCTGTCACCTTGGATGATTTTCCTCCATGGACTAAACTGGTATCCACAACTGTGAACTTCATACTTTTGGGACTGCCAATATCAAATATATCCTTGCTGTGTGCAGAAATACTCGTGTTCTTCTCTGCATTGAATGTTAGATTGGCAGCATCAAGCTGAAACCCTTCTTTTTCTCTTGGAAGACATTTCGGTTTGGAAGTATCTTTAAAATTGACTGGCAAGTATCTGAGTTCTCTCACCTTGCATGATTGACCTCCATGAATCAAACTGGAATCTATCACCATGAACTTCATACGCTCCAAATTGCAGTTAGAAGAAAGAGGTTTAAGGTAACAATGGGGACGATCATTGGAAGGATCATCCTGATCTGATAACTCTTCAGGAACCCATTGATCTTCTCCATTGCAGCCGCTGACTCTAGCTTCTTCTGCTTCCAGCTCAAGAAGTTTTGGTTCAGATGCCACTTTGTTCAGAATATCACTTACAGAATCAAAGTAGTGGTCTCCTTTTACAAGTTTCCTTCTCGAGAACTTTTTTACTCCAGGCATTAGAAAAACCAAATAATCTTTGGAACTAACATAACCCCGATTCCTAGGTTGCTCAGAATGCCATCCTCTTGCAAGTAAACGGGGCCAAACGGCTTCCCAGAAAATATCATTACACCGAGCTTTGCTCAACCGGAAGCCTCCAGTTAGGAACTTGATTATGTCACTGGATGTAAGCGAGGAGCAAGCTTTGCCACTCGGCATTGTGGCACAAAAAGGAAACACTTGATTAGTCTTCACAGGCTCCAAGGAAAGACTTGTGAGATCCTCTTTCCCCTTACCAATGCCTACAGATTCTACAAGAGCACGAATTCCAACAGTAGCCTTCAAAGAGGAAACATAACTTTCTAGTGAGGTTCTCCCTTCGGCAAATGACTTGGAAACCTGCTAACAGACCAAAACTGAGATGAAAGATGGAAAAAGAAAATGGCGTCGAAGACAAGAAAAAGTTAAAAATCTGTGCACGTATAAGACATATAGTTTACAAACACAAAGCACTCTATTTGAAAGCCAATTAGTTGTGCAAATTAGGCATTTTTGGAACACAATTTACAGAGGGGCTGAGGAAAATAATGGGTTTATAGAGAAATTTTCAGGCAAGAATGTAGTAAGGCTTTAGTGTACAAAAATGCCAGCAGAAACTTCATGCATACCTCCAGCAAAGAGTTTTGAGATTCCTCAGGAACATGGGGAAGCAAACGAGATAACAACTCTTGCTGCCTCCACAGAGTAAAAATTTTCCTTCCATATATGCATTTCCTACTTCTTGGTTTTCGGCAACCTGACCACCTACGGTATCCATCAGACCTATAAAATTCCCCATAGTAAAATGACAATATATCCCCCATCTCTTTGGTCTCGACAAACCTCTTTATCTGGAAAAAGTTTTTCCCAAATATATATAACCCAAGAAGAAAATTATCCTTTTCAGCGTCACTCCAAGGGTCTTGTAGCAAACCAGGGACTGGAGAATAGCTAGCACATTTAGTTCTCCCAGCCAATTTTGCTTCACGGTTTTCTGGTTCTGATTCTTCTCTATCATTCAAATCTGAAGCACTGAGTTCTGAGCCTTTCTTCCTTGTGTTAATTTGACTTTTTTTGCTCTTCCTATATTTGAATGACTGATCTGCATTAGCTGCATCCTCAGAGTTGCCAAAATCTCTCCACCCTTGATCTTCGTTATTATTCACTTCATTGTGGAGCCACATAATTGGGACAGACATTCCCATTAGAAAGGAATGGGAAACATGAAATATGTAATCTGAATCAGTAGGATTCATTAAAAGCTGAATATACTCGGATCCTGTTATCATGGGAGGAATTTCCACCTGGAATGCATCACCAATTCGGGGATTCACCTGTCGATCCCCAAATAAGTCATTGCTATCGACAGAGTCGGGAGGATATAACTGCTTAAGAGATATGTCTTCAGTGGAATTGGTATCACAAACCGGATGATCTGACTCCATCTGCCAAAACAACATAGACTTAGAAACAAAAGAGCATAAAAATAAATAGCAAACAGTAAGCACAAGCATAAATTGTTTATGCACTTGATAATCTTAAGGACATATTTACCGAATACCTTGGAAATGGTATAAATCATTAAATTTAAATCAAGAATGCCAACAAAAATGCAACACAGACACAAGCTACAAGCACATGGATGATATGCAAATTTCTTCAGTAAGACGGCCACATTTCATTTCCAGAACACAATCCACTGGGATGCCAACAAGTAAAAGGTAAGAGACATAGAATTAAGGCAACAATGAAGAGAAAAAAAAAAGAAAGAGACGATGCAGAACCTTTCTGATTTACTAGAAGCTCCAAAACCAAAATTGAAAACCTAGAAGTAAAAAGAATCTTCTTCCCTGCCTTCCCAGTAGATTAGAGAAATTGCACAATCTATAACCACAAATACTTTGCGAAAGCAACTACATTATCATCATCAAATGAAATCCACAAAACAAATTCTACAGAGAAACCAGATTAATTATCTGTTTGGAAATAGAAAATCCCAAACTCATTCTCTCTCGGAGCCAACATGCCCAATATATAAACATAGATACGTTCAACAAATACAGATACACTGATCAGCCAACAAATTTCACAGGCCAAACAAACAAAGTAGAAGAAGAAAAACAACAAACAAACAAACACGCACAAAAAGGAGAGAGTTTCAAAGTAATCACCTTATAACAAGATTACCAAATACCAACCCCAGATCAATTTTCATACAAAACTCGATATCAAAGATATTAAACAAGTCCAAGAACAAAAATCGTAACAAAAAATAACGACACAAAGTAAAATGAAATCAATCGGGTACAGCATTGAACAAAACCTTGATCACTCCACATAAGAGCAACCAAACTGATTATATTCAGCCAAACACAGAAAACAAAAACTTAATATGCAGAATTCTCAAGTAAAACCCATAAGAGATTACCTCGTTTTGGAAACAGAACAAAATCATAAACAACAAGAACAGTGGATAAAGTTAGCACATTGAAGATAAAACATGATGCAAAGTGAGACAGGATTGAGCATACAACTAATCACTAACCTCCATTGAAAGAGAGCTTGGAATATGAACAACCAACGTGAAAGACAAAACCTGGACAAATGGGTTTTCATGTTATGCAGTGATTAGTGATTACACATCTGTTATAGATATTTACAGTGAAGCATTCAACATATACACCAAAAGAAACCAAGAAACAAAAACAATAAAGAGAGAAAATTTTACCAGGTTTAACAAAGCTTGGTTTCTTTTTTCTTGATGAATTCGCGGGAGAGAGAGGGAAAATACAAGAAGCCAAGTGTTCTTCGAGGTAGAGAAAATAGTGAGATGTGTCTATACAAACAAGGCTTTTTGCAAGAAAGTTTTCATTTAAATGAAAAAACTTTACAAGAAAATTATTTCAATAATCTTAATAATAATTTTAACACATCTATAACTTTAATATATTAGTGAGATTCCCACTTTACAATTAAACAAAAATTGTACTAATGTCACATTGTTATATTCAATAAATGTATATTAGGTTTCTCTCCCTCTTGAGAAAATATTTTATTTAAAATTTAATTAATAATCTAATTATTATAAATTATTTTTTTAATGTTAATATATATTTAAAAATTTTAATAAAAATGTCTTCGTTTATGTTTATAAATTTTTTTAAGTAAAATTTAATTTTCACGATCTTTTTTAATATATATATATATATATTAAATTTCTGACTTTGAAAACTATCAATTAGCATATGTTACTATTTAAATATGCATTTTGTATTTAATATCATTATATATGTGTTTGTTATTATTATTATTATTATTATTATTAATTATTTTTATATGTAATGTATTTAAATATGCATTGTGGGTTGAAAAAATTTCAAAAATTGCAAGATATGTATAATGTGTATAAGAATAATTAGATCTTTATGTATACCAACTTTGTTTGACTTTTCGTAATTTTATCTATTGTTAATAATGCATAATAAAATTGAACTTTATTTAAAATTTTAGTAACAATAATCTCGTAAATATATAAAAATAAAGTTTACATTACTAAAGAGCGATGAGATATTGTTACCCATAAATAAAATAGATTTAGACTTCCGCATCGAACAAAGCTAACACTTAATAATGTAAAATAGTGTACAAAATATCAATAAAAACATACATATTTTAATTAGTTACAACATTTACTAAAGTGTATAGCATAAATAATTTAATTAAAAAATTATTTTTATTTTCACTTGTATAATATATGATAAATAATCTTCATTAAATTTATGACATAATCAATTTTACCTAATAAATTTTTAATTTAATATTTAAATGGTATTGATTTTATGTCATTTTCATTGCAAGAAAATTGTATAAACTATCTTCATCATTTATTTTTAAAAGGTCAATTTTTCAATTTTATAGGTTCTTCAAAAAATCTATAACCGGCATGTCGTGAAATATGTGAAACTGTAAGCGACATGTAGTCCACACGTTTTATATGTGATTAAAGTTAAAAAAAAAAACATCTTTAACGGTCGAAACTGACGCAGAGTCGCCATTGCCGCAAACCCCACTTAGCCATTTCAGAAACCTAACGCATAACTTAAACAGTCAACAATTCAATAAAAAATTATTAAAAAATTATAATTTATTATTACTATTTAATCTTCTCTAGGCGTTCTTGACGAGATTCGTGCATATTTAAAGCCACTTGATTAGCAAGCAAGTTCATTGCTTAATCACATAAACTTTACTCAGTTCAGAGATAAGTAAAGCTTAAGCTTTACGAAGGTCCAGCTCCAAAGCTGGGTGGAGAACTGTACAAGCTGGATTTGAGTATGTTTTTGAGTGAAATACGGAGGATTTTTTGAGTTTAAGAATGGAAGAAATTTATATATTTAGTTGAATTTGGAGGTGTTGGGGTTACAGAGTTTGGTTAAGGCCATCGAATCAATGGAAGAGCGATTCAGATTTGTTTTCACATTTGTTTCGGCAGATTTTCTACTGGGTATGTTCCAATTTTGAGTATGATTTTTTAAAATTATGAACTTCATATATTTATTTAATTTTCAGCTTCGTTCCATCATCTGTTTGGTTAATGACAAAATAATGTGAATCAGGTGTTTGTGTGTGTATTTTCTTTCATGTGGTATGGATTCATATAGTGAATTTTGATTATAGAATTCGGCTTGTTATGTTGACAGGTTGAAATACTGAGGGAAAAAAGATAAAAAAAAATTGGCATCTGGCAAAAAGAACAAGTTTTTAGATCACAATTAATTAATTAAAGGATGAGGAGATCATGTTTTCCAAAATGTAGATTGTCAAGAATAATGGTTTGGCTACAGATTCTACTAGGAGGACTTGTTATAATTATAAGTATATCGAGTCTCTTTAGGTTTTACTCTGCCGGATTTTTCTTGCACAATGAAGACATATGCCGCCAATTTTATGGTCTCAAGGATGTATACGATGGCTTTGATATTAAAGCATTGTCGGATCGAGTTGGGGAAGTACTAAATAGGATGGAAAGCCTGCAAGAAAAGCTCGAAAAAACTGTGCAACAGTTGGAGAAAGAGAAAGATGATATGGCTAAACCTATTACAAGATTGGAGTACAAGAAGCTTTTGGAGGAGGAAGTGATTAGGCCTCTTTATAGTGCTCACATTGCTCTTAGACAGATTCGCCTACCCAAGGCCGAAGGAATTGGAAACTCCACAATGAAAGAGGATCCTTTGATTAATACTTTTGTGATAGAGGAGATCCGGAAGTATATTACCCCAAAAGAGAACAGGGTTGGGAAGGTTAATATATATGGAACGGAGAGAATATACAACACCATAGGACACGCATGTGTTTTGACGAAGAAAGAATTGGAAGAATACATGGATTATGACATTGGATCTTATTGTAGAGATGATTGGAACCTTGCGCAGAAGCTCATGCTTAATGGGTGTGATCCTTTGCCCCGAAGACGGTGCTTGACAAGGGCTTCCAAACTCTACCAGAAACCATATCCTATCAATGAATCTTTATGGAAATTGCCAGATGGTAGAAATGTAAGGTGGAGCAATTATCAGTGCAGGAACTTCCAGTGTTTATCGAGCAAGAATCCTAAGCGGGGTTATTCAAAGTGTACTGGGTGTTTTGAGATGGATAAAGAAAAGCTTAAATGGGTTGCTAACAACTCACTACCTGTAGATTTCCTAATCAATGATGTTTTAGCAATCAAGCCTGGAGAGATAAGGATTGGTTTGGACTTCGGTGTTGGTTCCGGGACTTTTGCTGCTAGAATGAGAGAACAAAATGTTACAATTGTTTCAACTACTTTAAACCTTGGCGCTCCATTCAGTGAGATGATTGCACTAAGAGGTTTGATTCCTCTGTATATGACATTGAATCAACGCCTTCCATTCTTCGACAACACGATGGACTTGATTCATACAACTGGATTTATGGATGGATGGATAGACTTGCTGCTAATGGATTTTATCCTGTTTGATTGGGACCGGATATTAAGGCCGGGAGGATTGCTATGGATCGACAGATTCTTTTGCAATAAAAAGGATCTGGATGATTTCATGTACATGTTTCTGCAGTTCAGGTACAAGAAACACAAATGGGCTATTTCGCCTAAATCAAAGGATGAAGTCTACCTTTCTGCAGTGTTAGAGAAACCTCCAAGAGCTATATGATCATCAACCATAGTATGTTCCTGCCATTTTTTTTTTATAAAATTATCAAACAGCAAGTTACTGATTTACTTGTTCAGAACTCAAATCAAGTCTGTAATAGTGGAAAAATTTCTTCTTATTTGTCGTAATCTGTCTTTTTTAAACTGACCTTTGATTCTGTTTGCATTTGAACCAGCAATTCTATGAACTGCCAAATATACCCGCTGCCTGCTTCTCGAAAATTTCATTAAATTTACCAACACATTGAACCAAAATTGTCTCTCCTTTCACAGCTAGATGCCTGAAACGACATTTCTTTCAATATGTTCTCAGCCTCCGAAATTATTTTGGTCTGTGATAACGGGGGTAATGTCCTGATTGTTTGACAGAATATTGTTCTTTAAAGCTAGATAACTGCGATTTTTTTTTTATGTAGGTTCTTCTTCTACTTTCTAATCATTTTCAGGTTAGATTGAACATTGAACTTTTTGTTAGCTTCAAAACCAGCTATGTAGATTATACTAGAACGATCAGTCGTCTTTGTGGAAATTAGCCTGCTACAAGTCGTACAAAAGGTTAAATACATATATAGTCTTTTTCTTTCTAGTTGATTAATGCTGGTCAACAAGTCTTCCACCTGAAATAACATTATACGACAAGTCGTTGATGTAAAAGACGGAGATACAATACAATCCAATTACCTAGATTGTAGACCCGTCGACCGTTAATTCGCGCGCAGAAGCTGAAAGTTCCATCTTTATGAATTACACAATTTATTAACAGGAAAAAAAAAATTGAAGAATTTGCAAAGAGAAATTGAAGCAGATACAGGAGCAAACGGAATGGAATTGCTATGTGATAAGTTTACATTTTATATTCACCTTTCCTGTTTAATCATTATATCTTGCAGTAACTTATATTTTACCATTCAAAAATGCAATACTAGTTGTTTCATCTGTTTGTGCGATGAAGAAACAGACTATACTCAATTCAGATAGAAAATAATCCTGCAATATTCATTATCAATTTCTTCTTATTCTGATGTGATGTATGTGAGCAGAGTTAAAACTCACTATTGCTGGTATAATGCATTCTAAGAATCTTTCAATGTAACCAATGATGATGAAGTTGTAGATTTCCTTTATCATATATTTTTCTTCTAGGGTTTTTTTTTTTTCTGTTAATTTATGTTCAACTCGTGTTGGGCAATAAGAATGATGTTGTGCAAAGCAAGCAACTATATAAAAAGAAAAGAAAAGAAAAAAGGCTAACCCTAGCAGTATTATTGAAGAAGAAAAATGCAAAACTTTTCTCTAAGTAAGAAATTTTCAAAGTAGAACTAGATCAGAACAAATGCCTCTATATTCGTTGATTAAGGAAAGGAATCTTATAGCTATAAACAAACTAAGTAAAGGGTATCTATCAGTTATGGGTTCTGATATTTGGCCAAGTTCTTCAAATCACTTTGGTTTTTTCAGAATCCCTGGATGGATGGAATGCCCATGTAAATTAATTGTTTAATACTTTTTTAAAACCAAAAATATACTATTGGAAACCCTAGCAAGCTAGCTTTGCTAATAAAGTTTTCAAAACCCTAGATGGGTCAATAAGAAATGCCTTAAAATATTACTTTTTGAAGTGAACTTTTTCAATTAGGTTATTAATTAGATAAGCCAAAGCCAACCTTCTATCATTAAAGAAATAAGTTAAAGCACCAATTCTAGCTGTTGCAAGAAAATCTATACATATAAAACCTTCAGGAATGTTTTCTTTCTTCAAGAGAGAATTTTTTTTTTTCCTGTTGTTTTGCTACCAATTTATCAACATTATTTTCATTTTTAACTATGTAAAATTTGAGTGAAAGGTTTTGGAGTTGTTCATATATTGAAGAAGAAAAGCATAATACTGAACAAAAATATTTTCCTTTTGGCATGGTTTGATATATTTCTGTGGTTTATCCTTTAATGATCTTAAAGTCATTGAATACTTTAGTATGGAATATAACATCATTAGTTCATATATATACAAGTATGCTTGTTTGGAGAGAAGGAAAATGAGAGAAAAATGGAGGGAAAGTCCAGAAGAAAATTAATGTACATAAGGGTATAAGGTGAAAAAATATTTTATTAATTTCTTCTCCAAATCGTACATCATAACCCCCAAAAAATGAACATTTCGAAATATTTATTGTGTCTTGTTAATTAACTGGCCCCTTCAAATTCTATCGAGAGCAATCAAAATCCATCTCTACAAAGTAAACGATGAGAAAATAAAGTCTTCAATATTCCTGCTATCCTATCTGAAATACTGAATAATCAAAGCTAAGAAGCAAGAACAAGTGTTTGTACATTACAAATGAATGGAAGTGTTACAAAATTATTAAGAAATTAAAGCTACTTCTATATTTAGTAAGGCATTAAACATAACGATGAAATTACAACCTTAAAAATAGTAAAAAGAAAAAAAGAAAGAAAGAAAGTTTGATTGAATTAATGACTGTTAATTATCCGTACTAGATATTGCTCAAAGATTGTACCAAAAGCTCTATATTTTGTTAACCCCACCATTAATTAATCTTTGATTAATTACACCAAATAATTTCTTAATTCTGTCATCCATTTTATTTTCCTAATTAATATATTGTTTTAGAAGAATCTGATGGCTTTGACTTGAATATCAAAATGGAACCATGAATTACAAGCGGGAATGCAGAACACACAACAATTCAAAAAGAAAACTAGTGGAAGTGTTTTCCAGCGACAAGAAGTGAAAAGCAATGACAATAAAGTCTAACAAATGGCAACTTGTAAGTTTATTAAGGTTCACAAATGGTAGAGACAATCATTTCATTGCTAGATCATATCCTCAGATTTATAAGCTTGACCAGAATTACCTAACTGCAAATTCAAATTCATAGGAGAAAAATGCAAGCTTTCCCTGCCAATGGAGGAATCGACAAACCTAAAAACTAACCTAAATATGAAGTAATCAAGCACTAAATTGTGTCAATAATCATCTCTTTTTGGTAATGCTGGGGTTAGATTAATCACTAAACTTGCAAACGTGCACTAATATGATCCACTCATTTTGAATAGTACAGAGAATAAATCAAGTTTAATCTTTAATATAATATAAGCATAAAAGTCTACGGATTATATGGTTGAAGATGGATTTGGGTGGTGGGGGACCATTATTCACGAACCCTTTAAGCTTTAATATTTTTCTTTTTTTTTCCCCAAAATTATTCCCAAAATCTAGGTGGTGAAGATCGAATTAGTAAAGTATAGTAGAGTTAGCTAGCTGTAAGCTGATAGGTTTCTTCTTCACTTGCACTCAAGAACTTGATTTGCTGCTAGAATATTTACTTTGAAAAGTTTGGTCATGGAGGTTTCCAATTACATAATACCAATCAGTGATCTTTTACGATTAGTTCATGATGCGGACGTTCTTATTTTACAAAATGAGAATTTGAACTAACACCATAGCAAAGCAATGTTATTTGGCTGTAATACAGCAATCTCTTAAAAATGAAGATGTGTATGTGTGTGTGTGTGTGTGTGTGTGTGTGTGTGTGTGTGTGTGTGTGTGTGTGTGTGTGTGTGTGTATAAAATAAATCAACAGTCCATGCATTTCATGTCACTCATAGGTACATTTATATATGATTTGCAGGTTTCTTTGTGTGGCGTGAGACTCCACAAGTTGATACTAAGAATAATTGAGAAATAAATCCTTCTATTTTTAACATTTTAAGAAGTATACTCTCAAATTCAAATGTTTGCATCTATATTGTCAGACTTCATGAAGTGGTGATATCAATTACTGATGTTGAATTTTAGTAGATATAACTTAACTTTTGAATCAAACGTTAAGTATGACATACAGAATCCTGCCATCTAGTAGTGATATCTTATTGTGTGATGCGATGTATGTATGTATATCCACATAGTGTTGCATGTTATACATACCGCAAGCCAACATCATACATGCATAGATACATACGTACATACATAGATGTATATAAATACCCACATGGACCCATCTATATAGTATATGGAAAGCTAGTTTTGCAGAGTGAAAAGCAACGTGTCTGCGTTTCAAAAGATCGATTAATTAGTTTCTATAGAGAAAATATGGTTGATGAGCAAGAAAAGATACTGCCAATTGCCAACGTGGGTAGGATAATGAAGCAAATCCTACCACCAAGTGCAAAGATTTCCAAAGAAGCAAAACAAACAATGCAAGAATGTGCAACAGAGTTTATAAGTTTTGTAACTGGTGAAGCATCTGACAAGTGTCACAAAGAGAATCGTAAGACAGTCAATGGAGATGACATCTGTTGGGCTCTCAGTACTCTAGGGTTTGATAATTATGCTGAAGCCATAGTTAGATACTTGCATAAATATAGAGAAGCTGAAAGAGAGAAAGCTAATAACCAAACCAAAGTTACAAGCAGCAACCAGGAGTACAAACCTGATGAAGAGGAAGAAGAATCAAGGCAGCAAAATGATGACACTTCAAGCTGTACTCCTAAAGCTCTTGAGAAGGGCAAGAACTCTCTCACAAAGCCGTCTTGAACAACATTGAATCTGGTTATTTATGTTGATGCCGACGATGGCAAATGGGATCACTTGTAATTGTAGAAGTTTCTTCCATTTTCTCTATGGCTTGAATGGATGCGAGCAGCAGAATCAAGGCTACTAATTGAAATTGAGGTAACTTATTATGGCTACTCTCTCCTTTGTATTTGCCCTCTCTGTTTTCTTTTTCTTCGTTTGGACTTGTAGGAGAGTAACTTTTGTAAATAACTCACCTGATTTCTAGTTGTATGTTTTGTACTTGAAAAAGGGTTCAATTGTGGATGGTTCATGATTTAAGGAATCAAAGTTCATGTATACTGTTAGTCTACGAGATGAAGCTCACTTGCTTAACTTCTAGTTTGCCATGGAATTGGAATGTCTCTGTCCTTTTGATTCACAGTCTCTTCTTTTCTGTCTGTAAGTATGGAGCAGCTCATTTTCCCATGAAATGCAAACAGTATCTTGTATTAATCTTGTCAAAGTCTAATTCAAGAGCAAACTGAATATCCTAAATTTCAAGCTCTTCAGCTCTTGCACAGTTCCTTCATCATGTGTGCTAGATGAGAATCATAGCGGTTTTTGAAGAATATATTGATTTTCGCAATCAACAGTAAGTTTGGTTATGACTGAATCTTGTGTTCGACAATTCCCTGTAGCTTGTTTGTAACAATTTTCCTATTTTCGATTGATTTTCTTTCTCTGATAAAATAAAGAAAACATTTTTCATCTAAAAGCATATATAAACACACCAACTCATTTGATTAACCGATCAGATTTCACCAAGAGAAACAAGAAAAAATCTGTCTAAAATATAGGAGTGAAGAAGAAAATGAAGTAAAGAGAACAAAATTTTACATAATCATATCAGTTCATCAATCTCATGTAAGTACGGCTCTCCAGGCCATAACACATACATTCCTTCCTTCTAGGTTTTTGCACATAAAATTTAAGGTTTAGTTGCAAACAAGAAGTCACTGTTTAACCAGACAGTTCGAGAAAAAAGAAACAAAAATAGTCAAGATAGGCTAAGAGGTTGAATATGTACTTGGTTTAGGGCTTTCCCAAACCCTAGAATTTGGGACCACAAAACATGATTAATCGTGAAAGACTAATTCAAATCTTCAGGCATGCTTTTAGTTTAATACAAGCAAATGGATTGGCTAATCTTTCCATAAAAAAAGATGATTGTTAAGACCCTAAAATAAACAATTAAATTAAAATTTCTGTCAGACATAAGGTATCAAGATGCAGCCTAGGGTTTCTGTAAGTTCTTGGGGGGACCACTTCTCAACTATCTTTTGTTCTGCTCTCTATATCCTGAACTGATGAATGCCGAGCTGCACTTAATACAAAGAAGTATGGAAGAAGCTCCCACTAAATATGTTTTGCCATAAAAGAGAAATGATACAGAAAATGAGACAGTATGAGAGACAAAAGCTGAATACATTTAAAAGTTTTGAGCTGAACCATACCAATTAATGCAGGAATATGAGGTAGTTTTCTTTATAGTACAATTTTGAAAACCTCAAGAAACTGGGAGGAAGGAAATCAGTAAAAACTCTGTGATGGTTTTTCCAGGTACAATGTCTTTGGAATAAATGTTGTTTCCATGGGCTCCGACCATGGAATCATGGCATCGAACTTCATAATCTGCTCACACTACATTAATTATCAGCAATTGCCAACCGATGCTTCGGAAACTGGTACTGTACAACATTTGGTGCACCCATTCTCCAGGACAGAAGGCCAGTGGATCATGGGTTATCCATGTGAGCTGCAGCAGTCATTGCAAGCAAGTGAAACACTGCTGCAAACTGCAATGTGCCCGAATACACATTCCAAAAGCTGTTTTGATCTTCTTCAAATAATTTGTCACCTAAAGCTAATGGTCCAGGAAGCAAACTGATGAATATCGAAATACACCAACGATATACAATCACACGCTAGCGCGAGTTTGTAGGAGTGTGTTAGTGCATGTGTGTATGTGCATGCGTGTATTATGTAGATACATGTTGTTGCATACATGGGATGCCATAGATCTTCATGTAAGAAAAAGAAAGTGAATAATGTCTTCCTCCTTATCCCCAAAATATCCCACGAGGAGACTGACCCAGTGACACTTGATTTGAACAAGAAACAGTTCCAGCATAATCACCACTATTAAGTTTTCTTTGTGATGGCATTCTCAAGACAAGTTGTATGGCACGCACAATAGAAGTAACAGAAAAAGAGGCAGTTATCAGTAGTTTGACACTCAACAGGAACATTGTTTACCACAGACCAGAAGACGTTTAATTCTATTAATTTGGTTATAAACTGTTCAACAGATTAGATTAATTCATGTGATTAAGGTAGAGTTTTGAATTAATTCCTTATCCTCCACCTTGTCATGCAAAGTTCCATCAGAGGTAAAAATTGTAAACTGCTTAAATATATTAGAATATACAACATAAAATATTGCTCTCGCATCATCTTACGCCTAACTGTTTACCAAGTGTGTATATGGAAAGATTTTATTAGTCAATATGAGCATAGGCAACATCATCCAGTTTGTGTAAAGCATCAGCTGAGTTATATTTTTTTGAATTATTCAGAAATTGAATGCCTTTTGAAAATAATACTAATTTTCTTCTTCTTTCTAAACTTTATTTTCTTTGGTGCAATTTGTGTCATGTTACATAATATTTATGCTCTCATTTGTCAAAAAGTAATCATAATTAGTTCTTTCTATATCTTTGATTCTTTGAAAAGCTGCAATTTAATAATAGTTTCACCAATCAATAACATGACATAGTGAACAAATATAGTTTCAAGAGAAATATTGGTGAAATCCAGAGCATGCTGTCTTTCTAATAGTCAATAAATAATTTAACCCAAAAAATCCACAAGTGCATTTAGCCAAATGCACACTATACAACTAAACTTTTCCGTCCAATCATATCAGGCTTTGGTTTACTTCCTATATCACACAAGTGTATTTGGATCATTGCTCAGCATCCATCCAGTAAGGCAAGTGAAAGAAACTATGCAAGCCATTCATTCACAAGTATTTCAGAAAATTAAGTAATTTGATTAATAAAAGCTTCTACAAAACCCCAACCATCATCAACATCTGGTCCAACCCAATAACCAGTTATTATTGTGTTACGAGCACAAGAACTTACATCCAAACAAGTTCCATCTAAATGCTTTGAGGATGCTGTTAAGTGACGATGACAGCTCAGATTCAAAAATAAGCCTCTATTTGAGCTGCAGGGAGCAAGATGGTTGGTTCCTGCAAATAAAGTTCATAACGTCTATTTATGATGCAAGCACAGTTATTTCCATATGCATTTCTCTATTCGTGGCACCAGAATTCGAATCACTTTTATCTTTTTCTTTTGTGTTTGTATAATGTGTGTGCATGTGATAGTCATTCAAATAAAAGTTAAGTGTAAAATGGTTTGATCTTTCAATCTTCCAATTGACTTTCAAACAAAATCATTCCTGAGTAAATGAACAAAATTGGAAAAGTCCCTAGGCTCAGTTTAGTGCTTTCACGGAAGTTCCCCAACCACTGGAGAATTAAGAATTGAGGTTTTAGATAATTCATTCCACCCTGACCTCAATTTGACGGAATTCAGCCGATTCCATATTAATTCATTGACATGACTAGTTCACTTGCCCTCAAAATAGCAACATTTTACGAAGCAAGCATTATAGTAAGTGTTTCGAAACATAGAAATTCAAAGAAATAAAGAATATTTCCAATATAGTAGCAGATTATGAGCACTAAAAGGAAGCAATACAAGAAAATTGAAGAGTAAAACCTGTCCTAGAGGTTGCTTTCTTTAATAGTCCAGCAAGGGCAGTTGTTTTTTCCCAGTACATTCGCTGAAAAATAGTTGGAGAAGAATTCGAGTTTACAAGGCTATCCATGTAAAGGCTTAGCTATAATAAAGATGGAGCATTTCATTTTCTGGGGAACCGAACAGGGGAATATTTGAAGGAAAATTGGAGAAATAAAACCCTAGTATTGGAGAGTAACTTACCTTGAGTGAGGTCTGCTGGGCGCAAAGAGGAGTCGAGAAGCTAATGGAGACGAGGTACGCCATTGAAGCTGTTTCTAGAGCTAGTGAGGTCATGGGTTTTGTACGCCGCCTAAGGATGAAGCTTTGAACAGAGCTGAACGACGTCGTTTATACTTAAAAAAATAACTATTATAGTAATATCAATTATGTTTTTAATAATTTATTTGTAGATTTTTAATTGCTTTCCCAATTAAATATTATTTATATACTTTATTCTGTACAATAATGTATTATTGTATTGGAATTAATAATTTTTATTTGCAAAGCATTTCAAAGAGTAATTTTCTATTTGTAATTCGAAGATCAAAAGAAACACCATTGTCTCACAATCACAATGATGAAGTACATGGAGTTTGGCATATGGTAGAGTTCAACAATTGTATTTGTTCTGTGCTGACATACATGCCAAAATTTCTCCCTCACAAAATTGCAGCAATGAAAATCTTGATAATTTCTTGACATGTATCCAGTAAAAATATAAATAAACAAAATCACTGTCTGTCCATCACTCTTCGCTGGCGAGATTTCTCCATCAAGATAGAAGACGCCAGATTGAGCAAGACGGGCTCTGCCATAATCCTACCAGAGTTTATTGTTATGTTAGTAAAGGGAAAAATATGAATTGTCAGAAGGTGGCTTACTCAGTACTGTAAACACCACGGTGCCCTTATATGATGATTAAAATGAATAAGAATCATAAGGGAAAAGGCAGAACATACTGTTTAAGGCCCGTTTTGCGGTTCATTTGAACTCTTGGACTTCTGCTTTGATTTCTTTTCCCGTTTCTTACTCCTGCAAGGCAATCAGATAAGAGCACTGGTTGGAGGAAAAAAGCAGTGTAGTGGAACAAGATGGCTAATATGTAGATAGAAGAAGTATTATAGACAGTACTCCTCGTGTGAGCTATGGCCCCAACAAGATTTCAGTTTCCGATTGATGTGCTTCATATCCTTCTCTGAAGGGAACTTATATTTTGTTACCTGTGTTCATAGCAACAAAAAGGAGATTAGATTTACAAATGGAGCTGAAGGGAAATGATAGTTTTTATTAAATATACAATAATATAACCATTGCACATGTAGTCTCCTCAAGCCTCCAGATTTCAATCACAAAGTACTATGAACAAAGGAAAAAAGTAAGTCAAATTGTACTGAGATAGTGACAGAATATGATATATCAGTACCCAAGAATCAATAGCATTTAAAGATTCAATGAGCTCTGAAATGGTGTGCAGAGAATTCTGACGAGTTAGAATGCTGGTCAGGTATCTGCAAAGGAGTATCAATTTGTGGTCAATGACAAGAACTGAACCCAACATAATATGATGGAAAGATGCATACATGATATGCAACCAAAAAGGAAAAGTAAATTGCCGATGTTCTTAAGCATATCCAACCAAAATTCATGAAGCAGTTCAAAACCTATCAAAGTCGACAACTCTGTGCACCTTGTTTGAATTGTGTAAAGCAGCCAGTGCCAACTGCAACCATGCCAGTAATGAGCCAAGTTAGAAAGGTGAAAAAACAGATAGATGAACAAATAACTATGCAAACCTAAAAGTTCAGAATTGCAATCCTCAGTTTTGAAAAAGAAAGTAAAATGCAGGACATTTGGTGAATGTAAAAAGCCAGAGTGTTGGAAGGGTTTTTCAAGCTACAAGGGTATTTGTTTATGCGTACAAACACACACACACACACACACACACACACACACACACACACACACACACAAAATATAAGAGAGCTACCTCTGTTCTTACATTTGCTTTTCCCTGCTCTAAGGTGCTTTTCAAATAAGATACAGAAACCTTTTATCCCTAACCTCTCAAAACTTTCAGGCCATTGCTTATACAACAATGGCACCTTCCCTACCTTTTAGATCATTAACATAACACCCAAAACCCTAGGGGGCTTTTCTCAAGGTTGGCAAATAATACCAGCATAACTCCAAAATTCATTTTTATTACAGTAGAAGTAGATTAAAATGCTATGTTGAATAAGTCATTCCATGCCAAAAGATATAGAAATCTATAGTGAAAACAAAAGGAAGAAATATACTGAATATCCAAATATCTATTGATAAATCATTTTACTCAATAGGAAAGAAGAAACTTTAAGATTTCTTCGTTTCAGGTTTTAGTTTCGACAATTCACTTTGAAGGATTAGTAAGAAGATTTTTTTAGAGTTCAAAAGCTGATAAGAATAATTACAACATCTGATGTGACAAGTAGTCTGAATGACCAAGAATACCTGCCCAGGGGGGAATAGAAGTGGTGCATCAGTAAGCATAATTTTGTCAACTTCCAACCTTGCAGTTTCATGCAAATCCTACAATATATTAACACATGAAATAGATAATTAGCTTATGAATTGGAAGAACGACCAGTCCATTGATCCACATGAAAATAACCTCTGGCATCTATGGAAGCCCACAGATGAGCATTACATATAACCATTACAACTAAATTGCTTAAACTGACTTATGTTTTCTGTGAAGGAGCATCTCCATTAGACTTTGCCTTTATACTGTTATAGTATCAGAAAATAGGTGAAAGCTATTTAACCATTATGTTTTTACATAATTATCTCAATTGATGTTCTCTGATGAGGACATTAAAGGGATATAATGCTGATAATTTTCAAAATTTTCATGCAAGGAAAATAAAAATGCAGACAAAAAATGAATGAAACTACCAAAACTGAAACCCTCAGGCAATACTGCTACATCATGCAGCACTTTTAGAACACTAAGCCCAACATCTATATGTACTTGAAGGTGGATTTATAGTCAAGCTCCCTTCAACATTTGCAAGGGCCAATTTTAAAATTTAAACAGCTTTTTAATCATCACATGCTTCAGTTGTTTCTTTCCTAATTATATTTTAGCAAAAAATAATACACATGCATCGTATGAATCTGACCACCACTAGGTAAACTAACATCAAGAACAGAAGCTCTTCCTGAAAAGACTTTCAAAATTCAACTTGGGTGAGCCATATAATTATAGAGGATAAGACCAAAGTTTACCTTCAACATTTTTAATTGCCCATTCTGTGCTTGGCAGAATTCCTAGTTAATCAAAGTTTGTTGTCAGCAATTGCAGGTACAGCACACAGGACAGGGAAAGAGAGCATTATGTGAAGAAACAAATATAAATATATATATATATATATGAGCATTGGAATGAATTAACCAATCTTACCTCCATATCATTGACAAAACCTTCAAGTGGACGGTATGGTGCATAAACAATAAGATCAAATTCCAAACCCTGCAAGACAGGATATGCTTTAAACTAGCCATGGAAAGAGATTAATGGAGACAACAATGACACATGGGCTCAAAATCATGCCTGATAAACAATCATTTCGTAGTTGAGAATCATTTGATGATCCTGTGAAATCCCCTTACCAAGCTCCTCTGCCGAAACATGATTCTCTTCTATCTTACAAGCTGCATATACACAAGTTAACCTGCACCCGTGAAGAAGGAATTTCATTTTCATAAGTATAGTTGAGCAACTATTAAGTAAACAACTGGTCATTCGAGAATGATCGCCTTCAGAATGATATGGTACCAGATGAATAATGGAGCAAATGACAAATAGAGGAAAGGGAAACACTTATGAAGGGAGCAATTTTCACTTGGAATTGAAGAGAATATGGGGAGAGACTACTGTTAAATGAAAATATATCATACCAAGTGACCCTAATAGAGCACCAATTTCCTTGTGTTGTTATGTCCAAACATCTTTTCAAATACTTACCTGTCAC
Source organism: Cedrela odorata (assembly GCA_035584115.1). Classification (NCBI taxonomy): domain Eukaryota; kingdom Viridiplantae; phylum Streptophyta; class Magnoliopsida; order Sapindales; family Meliaceae; genus Cedrela; species Cedrela odorata. The sequence goes on along the minus strand of JAXCLQ010000006.1, from coordinate 570,525 downwards.
GTTTTCTACTTCACATAAAAAATTCTCATCGTATATCATAAGAGCATTCACAACTTTTGGTTGTGAATGTAAGAGAGATTTGGATGAATCATACATTATATTTTTTGGGTGATGTTCCATGACAGACCATTGCAAATAGAACCTTTTGAAGTACAAGAGAGCCGTTGCCTGAAAAAGTGAACAAATCCCAGAGGAGTGTAAATAAAAACAGACTTTTTCATTTTTTTCTTTCCTTTTTTCTTAAAAAAAACCAATAATGATTCTAGATACAGAACAATCTACCTGAATTTTATTAGGAAAGTAAAATGCGCTGCATACTTCATGAAGTTTATTCTCATAAAATACTCTCATGGAATGTTCTTCTTCAATACTGAGGGGTTTTGGACGAGAATGCTTTTCAGCTGAGATAGAAACAAGAAGACCATTAATGGTTGAACTTCTGATTAACAACCAGTTTATTAAATGAAAATTAAATGGAGTCCAAAGAAAATGAATGGGAACAAACAACAAAGCATTTACCATTGTCTTTTGCATTAGTTTGAGGTTCTGGGTATGACAATGACCCATAAACATCAACTTCCATTTGCGTTGTTCCATACTTTAATACAAGATAAAACGTTAGCAACGTAAACACATTACAAGGAACCTATTCTACTAAATAGCTGATGCGTCAAACCCTAGTACGCACAATTTATTTAAAACGATAAAATTTGTGCCATGGAACAGATTGTGTGAACAGGAATGGATTGTTCTTCCAAATCTAATTTACATGGAAATCACACACAAAGTCACAAGATGAGGTCGTTGGCATACCTTCTCCAGGGTTTGTATTGCTCTTCGATTAGCAGCTTTATACTTCCCAATCTAATTGGAAAAAAAATTAACCTTTTTAATACCAGAACTGATGATAATAAAATCAAAAATCCAAACTTCAATTAAGTTATGTTCATGTGAGATAGGTAATAGACACTCCTCCTTTTAATTCTAGAGGATAAAATAAATCAAGAAAAACTAGTCAGATTAACAAATGCCAGAGCCAAGAAAGAAATAACAAGATGATACCAATTCACAGTTCATTTTCTTAGCTCTTTTCCCTCCCAGTTTCTCGACAACCAAACAGTAAATAATAAAAATAGAAACTCCACCAAAAACCAAAAATTTCACGAGAACATAAAGGAAACTAACCAACTATTTGCACTCTCAGTTACAAGTAAGAACATAAAAAATAAATAATAATGAAAAAAAAAAAACCTTTTTTCTACACTTCGACAGCTACCACAGAAAATGAAGACTCCGTTTCTATCAGAACCATAAAAACAACTCTCGGACTAGAAAATTTCGTCTCTCTACTTGTTTTTTCTCTCACTATGCTGGAAGCCAAACAGAAAATCATATGATCACCCAAAAAAAATAAAATAAACATCGTAGCACCAAAATACGAACAAAAGAGAGACTTACCAGCTCTTGAGGACTGAAAATCCACTTGGCTCGGTGAGTCGAGGTCTGGAAATCGGACATCGCTTCGACTCAGTTATGTCGCCAATCAGACATTGAAATACCGTCCTCCTCCTTGCTAGTTCGTACGTAATTGCACGAGACTGTAACAAAATCTTCACCCCCTTGCCAAAAAAAATTGTTAAATTTTGAACTTTTTGGTAGGCAAGATGACCATATTACCTCGACTTCAAGATCTTTTTTCACGATAAGTCTGGCTTTCATGATCTTCTACGATCTGAAGTGGGCCCGAATAGGAACACACTGAGACTCTGAATGTAGGCAGGGCAACTAATTCCAGATGCATCCTTTTCATTTTCTCACAGCATACACATGCATCAAAAGAAAGGGGGTTAGTCAGAATTTTATAGGGGTACTCAAAATATTACTCCATAATGAATGTAAATGAGGCCCAAATGTAATATAACACAGTGGACTGCACAGTGTCAGTAACTATCTGCAATCTTTACATTTCCGTCACGGAGACGCAGGTAATTTCAGCCATGAATCTATTCCATAAAATAAGAAAAGCTGGCAGGAACAAGATAAATCATTGTGCCTGAGTTCATTACTAAATCTGCAATACAATGAGAAGTGCGATGTCCATTTTTCTGGTGCCCTTCTACTTGACCTTTTGACTGGACAGAAAGCCTGTGACTCTGATTTTTTGCTACTGAGGCAAATGAGGTTGGTATCCTGAGAAAGAGAAAGAGCAGCTGAATCCTTACACTCAGGTTATTGCAATGAGAAATGCCATGCTTGAGCTTTTGACAGGACAAAGAATAGTTTAGACTTGCAATTCTGACTTTAACGATCAATATATATTATAGGATCTTTTGAAGAAATATCATAAACATAACAATAAGTGTATGGAGATATTAGATCCCACAATTCTTGTTGATGGATCAAATCCTCGGAAAGAGCAGAGATTGCTATCTTTTCCTTAATGTTGTCACTAAATTGCCCCAAGATAAACCAACAATTGTTGATATTGTAGCAAAAAGACTCGGCCAAATGTATCGTTCTAGTTAATATCTTATTTTTACTGTTCACGACTAAAAATTTCTTAATTATTTCATTAAAAGTTGCTTAATCATTTCATGTATTTTCTTGTTAATTATTTTCATTCTGCTCCAGGGGTCAAGTGCAGAGCTCCTCTGTTCTCTCTATCTTCATACCTGAATTGGCCACCAACAAATAGATCCTCCCTTTGATTTTCAGCATTGCACAATCTATTTCTACATTGAGTTTTCAGTCTTATGTTTAGAAAGGATAAGCAATACTTTCTTTTTGAAGTGAAATTAAGTATTTCACAGGTTTGTGGCACAACCATCCCACCTAAGACTCTCTGTAGATGATGGGTTCGTTTTTGATGCATCACAGATAATTTTTTTGAAGTCGATGGGTTTTTGCTTTGAAACCCAAATTCCCATTTATAGTTTTTGAATCCGTCTCCTACGGAACTCTTGCTAATTGTATTCATGATCCTGTATTTATAATTATATGTTGTTATGTAAAGAGAATATGGGCTTATCTTTACACTGTTATGCTTTTCAATTAGAAAATTTACGATCAATAATGCAATACAAGTCTATGTGGCGGCTGAGTAGCTAAGATTGGGAATCCTGTCGAATCTGGTCCATTTCGTAATTTGTAACAAAATTCAAGGTCATGCAAAGCCTAATCAGATAAAGGGCGTTTTCCAGACAAAAACGATCCATCACGTGACAACCCACCTCCTTAATATCTTTACCTGCCACGCGTCTCTCCTTGTCATTGGGCCCCACTCCCTGTCAAATCGATCTTATCCTCTATAACGTGCTCCTCGATCTACTTGCCACGTCACCTCTCCAATATCAGATTTACATCAACGGTCTAGCTCTCCTCCGACCCGGCTTTTTATCCGAACTTGTTCGACTTTTAGTCACTCCCTTCACCTTAAATACCTACGTTACTTCCCTTCCATTCAGAGCTCTGGCTCTGAGTGCGACGTTCTTTAAAACACTGAGGTCTTTCTTGAGTGAGCAATGGGTTTGCTTGATCAGTTGTGGGACGAAACCTTGGCAGGGCCGCGACCCGAGACCGGGCTCGGCAAGCTACGAAAGCACTCGACCTTCAGTTTCCGGTCAAGTTCCGGCAAGGGTATGGAATAAGCGGGTGGCGCATTTTTAGTGGATCTATTGATAACGTCTAAAATTCGAACAAGACTATCTAAAAGAAAAATGAACCTGAATCATGCGGTTAAAACCACGTCGGAATTATTCCGATCATACGCTCGGATTTTTTGAGCTTCAAAGTAGTCGAAAGTAAATTTATAGTTTCACTAACCTGATACTGCATGCCAATCGGAGAACAAAAATTTATGAATTTATGGTTAATAGTGTCATAAGACGTTGTTAGTTATCAATGGATTCGTTACTGAATTTTTTTTTTTCTTGTGATGTGTTGATTACTGGTTGTGAATAGAATCTGATGGCGGGAACGTGAGATCAGATGGCACTGATTCGCCTTTGGATGCGACGAAGGTTACACGCAGTATCATGATAGTTAAACCACCTGGCTACCAGAACGGTTCGCCTCCGGTATCTCCGGCTGGGTCTACTCCTCCGGTATCTCCCTTCTCTGGTAAGCTTTATTTATTTATTTTTTTTTCAAATGACAAATTTGTCCCTCGTTCTTTTACCTGTATTGACGAAAATCTCCTCTCATATAAAATTGGAGCTTATGGGCAACTGTAGCAGTCGTAAATTGACTAGATATTTTTTTGTCATTCAGTAGTTTGTATGCCGGGGGCAGTGTAGTCATATATCGTAACTGTATTATTAGTCAATATTATTAATGATAATGCAATGTTAGGTTAGGTGTGGATGTTGATTTTGTCCATGCCGTTCTGAAAATGACACATTTGTCCTTATCCCATGTCGATAATTATGCATGGCCTATGGGATACTTTCCCGGCCATGTTTGGCTGTTTGGGTATTTAAATCATGTTGCCGTTATTGAAGTAGCATTATTTAGCGGAGTCCTAAATGCCCATAAAGTAGTCGTAGCAATTGTTCCTTGTTGTTCACATAATACATTTGCTTTAATTGAAGGGATCCACCACAATATTGACATGACAAAACTTTCTGATGTGGCAAGCACAAGATATTAATTTATATGGTGGGTGGCTTTTGTTTTGTTCTGTTCTTGAAATGGTGCATTTCAGGCGTTTGCTATATTATTCTAATTATTGATACAACTATTTGGGGTTATAACTTCTTGCAAGTCCTATTGGTGCCATCTATGTGTGTGACATGATATAAGTTACGTGTAAAACGAAGGAACTATGTTGATGTCTGATCTAAGAGTAAATTTAATGTTAATTAGGATTATTTTAATAGTAAAAAGCACAAAATGATAGAAGGGTAGTATGATTTTTGAAGACATAAAGAGTTGCTCACGAAATGCCACATGTGAACACAACCGAAGATGGTGATCTTGTGACAGCTTAATGCTGGTTTAGCAGTTATATAAGATTAGGTCATGAATAAGGAATGACTTGTGTATTATATTTTTAATTTTTTTTCCTCATAAGGTTATTGAAATTTGAGGTTTTTGGTTTTCTCGTCTCTGAAAGTTCAAAATTTTGTTTGAAAAACCTTGATCCACATCATAAAACAAGGATTTTACAAGTGCTTTTATGTTTATATGCTCAAATATGACTTGTGCATTTGAATTATGGATGATGATACTGCTCAGGTGGTGGCAGAGAGTCTTTTCGGTTTCGAAGACGATCTACATCAGATTCCTACGAGAAGAGGAATGAGGTTGGACTCCGGAGCCCTACTACTCCTTACGACATGTGATATGTGAACGCTAGTATATCACACGAGGAGACGCAAAGCCAAAACCTTCCAACTTATGTTCACGTAAATAGCGGGATCTATCAAAGCTCGATGATCAGGGTCAGGGTCTGTGAGACGGAGTCATAAGTTGTAATATATGTAGAGAGATTGTGCGTGAGTACGGACTATGAATAAGTAGTGTAGCATGTTGTTGTATATAATAACTTTCTGCTTCTCTCTCAGATTTTCTTTCTGCTTTCGTCTGTTTTCTTAAAAGTGCTTTTGCCTGCTGGTGAAATAAGACGGGGATTATGAAGTATCTGCGTTTTGCTATTTCTTTAGCTTGTTAGAGTTGGTGTGGAAGCAAACATTATGTTGGCATATAAGAGGTTTCCTTTTTGATATAAGAGGTTTCGATAATGTTTGCTAAAGATGGAACAATCTTGATTGATTTGGTATTTAAATAATTAAGGTCAACTAAATGGTGATGCTTTTTAATTTAATTTCTTTTTTCTTATCATGTAAATTATTGGGATAAGATTTATTATTGGGCCAATCGTAGTGAGGGTTGAGTTTACTATTCTCTCTTTTTCAAATTCATGCGTGGATGCTTCGTGGTAATATTCTAGGAATTTTTTTTTTTTTTTTTTTTATAAATTCATCCAATATTTTAACTAATTTCAGAAAGTTCCTTGGCGATTTTCACCTACTTTTACTATTAATATCATTTAACACACCTTGTGATACAATGCAAAATGAAGTTATTTCGGATTTATAAAATGAATAAATATTTTATTTATTTATTTTTGTTTTAAATTTTTAAATATTTTGCCAAGGCCTGGTAGATGGGCTTAAGAGACATTCCAACAAAATGTTTCAATCTGGATGTAGGCCCATTTAAATTCTTAACTGGACCCAACAGGTTTCGTATCCATTATTTTCTAGGAAGGTTGGTGGGCTGGGCTTGTCTTGCATGTGTGTTTTCTGGAGTCATCATTTAGAATGGGCTGGTGTGGAATTTGTTTATCAATTCTTGAAGTGTTATGTTTTCGTGTTTGAGAAAGTGAAAATTGGAGATTAAATAGAGGGATGTTAAACTTGTAGTCTTTATAGAGTTTTGATATTCCAACAGATGAATTCACTTGAACTGGATGAATAGTTGCTTTTAAACAGCTCATCTGAGCAGATTTTTATTCACCCTTTTTTTCCCTATTGGTGTATCGAAGGATGAAAATGTAATGAGTTCTTGTTAAAACCTTTTAAGGAAGTTTCTTGTTAATATGACAGATTGGGATCTGGGGCATGGCTAATGAATCTTTCTCTTATCTCTTGATTTCGTCTGGAATTTGGTGATGCAGTAGTTGTTTCTGCTCTTGCATAGTAATGTTTTGATACTGGTTGCAACCCATTAGCTTACAGTTTCGGTAGCTTTCATATGTGGTAATGGATGTTATTCTCTGGGAAGAAGGCAAAATAATGACAAATGTTGATCTTTAGATATGCATCCCTCCACCCAGGAAAAAAGTTGCGAAAGTTAATCTTCGCAGCTTTTCGGAGTATAAATTCTTTGTTATCATGGAACAGTATATCCTCGTGGCCTCTGTTTTGTGCGCATTTCTCAAGGTGGTCGCTTTGCCCCATTCTCATCTGAAGGGAAACCCTCCATAAAAGGCAAGCAAGGGACGCAATGACTGCGGAGTACAGCCAAGAATGCTTGCATCTATGGGAGTTATTGGAACGCTCTATAACTGCGGAGTACAGCCAAGAATGCTTGCATCTATGGGAATTATTGGAATGCTCTATATGTGAACTAAGAGTTGGCGTTCAACCTGGACCCCCCTCGTTTATGTGCCTCATTCTGTGACACAGTTTTTCAGGCTTGCTCTAATGCTTACTTCTCCATGGACGCTAAAACCCACGTATGTGTCCAATTTCTAAAGTTGTGGATTGGGCTGGCGAATACTTTTGGGGTTGGAGCATGTTGGGGTACTACTTGATCATACACATGGAGGTTTCTCCTGCTAAGCTATGCTGCGGAACAAAATTTTCTCGTAATTTAAAAAAAAAAAACCATGTGATTTTGGGGAAGAATATTTGTTTTAACTTGATCGGTGCTTCCATCATCAAGCAAGGTTCAAGAGCTCCTGGGTTTGCTTAGTGAATTAGTTCATTAAGCAATATCTTGTAGTTTTTGCCTGTGTGTTGGCATTTTAATTTATCTATCCGATTTTTGGAAAATCAGAACTTTGATATGTTTCTTCCAAATGCTTGACAAAATCAATGTCCTGATGAGAATTTCTCTTGCTAGGTTCAAGCACCATGTGGAGTAAACGACTCTGTTTGTGGTAGAGCTGCAGAGGGGTCTCTAATGAACAGAACTCTGCCGCACTGCAGGTTTTGCTGTTAAAACTGCCTGATCTTGAAGATATTGATGTGGAAGAAACATCTTGCTATGGTGGTGAAGCAAGTCTGGATAAGATTGCTGATTCATGGAAGGCATCACGATCTAAAATGCCCCAGAAAGCTGAAAATATAGGTATATTAGAAGATTTCCAGCAGTGGATGCAGGAAATGCAATTTAGTGAAAGAGCTTCTTGGTAATGGGAGGATCGGTTCTTACTGCAGGCTTATTGTTTGTCAGGTCAGACACTTGCCGCTGCTTCTAAGATTTAAGTTTTGGTATGTTAGCTTTTCAAAGTAACTACTTTTACTTTGATATTTCTCGATAATTTCTAGCTCAATATAGTTCGTATAATTTGTTATTAAGCTTTTACTACATTGCTTTTCCAAGTGCCATTTTCATTAAAAGATTACCTGTATATCCAGTCATGCTATTCTTTTGCAGAAGAATCAGCAACAAGGCTTGAATTTGATCAGTTCACTACGTTAGGTTGCTTCAGTGATTAAAATATTACTTAATAGTTTGGATGATCTTTTTCTTTGAATAATCCAGTAAAAGAAGGAGCCATAGACAGAGCATAGCCAGCGCCAAAAGCTAGCAGCTATTCGACGCTGCAAGGACACTGGAAGGAAAGGTGAACCGGACATCTCCTGGTAGTCAGGGAAATAGGAAAGGAAGTCGAAGATAAATATCTAGTTGTACTCGGAACATATTTATCCATGTTGATTAACAGGTTTTGATGAATTTATTATTTCTGGGATTGTATACTAAACATGTTGAAGTCCTTAATTCCAGTTTTGAGAAGTTTTAGACATGCTTTCAAGCTTCCTGTTTTCTCTTATTTTATCATTTTCTGTTGTTTATGTTCGGATGGTTGGAAAGTTCTCTGGTAGTTTTACAGAACAAGCAGCTCTGCTATCCAACTAATGAGACTACATCAATGGCCGCCTAATAAGGGTATCTTTGGTTCAATTTTTTAAGCAGAGTTTTTTTGAGTAAATCTTGTACTAGAATTTTTAACTAAATAATGGTAGTTTGGGATGGAACAAAGTAGACTTGAAAACACTATTGCTTAATTTGCTTTCCGTCATTGAATTTGAGTGTTGAAAAATAGAATCCTCTTTAAGTGTATGCAATTGCTAAGAAGTTAAAGATTAATAGTACTACTTCAAATAGAATATGCTACGTACAAAAATTAGCCAGTCAATGGAAATCAATCATCAATGAGACTCTTTGCCTCCAGTATTGCCTGTAAATTTGGCATTTGAGCAATAAGAGAAACTTGATCAAAGCACGAATACAATGTACAGATACTCTCAAGACAGGCCATCCTGAAATAATTCCCACACCAATCAACTAACAAGAAGAGATCAAAGGATGTCAAATGCAAAAATTTTCCGTTCCTCCATAGAAGATAAGGGCGTGTTGTTAATTTACAGATTCTTTTTTCCTTTTTCATAATACTTTCGATTGCAATTAAATTATCAGCATGCTATGATCTCATAAAAGGCACACTGCTTCTTTGTGGAATCAAAACTTTACCACAAATCAAGCTTCCTGTCTCTCCGATTTGAACTAAATGGAATCTACGGAAAATCCCTTGTTTCACATTAAGTCTTCCCAGTTTTAGGGGACTGTTCAAACAAAGATAAGAGAAAGCAATCTCAAGTAAGAGTATGTTCCAGAGCATAGCATGTTTGAATACCAATAATGGATGATAAAAAAATGTGAGCATACCTTCTTAAGAGCCGCCTTTGAATTAGAAGTGCTCGGAAATGATCTATCAGCTGGCTTCAATATCTCGAACGAACACACTAAACCTTCATTAACACTTAATAGAGCACCCGCATTGTCAAACTCCCCACCATAGTTTGGAGCTGAAAATATTGTGACCAATCTTCTTTTAGCAAAGAATTCATATCCATCCTCCACTACCTGCGATTGAACTCAGAAAAATCTTAGTTTGGACAGTTAAATGAAGTAATTTTCAGGCTCCTCTTGAGAAGCACTGCTGGTGTTGGTCTGGTTGTGTGTTATGCGAAGTGCATTCATATAAAATCTCTCACAATCGTTGGATCATTTGAGGGCCTAATTACTATCAGAACATGATTATTGTCCATATAATGCAGATAAACATTTCCTGTAGGTAACAATTAGAATTGGTGTGAAACGACAATCTGAAATATTTCTCCTACAAGTTTGCACAGCAATGGATCCTAGCTCAAATCTTGGGAATCACAAAAATGGCTAGAAACAAAGAATTAAAGCTAAGAAATGCTTCTATTTCACGTACATGAGTGAAAACATGTCACTGTAAATGGATATTCAGTCTGCTGAAAATGAAAGTAGCTTACCTGATGGCCACGGCATATAAGATCAAGGTCATTCTTATCCAAAAAGTCAGCAACTACATCTGCTCCAAAGGTACACGAAACACCTCGATCGCTATCTGTCCATCCCTCAATATTAGAATCGGGATCCGACCATAGAAGATCACAGAGGAGACCACTATCAGGAATATCAGTCGGCCTAGAGATATCCCTTATTTGATCCAAATTTTCTAAATCTGGAGAGAGTCCACCATGCATACAAAGTATTTTCTCATTGACGAGTGCAGCCACGGGCAAGCAATTAAAGCAGTCAGTAAATATTTTCCAAAGCCTAACATTAAATCTCCTTTTACACTCGTCATAAAATCCATAAATCCGATTGATCTTAGCATCTTCATGGTTTCCCCTCAAGAGGTGTATTTTGTCAGGATATCTTACTTTGTAGGCCAGAAGCAAACATATAGTCTCCAAACTTTGCTTGCCACGATCAACATAATCCCCGAGAAAGAGGTAGTTTGCAGCAGGAGGGTACCCGCCACGTTCAAATAGTCTGAGGAGATCTTGGTATTGACCATGAACGTCACCTGTAAGAAGTCTGCAATGTCAGAAATACCAGATAGCAAGGGCAAAAGGAGGGATAATACAAATGCAAATAAGCAAAAGGCACTTTTTAAAAATAAAAACAAAAAAACAAAAATCATTCTGGCTTCCTATTTCACATGGACAATTATCTAAATTTCACAACACCAACAGAAAATATAATTTACAATCACCTCGTGATTAAAATCCATCGATGGATCCATAAGTTCATATCCAGAATTAATTTAAAGCATACCCAGATAAGAAATTAATCTTCCTTAATTCCCCAATAATCATACCAAATTAGATGAAAAAGAAAAATTAAATCACAATTTTCCTTCAACGAGTGATTCCCTCCTAATCTTCCCAAACAGACACCTTGAAATACGAATAGCCACAAACAAAAATCGTCTAATTTCACAATTCAATATCATCGACAAAACCAGAGAGAGAGAAAGCTGACCACAGATGCGAATTGGAGCTTCAATCTCAAGAAGATTGGGCTGAGAAAGGAAGATTTGGCGAGCGTTGACACAAAGTTGACGGATCTCTCCCTCTGAAAGCTGCACCTGTCTGCCTCCTCTTCCTTCCAGCAGCCTCCTAATTATATCATCCAATACTGCTTTATCCCTCATTCCTTCCATTGTCATCATCATCATTCTCTATGTGTATATAAATATATATATATATGCACGAACTGAACCAATCGAGATTGAATCTTGAATTTGTAGAAGATTCAACAAAAGGGTACACAAAATATTAGACAAATAACACAAAGATAAATGAATCAAGATTTTATAGAGTCAACACAGAAGGGCAACAATGAATCAAAAGCTTATCTTTTCAGAGAGAAAAAAGAAATCTTGAATTGTTTAATAGACAGAAATAGATCAAATGCTCAACTTTTCAACAAGAAAGTAACGCTAGGAAAAAAGAAGATATAAATAGAGAAAAAAGGGTCATCTGATGAATAGAGGAAAAAACGAATCAAACCCAACTTAATCAGATATAGAAAGAGACAGAAATAGGGTCAACAAAGAGAAACCAAATGAATTTATATGTTGAATCTATGAGGTAAATGAACGATCACACAACCTATAGAGAGAGAGACAGATAATCTTACTTGTACATGAATAAAAAAAATGGATCAAAATAAAAATATATTGAAACTTGAATAAGAATGTGAGAGAAACAAATGATGAATATTAGTTGTCATTTTCTGTATGTATCCTCCTACTTTGTTTATTACTTTCTCCTCAGCCAAACAGTTAAAAGGAGAAAATCCAATAGGGTCATGGTTGAAATCTTCAAAGGCAAAATAAGGTAAAGCCAAAAGAGATGTACACATGGAGTGTTTCAAGTCATCCTCATTCATTACAAAAAGTAGAGATATTTATATAATGCATGTATTCGTGTACAAGTATTAGCATGGATTCAGATAATCTGCAAAACCGCGTTGTTTGAAAAATGAAAGTCTCAGTTGTATTTTTTTTTTGGCCTTTTTACTAATCTTTTATACGTGTAGCAGAGATTCGTATTGGGATGCCTGTCATTTCTCTTCCCTCACAATAATTGTCATTTCGATTTTAAATACTATGGGATAATAACAACTAGATCCCTAAATAGTTATATTATTATAAATAAAAATATATTATATCTTTATATATCAAATGAATACATATTTTTAATTAAATAATCAAATTACCCTTGTAAATGTTAAATTTTAACTAACATAATACAAGACAATTCTAAGAGAACTATATAATAAAAACATGTCGTGTATTTTAATTAATCAACATAATGTAAATAATTATTTCGTTGACAGTGGTCATTGGCTCTAGGTATTTGCTATTAAGCTCCCTTGGTAAGGTGGGGGACTTATTTGATCTAAATGCACAAATTACGTTCTTATATATAAGAACATAAAATTCCAGAAATCTGAATATTATTATCTCAAAGGAAAATTATAGAAAGCCCCGTGGGTCTGGGGTGGAAGCCATGATCTCCATTATTTTAGATACTTAGATCGCACAAATCAGGCTCCTCTCTCATTTTGCAATTCATCTGAAATCTTTTGTTAACATGGAAAGGTATTATTGTATCAAGTGATAAACTTCCTCCAGGATTCTAAAATGGGATCCTGGGTGTCATTCTTAGTGTTGATTGAGTTTAATCGATGCAAGTTTAGGTGGTTTCATTTTCCATTTTCATTTATTTGATAATATTGACTGTTGAATATTAACATTTTATCCAAATCAATTGACTGTTGATTGATTTGACTGTTGAATATTAACATTTTATCCAAATCAATCAACAAATGAAACGACAGTAACTTTGCTTTACATTCTTCTAGAGATTATGCAACTTTTCCCCATGACGTAGATAAGAAGGGAGAAATTATTAAACTAAACATCACTCAAGTCAAAAGCAATTATTAAAACCGGGGGTATAAACCAGACAGCGAATGAAACTTATGGCTTTACAGACACGCTTAAAACGTTCTCTCACTTTGTCAAATTACATGTCCTTTCTGTTTCTGGGATTGAGAAGAATTTTTTTTTTGCTTTCGACCTAGATGGCTGTTTTCTAGGCTCTTTCAAGTGTGAACATTAAGGTGCCTTGTCTGTAATCCTGGTGCTGCATAATATCATTCACATCTATCAATCGAGGTAGAATTGATCAAGATATCAAGGTCCTAGAGTGCAATCTGCGTGTATAAAATGAAGTCTTCAATTCAAAGGTATGGTTAGAAGGCTGAAAGCTAGGAAATATGTTATCCCTCACTGAACAAGGAAAGACCAAACTTCCTTACCAGAAACTCATGTGAAATGTCAACCGTTCATAACATTAGCCAGGAGATTCACACGGTAGTTTCCTTTCCTGTGAATATGCTCCACACGGGAACTCTAGCTAATAAATGATTTCTACAAGTTCCAGTGATTTTCAGTCCCAGTACGTACCATTCCAAATTTTTCAGTTTGCCAGGCCTTTAATTCGATTACCTATAGAATATGGTGATAGCGTATGGCTCATATTCGTTTCTCATAGCTATTCCAAGATCGTCACCATGATGCCGCGAACATAGGCATCTTCTAACAAATTTAAGTCAGCTTACAGAGTCTAGCACTCGATACAATTTGCTTTGTTCTAAACACAGTTCTGTCATGTGACGTTAGCTCTTGATAAAACAAAATTTTCCGTTTCTGTAACAGGCATAATAGGCAAGGAACTGCAATGAAAGTCATATAATAAAACAGAATCAAATCTATCCACAGATATCTTATTTGAGAGAACCAAGATCATGAAAACCACACCAGAGAAACCCAACATAGTGATTGATTTGAATTGCATGATGTATATGACCTTTCTTCTTCATCCTACGTATATGACAAAAGTTACACTAAAAAGGATAGGAAAATGAAGATGTGCAGCCTAAATTTAAACCAAAACAACACAGGAAAATGAAAGCATAAATTGGCGATATGACAAGACCAATGATGGGCTTTATGCTCATCTGTAATACGTTCCACAAACAAGATTTTTTTGCAATTTCTAAGCTATTCTTACCTTTTAAGAGATGAAACAAAGAAAAGGACTAAGCAAAATCAAACTTTAGACACAAGCTAATACTTTAAGATTAAATCCAACTAATCTAAACCTGTAATGAAACTTTATAGCAGCTGAATCATGTTACATGTATCAGTGAGTAGATTCAGAACGAGGCTCTACGGTATCAAGCATAAAACTTAAGACAGATTTAACATCCAGTAGACAAAAAAGATGATAATTTTAAAAGTTTCAAAGTCACTTCTGAGATGAACCATGCAAAAGATAAGTTTAGTTTATTTTTACAAATAAAATTCTACCATGGGTTCATCCCTTTTCTTGCAATCTTCCAAGAGAATACATCTCACCTTTCTTGCAATCTCCCAAGATAACACATATCAGCTATTGCGGAAAGGTAAAACAGAATACCCATCCAGACAGAAAATCACAACAAAACCCCCCAACATTTTCATCCTTAACATTATAGACAAGTATGCTAGAAGCCCTTTTCTTCCTTAAAGGTAAAACAGAATACCCATCCAGGTATTGCTAGAAGCCCTTACCTAAATCACTTTCACCTGAATTTAGCTAAGCAGTTGGATGTAGACAAATTGCGAAACCTTTTCTATTTAAGTCTCACAAATGGTTAATTGTAGGACCTAAATTCTTAATTTCATCACCTTTTTCACCTTCTCTGGCAATCAAATGAACATGTGCAAAAACATTTGGAAAATGATAACTTAAAACCAATTTTAAGAATTCTACTAACTTTTAGTCGCAGATTAAATCAAACTAAAGTGAGAGTTCTCCCCACACTATATACACTATTTCATCCGTACAGGAGACACAGTGCCAACATTGAGCCAGCGAAACCATGAAAAGCTAACAACAGACCAGAGAAATAATTCCAAAAAAATAAAAATAAATAACAATTTACCAAAATAAGCAAATCCCATTTCAATTAATGACAATTAAAGACAAATACAAAATCCCAAATTACGCTATCCATACATATTAATAAGAGGAAGAAACTAACAGATTTGTTCTAATATTCTTAATTTTCACACCATTGCAATTCAATCCACACCCACATTGAGGACACTCTTCAAAATTATCAATAGGAAAGCCAGCACCAGCAATCCCAACAGAGAATTCAAGATTATCACCCTTTCGGGAAACCTCAACAATATCAACCCAGATGAAGAAAAGCTTCACACTAACACCCTCCAAGCTGGAAAGTTTTCCTTTTGAAATGTCACCTTTAATGGTTGGCTCGTATTTGAGTTGATACGATCCTTCGAGAGAGAAACTGCAAGAACCATTAAAGAAAGCAGAGAATTTACCTGTCGATGATTCGAGTTCATAATTAAGAACCCCTTTCGGGAGGATTCCAATGGGGAAGTTGTAGTCTTCGAGGACTTCGTAAGCTGTTGGTTTCTCGGCAAAAGATGGTGGAAAAGTGACGAAAAGGAGAAAAAGGCAGAGAATTTTGGGGACAAAATTGAACCTTTCAGCGAAAAATGAATCAAAACCCATCTTTTTTTGTTTTTTAACCACTGTTCGCTTTCTGTTTCCGGTTCTTATTTGTTCGATCCTCGTTTTGTCTATATATGGATCTGTATGTCGTTGAGTGGTATGGCAGTCGGAAGGAAAGCACGGAGCTCTCTCTGCTGCTTAATATCTTTTTGGTACAGAAGAAAATCACGCCGGGCCGGATAGGAAATGATCGGTCGAATAGAAAAAATGGCCCGACAAACGAGTACGTGGATATCTTTTAGTATTTACTATTCCTACACCTAGATTATCATTTTACAATTTAGGAGGACAAAGTATTTAGGGGTATTCATTATTAAACTCAAGGGCTATAATTTGGATTTTTGAGATGTAATTAATAAAGGTGCAGTCTGATAGGGAAATTTTGTTATTATTATTTTCTAATTTTGAACTGATTATGAGAATAATATTTTTAAATTATCTTTTAAAATATATTTTAACTGAACAAGTTATATTATAGTTTATGATATTAAGGTGCCGTGGCTTAAATTTTTTTTATTATTATTGTGAAATAGAGTAACTAGTTGTCAAAGTATAAATAGACGAGTGAATGAGCGATAAGTGTCGTCTAATTGTGATTTTAAAAACTAAAAAAATATACAATAGTTATAAAAAAAAATGCTAAACTGAACCCAAGATACTCATAATTTATTTTGATTCTGCTGTGTTATATATATATATATATATATATATATATATTCTTCAACATGTACGTCTTTTATGAAAATAATTACTAGGTGTCTCCAGGGATTCAGTGTTTTCACGAAATACTGGCAGAAGAAGAAGGTGATATGAGGTACTGTCGATCCTCCAAGTGCAAGTAATGATCATTTTGTATGGTTGTTTTGTGTTTCCTGTTGAAAATGGCATAGAGCACCAACTGAGCTGTTCCAAGAACAAATCTAGCTCCATTTGGTATCTGTAAGCAACAATTCCCATCACATGATTAATTGAAGAATTTTCTGAGCTCCTCTAATTATATAATTTCCTCATTGGTAATCATAAGGATTAATTGTGGTGTTTTTGTTGTGTGTTTAATAATTAACTTCTAATTTTTAATTAAAAAAATATTTGTTTTTTATTATTTATATTTAATATTTATCAGCTATGTATGTATGTTAAATGCTTGTTAGATATATAAACTAATGATATCTTGTGGATAATCCCGAATCTCCAAGAAACCTTACCGTTAGCTAAATCAATTCACTATACTAAACACTTGTAGATGCTATGCTTCTTAGATGTACAGATGTACGCAGTATGCATAAGAAAATGGTCGCAAGGGATATCGAGACAAACGCTATCATTGTTTCTTTATCTATTTAATTACTAATTAATTATTTTCTTTTTAATTCACGTTAGGTTGTTGCATGCTCTACATGGCATTTTATAAACCTTACAAACCTTAGAGAATTTAGAAAATATAATCCCTTAATCTAGATCTTGTAGGTCACCAAATATTTTCTTAATTTTCACCAAGTTTTTTTTTTTTTAATATTCCGTTGATCATATATAATATAATTAAGAATAGTTCTATATTTCACAAAACCCTAATCTACTTTTGTCTATCCTAGTTTTATGACTATCCCATGACTAAATAACATGTGATTATATTTATGCATGACTGAAAAAGAAAAGTGAATATAATCATAAGCTTTGATATCAACTTTATTTTTCATATATTATGTGATATATTGATTAGAAGAATAAATTTAAATATTTTTTCGTTAAAATTGGAAAGATTTTAATTTATATTTAATATAAGAAATTAAAAATATATATAAAAGAGTGAAGAGAATTAATTAATACGAATGAATTATTGTGGGTGCATGTGTTTAAAGATTAATTACTTACACCAAGAAACAAATCTTTCATGAGGAGGGCATACAAAGTCCAAATCCCACCGTTTAAGAATACGAACAATGAGAGGAGGAAAGGCATATACTCTACGCTTTAAGTCGCCACCACTGTTTTCTGTAAACATAAAAATCCAGTAGCTACTGAAAAAAGAGGAGGATATGTATTTAGCTTTTGGTGAAAATTGATATGTTGTTACCATGGCTACCAGAGGTGAGCCATACATGACAACATTGAGGCCAGCAGAAATGAACCCTAGAGCAGAAATCTGCATTTCTCCATGAAAAAACAGTCGGGCGAACAGAACTGCTGCTGCTAGAATCCCAACATCAAGAAACCCAACAAGAATTGCAGTCTTAGCCTAAAAATATATTATAAATAAATCAACCATCAATAATGAATATGATTATCAAAATTCAAGATCATGGTGATCATGATCATCGGATTTTAATCAACGGCTTACTCTCATTCTTGGAGGAGCAAAAACTAGGAATAAAGTTATGTAAACGATTTCAACTATAACACCAAACCCATTTACAGTAGCTACGAGTATTTCTCCCTGTTTGATAATTCCGTAATATGTCCATAAAGCTGCGCTCAGTGGCGTGCAAATGTAAGTCAGACCCTCAAATTCTTCAGTTAATCGATGCTGCACAATCTGCCAAAAAGTTTTCCTGCAAATTATTTTCTAAGTAAAAACAAATATGAAAGTTCTGCAACGGATGTCAATCTTTCAGATCATGAGTTTAATAAATTACTTACGCTGGAGAAAGAAAGAGTAAGATTGAGATGACGTTGCCTGAAAGAAATACAATAAGAAAATAAAAAATGGTCACAGAAAATAGAACAGAGAGAATCACGAAATTGGAGAATATTATTATTACCTACTAATCCAACATAGAAACTTCGGCAGCTGCTTTCTTCCATATTGAGGAATAACTTAGATAGAGGAAACGCACCATTTTAATTAATAAAATGTTTGGCATCTAGCAATCAATGGATGGAAAACCATACCCAATATAATAATACCATTATGTGAGTCCAAAATAAGAGGTTGACATCCACCGAGTTAGCTTCAATCATACAAGTTATACATTAAATTTTGACAAGGATTATTACTGGCTCCATTGTTAATTCAAAATTTATTGGTTATCTCTAGAAATATATATATATATATATATATATAATGTTATTAAATAGACGCAGAATGTTACGGGCCGATTTCTCTTAGTTAAGATTTAAGCTCATGCGGTACTCATTAGCAGAATCAAACTAACAAATCAGTCTAAATAGGTTAATATGTAGGAAACTCAAGAGAATTAGTTATCTACAAAAAAAAGTCAAGAGTAGAAAACAAACAGGTATCGTAATGCAATACAATCCAAAATTTTATTAATCAAATAAGTACAAGCAAATAAGTCATCAAATATATACAAGCACTGAATAAACAAGTGTCTCTACATATTAAGACAATAAAAATAAACTTAACTAATTCAATAGCACATATCTACCCGAAAATAGAGAAGTATACAACAATATTTTCAAAATATTGATGGATAAAACCCTTTTAAGACACTTAATCATCCTCAAAAAAAAAAATTTTAAAACATTACAAATGTGATATGAGACGATATAGCTTATATTTTAATTATCACACTTTTAAATAGTACATGTAATAGTGTCTTTTGATCATAATGCCTTTTGATTTGCTACCACGGATTTGTTAATTAACCGTAACAAACAAATATGTAGGGCCTACATAGAACATGTGGTGGTGGTTGGGTGTGGTTATCATTAGAATTTAAAAATATTTTGTCCATGACATGACAGACTCCGGTTTTCTTCCATTAGAACTACCTAGGTGGACTTGGTTCAGGAGCTGTATATAAATAATTGTTCTCTTTGGTTGACATTATCAGCGATGCAGTTGGGTAAATTTGGCCTGGCTAGCTAAATCTTACTGGTGTTGACCATTTCTAAAGTTTAAAAACAATGTTGATATAAAGATTTGAATGCATTTTAGTCTGGCTGGTGTCATTGGTTTGTCACTAAACCGAGAATCGTTTGCATCAATCAAAGTGGGTGTTAGTTAACATCTTAACGCCAGTAAAAATCCTTTGATTTTCCCCCAACTTCACCTCCACCATCTGCCTATCAACGTCAACGCCCAGCTGACTGGATAGTTGAAGTTTGGGTTGAGCAGTACCGTGAATATTAGAGATGAGATGACCTAATTGACTTGTCAAAATTAAACCTGCTAGTTTATTCACATCCCACACCGTTGACTGACAATTGTTCAAAGCTCACATGAATTCATTCACCCACCACGAGTACAGGATCTCACCATTAATTGTTGGCAAATCTTGAATTCTCTTTATCCCAACGCAATGAATGGATAGATGCAATTACATGTGTCTTCATTTTTATATATTAGGTACTAAATTAATTATCTTGTATAAATCCTCTTCGTAAGTATTGCACATGTAGATCTTTTGATTGGGATTTCGGAAATTTAACACATCAATGCATGGTTGTATTAGTTGTTACAATGGTTGTCGTAATCCTGAAATCAATAAATTTATCAGTAATTATAACTCCTTAACTATTATCCCAATATTATCCCATGGAATATTATGATACTGACAAGTCAACTTGCATATCGTTTAGAATAAAAGATTGGGATCAAAATATAAAAAAATTTAAAATTAGTAAATAAAAATTTTAAAAATATTTTATAAATTACGGAGTTAAAATTTTAAGTTAAAGTGTTAAAAAATTAAAATTAATAGGCTAAATAAATTATGAAGTTTAGGATTAAGTACTTATTTTTTAAAAAATTTAAGAATTAAAGTATAAATAAATAAATAAAATTAGTTCATATTATAAATATATTATATTTGAATTGAATTGAATTTTTTTTGTGGAGTCCGCCCTTAACAACAATACATTAGATGTGTTGTTACATTTATTTTTTAACAACATAAAACTTAAAATAACTTACATAAAAGTTGAAAATTATTTTAACACAAAATGTAAAATTTTAATGTAATTTTGAAACTTTAAAACTTAAAATATTTAACACAAAAGTTAAAATATTTTACATAAAAATTAATATATATATATATATCTATATATGTAATTTGAAATATTTAACACAAAAGTGATAAGTCAGCTTACACTTCATTTGGGATATTATTGTTAGAATATAAATTGGAAAAACATATTATTAGTTAAAATTTAATGTAAAATTTAGAAAATGAAATGATAACACACCTGTATTTGTATTGTTTATATATATATATATATACAATTTCTTCCTCGTAGTAGTATTATTGATGGCTTCATTTTCTAAGGAAACTGGGGTTGTACAGTTATTTTTGCCCCATATTATTCTCACATGCAGTAGGGCTTTACCCTTGACTCATTTCAGGATTGTCAGCCGAAATTAGGCGTTGGTGTTGCCATCCACCCTCCAAATCACTCGAACTTTTTTTGGATGACTTCGGTTTCCAATACATTCCATACAACACCAATTGAGCTGTGCCCAGAACAAATCCACTCCCATTTGGTATCTGTAAATTAACAAGAAATACCATTAAATTATAGATATAAATCAAACAATTTTGTTAGGAGCCATATTCAAATTTCAACTTTAATTAGCTGTAACTGTCTCAGATTGGTATATATTAATTCCATGGTAACAGATATAATAATGAAAACTTACTCCAATGAAAAGATCTTTCGTAAGCACTGCATAGACGGTCCAAACTGCTCCATTTATGAAAAGGATAAATGAGAGAAGAAAAGGCATGTACTCCACACTCTTCGTCATCACTACTGTTTTCTGTATTTATTTCCAAGGTTGGATCCATGAATAAATAATATTCCAAGGAAATGACAGAGATATATATAGATATCTCACCATTGCTGAAAGAGGTGAACCATAGGCAACCATACTGAAACAAAGGGATAAAAAACCTGAAATCTTGATTTGCACATCTCTGTCGAAAAATAATTGAGTAACTAAGACTGCTGTGCCCGGAAACACCACATCCAGAACCCCGGCAAGTATGGCAGTTTTAGCCTGAAATTAATCAGATTTGACAACCATTTATGTGCATAACTTAACTGCTAGCTTGAATATTATATACTTTCAGAAACATTAAAATGGATCTAACCTTTGTTCTTGGAGGAGCGAAAACAAGAAATATGAGGACATAAATAATCTCCAAGACGGCTCCAAAACCATTAACAGAGGCGACAAGCACGCTGTTAGGCTTCACAATTCCATACCAAACCCAGAAGTATGCGTTCAGCAATTTGCATATATATGGAAGGCTCTCAAATTCCTCAGTCGATCTACGCTCCACTATATGCCAAAACGTCTTCCTGAAAGGTATTACAGTACTTGAAATTACTAACTAATTTAATGGAGGAAATAGATGTACGAAATTATCTCTTACGCCGGAGAAAGATAGACCAGGCCGGTCGTTATGTTGCCTGAAAACATATACAATAAAGATCGATCAATCAAATTGAAAATGCTACTGCCACACAGAGAATAAGATAAATTAAGCTATAGTTTACTACCTAACAAGCCAAAAATGAAAATTAAGCTAGTCATGCTGAGAGAGATTGCTCAGAACACTCTGAATTGCCAGGAAAATTAATATAGGAAAGCTGTTTGATTTGAGGAGTGGAGAGTACGTGCTAGCAAGCTACATATAGTTCTAGACTTCTAGTTCAAAGGCTACGCTTGATTTTCTTGTGGAATGAGTTGTGAAGTTAAATATTTTAACATAAGATTCAGGAAAAGATCAAGAAGAGAGAACTCGATTTGCAGATACAATTTATTAGTTAAGTTAAAAGATTTGCTTGATCTAAATTGAGTGGAGGGTGCCCACTTAATTTAAGAAATGGTCTTCCTTGTCCTGCTTGTCCTTGTCTCGTTTTTGGTTAATATCATCGTTACCAAATCAATTTTTTTCTATTTAAAAAGACAAAAGTATCTCAATTATTCACTGTGATAAAAAATTATCGCACATTGATTGTCTATTGTCCTTTTGGTTGATTTTAATCTTGTATGTAGACAGCATTTAATCAAATACTCAAAAATGTGTATCATTAATATCTTGAAATTTACCATTTTACAGTACCATGATGATGTAAGAATAAAAAATCCTTGAGATTAACAAATTATAGAAAAATAAATAAAAGAAAACGTAGAAACAAATTATAGAAAAATAAATAAAAGAAAACGTAGAAAACAGATGATAATCATTATATGTTGAAACTTAACTTTTTCTAACATTGAATTAATGAAAAATGATGAAAGGGTGGATACGAGAAGTGTTTATTTACTTGGTAGCTAACTAAAGAACCCCACCAAAACTCACGGATTTAAGACAGGGAGGCCTAAAATAATTGCCTCTCCAGCGCATGGACTGCAGGAAATTAAAACAGGCCCCAATCAGGAAACCCAGTTGACCAAACCATGTCGGGAGAGAAATTCTGATATGTTGAATTGTTGAATGACGGATTATAAGAACATATAATTCAATTACATCTTCTCATTTCCTTTTCAAACTTTTTAAATTTTATGCATATTTTATGCTTTGATTTTTGTTTCCATATATCTATGCCTTAGTTGTATTGCTGCAATTAAATTTTTTCAAGGAAAGTGGGTATAAAATATATCTAGGAAACAAGTGTCAAAAATTTTAAACAAACATTAAATATTCTCAAATGAACAAGTTAAGATTAATGACACATATATCAATATGTTTCTATAATTTTTTTAGAGCAAGAAATCAATAAAAATAAATTCATTAATGTAGTACAACTATTTAGTAATAATTTATCCATTTGTATATTTATTTATTGTAACTACTAATTTATCTTATAATTTTAAAATACCTTCATGTCTGTCATATGTTGATGTAATACTGATGATGGTGTAATAGAATATAGAAGGCTCGTTTAGTATGCAGGGCTCGTTTGATATACAAGATATGATAGGATAAGATAGGATAAAATTAATAATTTAAGATAGGATAAGATAAGATAGAGTACAATAACATATGATAAAATTATATGTAATATTATATTATATTTGACATATAACAAGATATGATAAAATTATATATATAATTTTATTTTTAAAATTATCAAAAAGTAAATAAAATAATTAATTATTTAAAATAAAATAATATTATTACTTTTAAGTAAATTTTTTAAATTATTAATTTGTATTGTTTATAAATTATATTTTAACTTCAATTAGTTATCTTATTATATTCTATATTATCCCAAGAGTCTTCGTAGCATAAAATTTTTTATAATTTTCTTTTAAAATATGGGATCCCAATATAGGTTATATAGACCCATATTATTTATCATATCCCCATTTTGCACCTAACATTATTAATTTAGTTGTCCAATAATCAAAATAGTCCAATCTCATAACTTATTCCACAACCAATCGAGACCTGAAAGTATTGTAGTTTTAAGACTTTTTACTACAAAACATCATTAATTTAGTTTTCTTAATTATCTGCCATGAAGTGTTTGATGATTTGTATCACTCCCTCAGCGGCGGCTGACAATGGATGATCAATCAAGTAGCCATGTTGCTCGCCTTCAAGCTCCACATATTCAATCTTCTTCCTCAGCTCTTTCAATTTTCTCGCATAATTCTCCACCCTGTCCTTCATAATCTCATCGCCACCGACCACCACCAGGAGGGGATCCACGACCACCGTCTCAAGGCTAGGGCTGAACGGGCCGAATGGGTTCACCAGTGGATGGTCTTGAGTAGCTCCGCTGGGCACTGAGAGCCTCCAAAACCTAGTACATATATAGCACAGTAATATTTGACGACTAAACGCGTATGAAGTCAAACACGTGAACCAAAAGGAAATTTTTTCAATATCTACCTGTATTATGGAAAAAAGAAAACATTTTAAATATATAAGAAGAAATATTTGAATTTATTTATATATTTATTTAATAAAAAGAAATCATTTTCTTATTTATTTTAAAATTAATCAATAATAAAGATAAATAAAAGAAATAAAATTTATAATAGAAATTTATTGAATGTTGTCATATTTCGAATTTTATCTAAATACCTGTCATACATCTCCAGGCTCCAAATTCCTTCACAAGGCCTTTCTTCCTCGGACCTGGTCCTTACACACCCACCAAAAAAAGGAGACAACAACACATAACCCCGAACCCTAACTGGTGCGAGCTCAGCCGAGCCAACTCCCAACCGGATGGCCAAATGGTGAGCCAGGTTTCCCCCAGATGAGTAACCCAACACAAAAACCTGGTCAAAGTCAAAGCCTTCCAGCCACGTATCCCTGTTTTCATGCATAGCGGCTTGACTCTTTAGCCATTTTAGGGCACAGTATGCATCGTCTAAAGCCGCAGGCAACCTATGCTCCGGCGCTAGACGATAGTCGGGCTCGATGATCATGGCTTGAAGCACGCTGGCAAGGCGGACGCAGATGTTATGATTGTTGGAGAATGTGCGCGAGCCGAAACAGAAACCACCGCCGTGGAAGTAGAAGAGAACAGGGAGTTTTGTGGAAGAAGGAATGAACTTAGGTTTGTAGAGGCGGAGAGAAAGATGGTGTTTTTCGTCGAAGAGAAGGTCTTTGTAGAGAACTGTGCTATCGTCGAGAAAAGGAATGTCGACGTGAACAACTGGGGATCGTGAAATGGAGCCATCGCTGTAGAGTTTGAGGAGGCCGAAGCAGTCTTCTACTACGTGTGGAAACGAACCCATCTCTCTTTCTCTCTTTGTTAATGATTTGGTAGGTTTTGTGAGTTTGGCAACGGAGAAAATGGGAGAATCATATGTATAGAGAAGAGGAGATGAAGTCCTGGGCAAATAAAAAGTAATACGTATAAAGTAATGATTCAAATAAGTGAATGAATCAAATTTTGGTGTGATAGCTTAATTTATAATTTTAAGTCTATCTATAAGACGATACAAATCGCAACATGTATACGGTTATACTTCATTTTGATGGTATTTAATTAATAAAATAATAAATTTTTGACAAATGATTTTCTCTTATCTCTTATAATTCCATTTTCTTTTATTTTCTTTCACTTTCTTTCCATCAAACAGCCATTAAACTTTCTTTTATGAGTAGAAAAAAAAAAACCGGTGCTATCCATTAATATTTATTTTATGGAAAAAGTTTTTCTTATAGCAGACGATGACTAGACTTCTACTTATAAAATACAAAATACCACGGATCACTATCAAAATCTATTAAGCATGATTATTTAATCAAATAAAAATATTAAAACTGGATTTTGATTGAACATCAGTTATATAATATTACGACCTAGAGTAGACTGACTGTTCCTCTGCATACTTAGTTTGAATGTTAAAGCAGTTTGAATGTGAATATCCGTTCAGATTCATATATATGACTTGTTTTTTATTTTTTCTTTTAGTTATATAAAATTAACACAGCAGCCACCACAGTGTTTCTACTTCCCTTTGAAATCATTGTTTGGAGGGTTTAGAAAGTGATTTTAACAGTTTATTCTTTGTTAGAACTGATTAGGCAATATGATTCGAGACTTTCGTTTTCGTAATATCAAAATCTAGTAGATTTTCGCAGATTTTCTTGATGGGTTAGAGTTGACAGAAGATTCAAACACTATATATGATTGACTGTTATTTTTCTTTGCTCGTGAAAGATGAGATGAGGGTAGGTGCGGTTTAATTAGTAGAAAAACAATTAATATTTGCAGAAAGAAAGAAAATAAATACAAATGAAATCTGTATACAATCCCTTTTGAATTCTACAAGTAGTATGTTTGATGAGATGGAAAATGAGAAACTGAAATAGAAACAGTTTCAAAAAGTAGAGAAGAGAGGGAGAGAAAAATTACACAACTCAGCTCAGTGACCACACTCTTCCTCTTTCAAAGTAACTTGAATTTATTGAATTAATTAATTAAATTGTATCGAAGATGAAAAATAGTATGATTTAATCATATCAATATATTAAACATCTGGCTCTGGCATCTTTTGCATCGTATTCATTTCTGCTTCAGCAACACTTATACTGATACATATATAGTAGTAGTAAGCAACAGCTTTTCAAAGTCTTTAAACTGAGCAAATCAACTACATTTTCAGAAAACTGTTTCTGCTTAATTTCCATGGAAATCAAGGGTGATCATCGAGTGTTTCCCATCTCGACATCTGTCTCATACTGATGATACCAACTAGAGTATAAATCGTACGGACCCAAAGAAGCTGTCTTCTTCAGGATTTTGGGCAAGCTGTATTGGTTGCTAAGGGTAGGTTTTGGCAAGCTCTTTCCCTGCTTGTTAAGGCTCTGTTTCTTCACTACATTGGTTTCTTGATCATCATAATGATTATCATGATCATCGCCGTGTGCACGCATCTCGATGCCTTCTTTCACTGGGTGAGCCGAGCCTTCTTTGATCGTGTCTGTTGATTTGGGTGACTTGTTCTTGTAAATCATGTAGAGAATCAACTGAACTGAACCCAGGATAAAGCCAATTGCATTTGGCACCTGAAAATTGTTTGGTCAATATTTGCATAACTAGTAATGGCATATGAGTGTTTTCTTATTATGTGCATCCAAAAACACTTTGTTATAACATTTATTAAAGAGGCAAGAGTGGATTAAAGCCTTGAGATTGAGATGACTATGTATGTCCATAATAAAATAGAATTATTAATTATATATCAATTAAAAGAGATGGGTGTCTAGGATACATTAACTGTCGAGTGTCTTCGTTATAAGTTGATTGGAATACAGAGTAATAAGAGATCCTTTAAAATTTAGGCAAGATAAGTTCAGATTATGAGAATCCTAATTTTAATATTTAACTATTGTGTTTTAAGAAATCAAAATAAAACAAAACAATTAGAAAGATATCCTGAAAATAAAATAAGAGAGAAGATAACTTACCCCAATATAAATATCTTTCACAAGAACAGAGTAAGCTGACCATACACCAGCGTTAAGAAACAGGAAAAATGAGAGCAAAAAAGGCATGTACTTGACACTCTTAGTGGTTATCACTGTTGTCTGTAATCAAACATGAAAAATTGTGACAATAAAATTGTTATAGCATTAATTCAGACAATACTGAAAACATAGACCAAAGAAGCAGAGGAAGAAATGAATATATATATATATATATATGTAGAGAGAGAGAGAGAGAGAGAGAGAGAGAGAGGTGGGGGTGTGGGGGGTGTTGTGGAAGAGAGCTTACCACGACAGCTAGAGGAGAAGCATACATGCCAATGGTTAATGCAGCACATAAGATTCCAACAAAAGTAAGCCGCATTTTTCCATGCATTGCTAGAAGTGTTATTGCAGTCACTACCCCAAGAAAACCAACATTAAATATCGCAGCCAACTTCGCTGTCTTAACCTGTAAATCATCAGCAGATCACAAGAACAGAGTTCGGCAATGTGAGAGAAGTTGATCGTTGATACAAAAAAAAAATAAATAAATAAAAAAAGAGAAATTTAACGACACTATCTCCTCATTGTTAATAAATTCGTCAGCTAACCTCTCTTAATTTTAAATTTGTCGGTCAAAATAACTAATAATAGTTCAAGAGGTATGAATGAAAGTTTAATTAAGGTCATTAGCTCAGTTCTTTTCATATTGGGCAACTAAATTTCTTTCATCAACAAGTGGTGGTCGGTGTAGGACAATACAATATTGCCTTTTTCGTGACAACAATTATGAACTTAATTATAACTTTTGAAATTTACTATATATATTAACTTTCAGTAACTAAATATTATTACTCTTTAAAGTGAGTTGGCTAGTCTATCGCATAGCCCACCCAACCTCTACATAAGTCTATGCGCTGAAAATAAATAATTCATAGACTAAGTAGTAAATTTCAATCACCTTTTTATCTTTTGGAGCATAGATGAGAAATAGGGTAACATAGATGAATTGAAAAAGGGCACCGGCCCCGTTTACTGTGGCAACAAGCAAACCACCTGGCTTCATAATTCCATAGAAAGTCCACAAACTTGTACTCAGTAAAGTTGTTATATAGGGAACTCCTTTGTAATTCTCTGTTGATTTCTTCTTCACAATTCGCCAAAAAGTTTTTCTGAAAACATCAACAACAACGACAACATACATCCAAAGAAAACATTTTAATGTGGCAGCAGGTAATAAAAAAGGCAATGGTAAATCGATGACTCTACCATTCCCTTGACAAAAATAACTACATACATACAGTAATTTTTACTTGATGGTCTCAGATAAGATATTGAATATTCCGAACTTTTCATAACATGTATATTCTATTACTTGCGCAATAATATTTTGAAGTTTGGAAGCCACTTTCATTTTAAAATATAAAACACTGATACATCATCAAACCCACTAAGTTTATAACATTACCTGTATAAATTCAAGAGAAAATATATTAATTAAAAAAAAGAAATTTAATTTTTTGATGGTTTTACTTACATGGGACAAGCAAAAACCAGGATCGAAATTACATTCCCTGCAGCAAACAAATTAAAAAGGAAAACCAAGAAAATATAATCAATATAAGAAACCAGCTGAAAATTAAAGAGAAGAGTGTTGAAACTTGAAACTGTGAGAAAGGTAGAGGAAAATAATGACAAACTAACCAATAATGCCAACGAAGAAGCTTAAGCTAGCCATGGAAGAAGAAGAGAAGGAGAAGAGAAGTTGTTCACAAAGCTGAAATTATGAAGCGCGATGGCGATGGAGAGAGGTGCATGTAAAGGAGTGAGAACTAAAGAGAGAGAGAGAGAGAGAGAGATAGAGTAATATCTTTGTACTTTTGTAGGTATTTATGATTCCTCTATGACATGAACCATCAGACTTAGGCCACGTTTTACACATGTGATTTTGTGGTCTTGCATGATGACACATGGACCAATTTCCTTCTTTAATAATTTCCTTTATTATCTTGTTGTGCTTTTATGATGTTCGGATTGGCATGTGGGCTTCAGTTGTCTTCGGTGTTGTTGACTGTCAAAATCTTTCCTACAGGGAAAAAGGAATTCGGTTAACAGAGAATGTTGTATGTCTGATACTATATGTACCTAACAGCATCTTGTGAAAAAGAATATCTCCCTCGTGGAACTAACTTTAACTTACATAAAAATTCAATTTTGTATTCAATTTCATCTACAATTTTGTTAACTAATATCGAAAACATGCAATTAAGTAGGCATCAAAACATTGCATTGGGGACACTTGACTACACACCTTGATGATGATGAATTAATTTAATATCTAAAATGTAGGGTTGAGTCCCTTTCGTGCCACGGGGCATTTTATTTTGTTGTTATTTAAAAATACAAGTGACATAAAAGGAAAGGATTTCTTATCTTCTTTGGACTTATATTATAATGTAGAAAATTGACCATACATTCTTATTCCACTTAAATATTTTAAATTAATTAGGTAATGCCGGAACCTCTCAATTCATTTATTAATAGGAGAAATTTTGTAGGCCCATTTTAGAAAACTAAAATGAGACCATCTTTTTCAGCCCAAATCCCACCGCTTAAATAAAGAGCTCAGCTTAAGAAAACCCGACCCGCAACTTGTTTAGATTTGGATCTCTTCGAACGCGAACCGCGACTGAATAACAACTGTGGCTTTATAGCAACGCGGGCCAACTCTATAATTGTTTTGTTCGGACCGGAGCCGAGTCATCGAACTCCCCACTGTTGCACACAATCAGCGAAGTAACTCAAGCAAGAGACTTTAGATCGAACCCGGAACGGCAAAATCATCGTACTTCAATTTCTCGAGTTCTTTCTCTTCGCTACAACAATGTTCAAAAAGTAACACCTCTCCCTCTCTCATAAGATGCGTACTTTTTGTTTTCTCATCTGCTGTATATTGTTTTTTCTTTTGTATTTTGATGAATAATGGGATGTGTATTTTGGTGTATGATTGTATTGAGGAAACAACAAAAAAAAAAAAAGACGTGTTTTTTTCTTCTTCTTTTTGGTATTGTCAGCTTTTAATTTGCTTGCTAAACTATGGTTATGGCTTGTTTAATCTTGTGAATTTTAGGTGGGTAATTTAGTTTCTAAGTGGGGTGCTTTTTAAAATTTGAAAACATGATTGATAATTCTTTATTATGAATTGACATTAAGGTTGTTATATGTTTATCTTGTTGTATTACTTTTAATCTTTTAAGTTCATTTATATTACTGATTGATTTTCTGCTAATTGGGATACATTTAATTAGCGGTTTTGGAATTGGGATATATGGGGAGGGATTTGTTTACATGCGGTGCAAAATTTGGTGTAAGATTAACTTTTTGTGTTCATTTTTTTTCCAATTCTATAGTTGAATGGATTACCGATTAGGTTTCTGTAACTATTCTAGCTGGAGATGAATCAATTATGGATCAAATACTCTTACATCTGGTATAAGAGAATGTTGTATATGCACGCCCAAAATTTATATGACATGTTTTGTGGACGAGTATTACAATGATTGAGGCACAGAAGTTTATGGTGATGATGCTTGGTGTTGCCATTTGTGAGGAGAATATAGGTTATGAATGCTATTTATGTTGACCCTGGTGGACGAAAAGTCTATTATATGATATTAGCATTTTATGTTGGTGCTTGAAGTTGGCTATTCTCAGGTTTTATGTGCACCTACGACCATATGGTCTTTAATCTAGACTGTTTGTGTTCATATGTGCAGCACATATTTCACTTAAATGAGTATTATTGCTTCTGTTGCTAAGAATAATAACCTGCTATGTATCCTGTATGTTCTATTAAATTGTAGGTTTTCATCTGAAGAGGTGTCTGCGCAAAATCAAGTGAAAGCATCTGTCCAGCGCAAAATTCGGCAAAGCATTGCTGACGAGGTTTAGATTGTGGATGTTTTGGGCCTTTTATTTTTCTGCTTCTTAGAATTTGATGGTTGACTTCCGAATACTACATTATATGTTTATTTAACTAAAGTTTCACTTCTATTGCAGTACCCAGGACTTGAGCCAGTGTTGGATGATTTGCTTCCCAAGAAATCACCTTTGATTGTTGCCAAATGGTTTGTAACTTTCTTGCTCCTGCTGTTTATTTCTTTATGTTCATTTCTTGAATATACAAATCGTGTTTGTAGCATTGACCCCCCTTTCCCATTCCTTGCAGTCAGAATCATCTGAACCTCGTTCTGGTGAATAACGTTCCGTTGTTTTTCAATATCCGTGATGGCCCTTACATGCCTACCCTTCGGCTCCTTCACCAATGTAAACTGTTGCTTCATTTTTTTATCTCATAATTGCATTTTATCAAGATTAATTACTCTATAAATGATTGGTGTGTTTTACTTCTGTAGCATGACGGATCTGACATGTTTTGATGAAATTTTCAAGAATGAAACTCATTTGGAAATATTGTGGTTCTTAAATAAGTATTTTGGTATATGTTTTTATTTAGTACTTTAGATAGTTTAAGAATTGTTTGAACAAGAGGATAAGCAAGAATGTCAAATCAAATTAGTATCACGGTCCTCAGTCTCATCATCTTGTAATTTGCCTTCATTCAAAGTATTTGACTAGCTTTTTGCACAAATTCAGAGTTGCACAGAATATTATGTTTACACTTCATTTAGCAGGAGATTAGGAGGGAAGGAAATGGTAAAAGAAAACGATAGAGGGTATTAACTTTGTTTGGTTGGAGAAATATAATGAGTGGGAATGCCAAGGACAAGGACATACTTTCTCGCAAAATCCACTTCATACTTATATAAATGGGAGGAAGAGGGACGGAAAGAATAAGGCTAACTGATGGAAAAAATCTATCTATATTTTTACTTGTCATCCTTAAAGTTCATTGATATTGTTACATTTGATTTTTCTGCTTTTTCGTTCATACTGCTTCACAAACCTTCAATTATGCATTTACAAAACGCTGGCTAAGACTTGAATTTCTCACATTGACATCATTATTAGTTCCTTAGTACTGTTTCGTTCATTTGCTGTATTCTTGGTATTACAGATCCAAATATAATGAAAAAATTACAAGTAGATCGGGGTGCTATAAAATTTGTCCTTGCTGGTGCAAACATAATGTGCCCTGGTCTTACATCACCGGGTGGTGCTTTGGACGATGAAGTGGAAGCAGAAACTCCTGTGGTATGAATTGTCCTTCTTTCTTCCTATCTGTGCACATACAGACGCTTGTCTGTGAGTGTTATTGCTGATGTTAAATTACTTTGCATTGTTTTCTGTTATGGTATGCTGCTTAAATGTTTTGCTATTCTTTCTTATTTTTTATTTTTTTTATTATTATTTTTTTAAATTTTGAGGACGCTTATATTTTTATTTGTTTTTTATCTTTCTAATGTGCAAAACATAAAATTCCAGGCAATAATGGCTGAAGGAAAGCAACACGCTCTTGCTATTGGGTTTACAAAAATGTCTGCTAAAGACATGTAAGTTATTTTCTAACCTTTCTTGATATAAATAATTACAACTAATTAGTTTTTCTAAGTGGGAGTTGAAATTAGTATGCCATTTGTTCTATTCTTTTCACTTGAAGAGTAATGGAACAGGTTGGCTCAACTCTGGAGTACCGGCGTAAACCAATATGTTTTAAATCTTATTTTCAGATACACTCCATTGTTTGCCAATCTAAACTTTCATTCATTGCTTCCAATTCTTATCATCCTACCAAATATTTCATTTTTTTTTTAATTTAAAAAAAGTGCATATATATATATATATATATATTTCCGTACGTTTCCACCTGCATCCCCAACAGCTCCGCCTCAAATGCTTCAATATTATATAGCTATAAGTAAAATTGAAACGTGGCACTACTATGAGAATGTTAGGAATCAATTGAGAAACAGATGATCGGTGTCTCAAAATTGACGGAAAGATTTCATTCATACAAACCACTCTTTGTTTTCCCTTTCTTCTGAACAGTATATTAATAAGTTTAACTTGTCTGCACGGTTTACAGAAGGTCAATTAACAAGGGGATCGGGGTGGACAACATGCATTATCTGAATGACGGCCTTTGGAAGGTAAGTTTCAGTATAATCCTTACGTTTGTGTATCTGTTTCCTGATTAGCTATGTTTTACGTTTGTTTTGCTTTACTATTGTGATTTGATAGAAACAAGTTCATTATTTGAGGATTTATTATTGATCTTGATTGCAGATGGAGCGTCTAGACTGAGGATGTGTGGAGTGTGGCTGCAGTACCATTCTTGTAACTGAAGAACAAACTTAAATTATTTCTTTTGGCTTGGCTCTGTTTCCTTTTTTTCTTTTTTCTTTTTTCTTTTTTCTTTTTAATTCTGTTCATGTTTGTTCACTGGGTTGAATTTAGTCATGGATATTTTTCTTCTTGTCTCCCAATACAGAAGATGTTCACTTTTGTTCGTTTAGTATAGATCAATGTTTTAATCAAGGTACCCCTTGTTTGTAACTCCATGGTGGACAATCTGCAAATGTTCATTCTTGGATTGATTACACCAATACTGAAATAAGTTGATCAAATGACCGTGATGTGGGATTTGGAATTTCTATTTCTATTAATTAAAATAGAATATAACATAAAAATAGGTTATATGAGCATGTAAATTATCACTCATATCATGTCTGATCAAAATCTTTTTCATTTCGTTAAACAGAAATTAATTTCATCTTTTATTTACTATTTTGCAACTTTTGGGTTGGGCTGGAGCAGGCCCAATTACGAAGCTCATACTTTGAAAATCTGAAGGTACATGAAGCCCAATACAAGCGATCACACACAAAACCCTATTATAAAAATCATTTCAAAACCCTACCTTCATTTTAGTTCTCTAACAACACAGACTATCGCACGCAGCGCCCGGCTCGGCCACTCGTCAACCGCCGCCATGGTCCCTCTCTCTCTCTCTCTCTCTCTCTCTCTCTCTCTCTCTCTCTCTGTATGTGCATGTTACTTTCTAGATTTAGATCTAACTTAATGCGACGTCGTTTCAGGGGATCGATCTGGTCGCAGGAGGAAAGAGCAAGAAGTCGAAGAGAACTGCACCCAAGTCCGATGATATTTACCTGAAACTTCTCGTCAAGGTCTGTATTTTCTGCTCGAAACATTGTGTGTAAGATAAATCTATGTTTAAGTGCTACAAAGATTTGATTTTTATATTGTTATTGATTTGCGGTGGGTAATTTTTTTGTATTAGTTGTACCGATTTCTCGTACGGAGAACAGAGAGCAACTTCAATAAAGTGATATTGAAGAGGCTGTTCATGAGCAAAGTGAACAAGCCCCCGCTTTCTCTTTCCAGACTCATCAACTTTATGAAAGGAAAGGTTAGTATTTCTCTCTCTCTTTTTTTTTCTCCATACAAGGCATTATTTTTTGTATTGTGATTGTGATTTAATATCTGGGTTCGGTTTTGTAATAGAATAGAGCAATGGGTATACTTAGATCTTGATAATGTGGTGATTTTGATTGAGGGTTTTTACTGGTTTTGTGATTGAAAAGGAGGAAAAGGTTGCAGTGGTAGTTGGGACTGTGACTGACGACATTAGGGTTTACGAAGTTCCAGCATTGAAGGTTACTGCTTTGAGGTTTACTGAGACAGCTAGAGCTAGGATTGAGAAGGCCGGCGGAGAGTGCTTGACTTTCGACCAGCTTGCTCTTAGGGCACCGTTGGGACAGAACACGGTATGTGTGTTAATGTAAATAATGATTTTTTTTAATTGTTATTGTTGCTGATTTTTGTGGTGGTGGCTTTTTTAAATAATCTAAGTTGTATAGGTTGTTGATAGAGTAAAATATATGTTTGCTTGATTCAAAGACTGAAATCTTTTGGATTTTGGAAGGCTCTGTTTTCTGGCATTGATTATTGTATTCTGCTTTGTGCTCAGAACAATGACTTATCTTTGTCAGCCTGACCATGTTAATTGTATATATATATATTATAATTGTTTGTGTTGCCATCTTGTGTCCAGAAGTTATTGTTACCACGATCCTGTTAGTTGGTTCGTTTCCTTGTAATTTCAAATGTAGCATGGATTATCAAGTTTTGATAACAATACTGAACTTGTACTGGTTTGGTATTGGTGTATTTCTTTCCTGGTTTTTGCCAACAACGACATCTTGCCAACCTGTTTATGTTTTTCCGAATTTTGTGCCTTTCCCGTTCGATTTTTATGTTCCGGAATTCAATATATCAACGTATGCTGAGTGATCTGATTTTGTTTTCATTCATCTACAGGTTCTTCTCAGAGGTCCAAAGAATGCCCGTGAAGCAGTGAAGCACTTTGGTCCAGCTCCCGGTGTACCACACAGCCACACCAAGCCTTACGTGCGCTCAAAGGGAAGGAAGTTTGAGCGGGCTAGAGGAAGGAGGAACAGCAGGGGATTCAGAGTTTAAGTTAAATTTACTAGTTAACTGTGAGGCACTTGTGTTATTTCTTACTATTGCTATCAAAATTTTGATGGACTTCAGGTATCTATTGTGTTTCCTTGGTTATTTACGTCCTGTCAGTTTAATTACTATGCACGATGGGTGCCTTGTTTTGAGATGCAATTTTATTAGTTTCAATCATGAATGTGTTTTTCAAAGTATATTGTGGGTTCTTAAACTCTTCAAGTTAATTTTATTATAATAGTGAAGTTGAGGCTGTGTGATGAAGATTTACTTTTTTTAAGTAAAAATTTGTGTTTATTGAATATTTTAATGATTGTATTTTTAAAATTGAGTAGAAATGCAACAATTCTATACAAAAGTTTAGTATAATTTGGGAGTAGCTTGATTACAGGTCTACTGGTCGGTAGTAGTTCAAATTTGCTGTGAAGCCTGTCTGGTCAAATTTGGTGGTATAGTAATTAATGTCCTCTTCTGAAAGCCAAGAGGGCAAAATAATTTGATAGCCAGGATGGCCTTGCAGGGAAAACTTTAGGCAAGAGAGAAGGACCTGGAGCACGAGTTGACAGCATGCCTATGAGCATATTTTTGGTACCAATCTGAGTAATCTCTGCTTCGAAAAAAATTAAAGCAAGAGAATGAGTGAAGACTAGCGAAATATATACAAAGTTTTAAATGTACAAGGCAAGATAATTTTATCCCATAGTTTGAAAGTCGTGCGTTTCCAAAATTAAGGCGCCATGCATCAATATGTATAAATTATTCGCTTTTTCTGTCTATATGATTTGATTATTTTTATATTATATTTCTACATACTCTAGTTATTTTTAAAACTCTTTGAAGCAACAAATTACCTGAACTATATATATATATATTTAAAATATAACACGAGCATTATTATCTTAAGATGACTGTTCAATTAAGATGGAGAGAAAAAGACTTTCTCTTGCTTCTTTTATACATAATATATATATATATATATAAAATCAATCTTGTGGAACTTGCTCGTTGTACTCAGGATTGTATTGGTTGAGTAAACGCCTCTGATTTCATTTTCTGAATATTTTATTATAAAATAAAGATCATGATGACAACTAAACGTCGTAAATATTTTTTTAATTCTAACTTAAATCAGACTCGACTTGGCCTTTGCATCACCTCAAGCAATTTAACCACTGTATATACAAAGCAGATCGTGTCACCATTTAAGGAGAAAATTTAAATATTGTGATTGAGGATAGGAATCATGGAGGAGGTAAAACACAGAACGGTGAATGTTAACGGCATAAAAATGCATGTAGCAGAGAAATGAGAAGGTCTAGTTGTACTTTTCCTTCATGGCTTCCCGAAACTTTGGTACTCCTGGCGTCACCAGATTCTTGCATTAAGTTCCCTTGGATACCGTGCCAAAAGGGCAAGTTGACAGGACTAATCTTTCCAGTCCTGGCTTTTTTTTTTCAAGCATGGAAATTCCGAATCCTGGTTTATCTTTGGCCAAAGTACCTCTGCGGAACCAACTCGAGCAAACACTTGTTCGATGTTTCCAGGTTTGTGTAACAAGGCAAGAGAACGAGTTATGAACGATGTGGCTACAAAATTATTCAAAATAAGGGAAGAAATTAGCTAGCTAGAAACCTGAAATCTGCAAACGTAGTAATTATCTCCTAAGAAAGCTCTCGTTCCTTCTACAGGTGATATTGTTGCGGACCTTGGCGCAAAAGGGACGCTAAGGGACACAAAAGCCTTCACTCTTTCAGTAAGAAACATGCAAAAATGCCTAGCAATCACCGCACCAAAATCATGAGCCACAAGGTACACTTGCTCGACACCAAGAGAATCAATCAGCGAATTAAATCACCAATGATATGAAAGCAGGTGTAGCTGGAGATTGAACTAGGAGATTCAATGTCGCCAAAGCCCCGAAGATCTGGGGCGACGTCACGGTATCCAAGGAAGCTTAATGCAAGAATCTGATGGCTCCAGGAGTACCAAAGTTCAGGGAATCCATGAAGGAATAGTACAACAGAACCTTCTCCTTTCTCTGCTACATGCATTTTTATGCCGTTAACACTCACCATCCTATGTTTTATCCCTTCCATGATCTCTCTTTCTTGATTTGTGCAGTATTTTCGTTCAATGTGACTCAGCATCTGCTTTGTTTAGGCAAATGGTGTTCAATTGTAATTTAATTTGTATGATCTATTTCACTGTGATCATGACTGGACATGAATCTCGTGTAGGAAAATTTTAATTGGACTCGCATATCATGTGATCATGACAGGGCAATGAAAGGATATGACTTCCGTTTAGGTTTTGGCTTCTGTTACTTCTTATTTCTTACATCTCAGTCCCCAATTCTAACAAACAACGGACTTTGGCCTTTCTATTTTTCTCGCTTTTTTGCATCTTGACCCCCGGTTTGCTCCCATTAGGTTTAAGATAGAGTACGTTTGAGATTCTTGTGTTTTTATTTTAAATTTACAAGTATAATAGATAAATTATTTAGTAAACATTATTTTAATTTAGTGGTTAATAAATATTTATAGCTCATCTTTTTACTTATATCTGATATTTAACGACTTCATTTTACATTAAAAAACTCATCACCAAAATCTCATAAATACACTAAAATCAACTTAAAGAAGTTTTAACAAAAACACTCCAAGTCTCCAAATTTTAGAAAAGTAGTCGATCAAATTGTGCAAAACAGAAAAGTAATGGTGTTAAGGCTTATCTTTAAATACTATTATTAGAGCTTAATTTAATAGTTTAACCTTTTGGATCTAATGGTAATTCAACAAATGGAATACCATAGAGAGCTTAAAAACTGGAATGCAACAGAGAGCTTAAAAACATAGAAACAATATAAACTGGCACGGCCAATCCATCAGTATTACAAATGACAAGGAAATCCTGAGAAACTTACAGGAGCATAGTTTGAGCTTTGGTTTAATACATATTGTACGTAATAGATTAACTTAAACTTGTCAATGAAGCCGTACGGATATATGAGCGTTTATTTCCTATACTTTTTATTGGTTGATGAAGTGACTAACGTCTTCGATTACAACAATTTCCTCTAACAGCAGCACATTCCTTCTTGAAAATTTGCAGCAAAGAATACGTGTAACAAAAATTTATAGCAGCCAATTTATGCCGTTAACACTCACCATTCTGTGTTTAATAATTTGTCGTCTCCATCTTTCTTTCCCCTTTTTTACAGTATTTTTCTTTCTATTTCGCCTTAAACGGTGACACATTCACAATCTGCTTTGTGTGTGTGTGTGTGTATTAAATTGCTTGAGGTGATACAAAAGGCCAATTCAAGGCTGAGCTTTTTTAAATATTTAAATAGAATTAATAGTTATTCAGATATTAATTATTAAATATTTGTGACTATTTTATCTATAACATTAACATGGTAAATAATAGATATTGTATATTTGTGTTTGCATAGTGTGAACAAATATCAAATTATTCGTAATTTAATCTTATAAAATTATATCATTTGCGCAACACATATCATGTGTGAAATTAGGACTTACTGTTAGCTGAGTGTATATATATTATAAAGTTTATGTAGCAGGTTAACCTGAAGTTAATGTTAACAAAGTGTAACTTGCCATCGTGTTACATGTCAACATCATGTGTTTCAATATCTGAATTTTTTGTAAGTTTGAACTAGTACCGAGCCCTGGATTTGTAAGCTACTTACAATTAAAACTAATATGAAAAACTGACCATGCAATAATTACATCGGAGTAATTGGGGTGTTTAACATAAATATATATATATATATATATATTTATATATTGTTCTAACTTTGCTTTTCGTCTATATACTAATACATTCAGTAATTTGAGCAGCATGGACTGGAGTAATTAATAATAATAAACGATTTAATAAATTTAACAATATATAAACTGCATGCAGAAGATTTTAAAACTTCTTAATAAAGTTATAAATATGATTTGCTGATTT
This sequence comes from Cedrela odorata, assembly GCA_035584115.1. NCBI lineage: Eukaryota > Viridiplantae > Streptophyta > Magnoliopsida > Sapindales > Meliaceae > Cedrela > Cedrela odorata. Next base: position 530,528 of record JAXCLQ010000006.1, on the reverse strand, counting down.
CTTCTGTTCTTTGTTGGCTGATGAAATGACCCGCATCTTTCATTACAACAATTTCGTCCAACAAAGGAACATCCTTCTTGAAACCTCCATTGTGTATATATCCCTTGACGAATTCTACGCGTGCATACCCCGGATCATGTTCTCCGACAATAAACAAAACTGGTACTTACTTGTACTACTGTCCATGCTGCCGTTAGCTCCCAGTTTCTGCAGTTAACAAGACATACAAATGGGAAATTAAAATATGTTAGCTAGAAACAATAATGTTTTACATACTATATTAGAGATGCTTTAATTAATTAATTGTAATTAACTTGCAGCTTACAAATCCAGGGCACGGTAGTAGTTCAAATCCCCAGTGAAGCCTGTCTGGTCTAATTTGGTCACATAGAAACTAAGGTCTTCTTAAGCCAATTGGGCAAGTTAAAAGATTTCTCAAGACTCTTTCCATTAATCCTGGCATTTTCTTCAAGCATGGCAAGTGGTCCGAATTCTGGTTTATCTTTTGCAAGAAATACCTCTGCCGTACCAATGCGAGAAAACAATTGTTCCATCTCTCCCGGTTCCTATATATAACAAGGCAAGAGTATCATGAGTTATGTCATGTGAATTAATTTCACCAATATTAATCTGGGCAATCATATATATGTATGTATTTGTGTGAAAGACTGAGGAATTGAAATTACAAATTACCTGAAATCTACAAACGTAATAATTATCTCCAAGGGTAGCTCTCAGTAGCTGTACAGGTGATGTTTCTGGATTCGTTGCCCCAAAAGGGACGCCAAGGGTTACAAAAGCCTTCACTCTTTCAGGGTGAAACATGCACAAATGCCATGCAATCACGGCACCAAAATCATGAGCCGCAAGTGAAGCTCCTAGTGCAATCTCTAGCTACACCTACTTTTGATATCATTGGTGACTTGATTGCGCTGATTGATTCTCTTGGTGTCGAGCAAGTGTGCCTTGTGGCTCATGATTTTGTTGCGGTGATTGCTTGGCATTTTTGCATGTTTCGCCCTGAAAGAGTGAAGGCATGCAATCACGGCACCAAAATTACCTGAAGTCTCAGTAGCTGTAGAGGTGATGCGTCTGGATTCCTTGGCCTAAAAGGGACGCCAAGGGTTACAAAAGCCTTCACTCTTTCAGGGCGAAACATGCACAAATGCCATGCAATCGCGGCACCAAAATCATGAGCCGCAAGATGCACTTGCTCGACACCAAGAGAATCAATTAGTGCAATTATGTCACCAATGATATGGAAGTAGGTGTAGCTGGAGATTGAACTAGAAGCTTCAGTGTCGCCAAATCCCCGAAGATCCGGGGCGACGGCACGGTATCCAAGGGAGCTTAATGCAAGAATCTGATGGCGCCAGTAATACCAAAGTTCAGGGAATCCATGAAGGAATAGTACAACAGGACCTTCTCCTTTCTCTGCTATATGCATTTTTATGCCGTAAACACTCACCATCCTGTGTTTTATCTCTTCCATGATCTCTCTTTCTTGATTTCTACAGTATTTCCTTCAATGCCACTCAGCTTCTGCTTTGTTTAAGCAATTGATGTTCAATTGTAATTTAATTTCTATGATCTATTTCAGTGTGATAATGATTGGAGGTGAATCTCGGGAAAATTTTAATTGGACTCGCATATCATATGATCACAAAAGGACCATGAAGGATGTAACTTCCTTAATTTTCTTCAAAAGTATATTATTAAAAAATTGTAGTTGGTTAGTTGACCTGGGTACCATCCATAGTTTGGTCAATAAAAGTATGCAGTATAAAAAACTCTATTATTTTTGTGTTTTATTATTCTTATATTATTTATTTTATGTAATTATTCGTATGATTATGTAGTTGTTATTAAATTAGATCTTTTACATCAAAAAAATAAGAATAAAAAATTGAATATATTTTATTAATATTATTTTTGTAATATGAAATTTGCAAAAAAATGAAGTAATTAGAATTTGAAATTCTAAATATCAACATTAAAGCTTGAAGATCTAAAACATAATTAAAAAATGGGGGAGACAAAAATATCCATCTACTTTTTTATTTCTTTTTTAAAATATTATTTTTTTATTTTTAATATTTTTTATTATATTTTATTTTGATTCTTATACTTTATTTTAATTATTGTTAAATAAAAAAATTAAAAATTATTATAAAATTCAAATCCAAAATTCTGAAATACAATTTTCAACTAAAACCTGAAGTTTGTGTAGGAAAATTTTAATTAGACTCGCATATCACATGATCATAGTAGGACAATGAAAGGATATAACTTCGTTTATTTTCTTAAAAGTTGTATTATTAAAAATTTGTCAATCGATAGATGACCTGCATCATAATAGAACATGAGAAAGAAATTTATGAATTAGTGTTAAATAAATAAATAAAAAAGTGAGAGAAGATGATATAAAAGGTGCATCAGTGGCATTATATCCATTCATTTCATTGTCTCATGCGGTGAAACTATAACATAGATATATAGTAGATTAAAACTTGTTAATGAAATCATGAATATGAGCGTTGATTTCCTCTACTTTTTCTTGATTGATGAAGTGACCAGCGTCTTCGATTACAACAACTTCCTCCAACAAGGGAACATCCTTCTTGAAACCTCCATCGTGGACATATTCCTTGATGCCTGGAGTAGTATACACCATATCAAGTTTTCCAACTATATACTTAACTGGAATTTTCACTTTTAATCCAGTCCATGGTGCTGTCAGCTCCCAATTTCTGCAGTTCACAAGAAGAAATCACTCAATGTTTACAAAAAGGAAAGTTAGAAACATTGTTGGAAACTTACAAATTAAGTGCTCGGTAGTAGTTCAAAGCCCCTGTGAAACTTGTCTGGTCGAATTTGGTTGCATAGAAATCAAGGTCTTCTTCAGAAAACCAAGACGGCAATGTGACCAGGTTTTCAGGACCGACTTCGAAGGCATTTTCTTCTGGCAAGCATGTTGGACCTGGCTTACGATTTGTCAGAATGTTCTTTAGTACTGCTGCTGTGCCAACTTGAGCAATCTCTGTTTCAATCTTTCCAGGTTCCTGTAACAAAGCAAGGATAATTAGTTACAGCCCTTTTGAAACTGAAGTATTTTCAATCCATAACTGTACTGTGATGGAATCGCAAGTTAATTTAATTGTTTGAAGTATCAATAAACGAATAATTGATCAATATTTACTATCAAGTAAAATTAAATACTTAGAATTAAGATCCTCTCTTGAAAGATTTATTGACACGTTTAAATTTATATATATATTCAAGATTTATTTCTTTATCATATTTTAAAAGTGTGTATTTACTCAAATAAAAGTTAAAATTGAAAAGAAGTTATGATTCGTTTCGGTTTAGCAAATAGTTTAGTTGGTATATTTTGAAAATTAAGCAGAATAGAGAGTTATAAATGGCCATTTGGTAGGGGGTAAGATGGGACCTTCACCACAAATAATTAATGCTAAGTATTAGATGCATGCATGCTTTAACCGAGTTTAATCTCCAAATAGACTTAACAAACTTATTCAAAACTAAAAAAATTAACAGATTACCTGAAATATTTGTACTAAATCATGCTAATATATGCCAAAAATTACCAAGAAAAACATGTGTTAAAAGACAACCTGGAATCTGCAAATATAATAGTCGTCTCCAAAAAAAGCTCTCATGCTCGCTACAGGCTTCATCTTTGGATTCCTTGGCATAAAAGGGACGCTGAGGCACACAAAAGCCTTCACTCTTTCAGGGCAAAACAAGCACAAATACCATGCAATTATTGCACCCCAATCATGTCCTACAACAAACACTTTCTCTACACTTAGAAAATCGATAAGTGAAACAAGATCACCAACAATGTGAAGGCAGCTATAGCTGAAGAAAGATTCGGGGGCTTCAGTGTCGCCGTAGCCGCGAAGATCCGGGGCAACTGCATGGTATCCGAGCGAGCTTAACGCAAGAATTTGGTGGCGCCAGGTATACCAAAGTTCAGGGAAGCCATGGAGGAAGAGAACAACGGGACCTTCTCCTTTTTCTGCTATGTGCATTTTTATGCCATTAACATTTACCATTCTATGTTTTATCTCCTCCATTTCTTTGCTCTATTTCTTTTTTTCTTTCTGCTTATCTCTGTACATTGAATTGATTCATATATGGAACTAAGTGCTTGAGATAATTGAATGCAAAGTGATGTAGTTGTTGAGTGCCATTAATACTTCAGTTTTCTCAGTCAATAAATGTTTGTGTGTTTCCAAATTTAAGTATTGTTGGCTGTTGCAGCAGCACATAAACAATAAAATCTACCAACAAATGAGAAGCTGGTTTTACTTTAACTTGTACTTTCAAGCAAATATGAATTATCAATTGAAAAAGTTGTTTCCCGATGGGAAAATACGAGTTAAACTTTAATTTTTTTTAGAAATTAAGAAAATATAATGTGAAACTTAGAAAATTTTTACCAAAAACATTGAGAAATGTATAGAAAAATTTGGTGGCTGTAAGGATACAAGTACAACAGCTGTAATCTTACGCACTCGTCGTATAATTATACTCATGTTCTCTATTGCATTGCTATTTAGATAAGTATAATTAATAAAAGTACTCCTACAGAAGCACTTCCAAATGTAACCTATACTACGGATGAATTAAGATGGTGCTGACACATGGTTGAATCTGCTACACTACCAACTTCTCTAAGATCACATAACGAAACCAAAGGGGCTGATCTCCAAGGTCTTGGAAAAGAATCACTAAAAATTGGCTTTGCCAATGGTAAAGAAATCTATCATTACGTTTCAAAATTGCTAAACAAAACTGTGGAACCATTCCTCCTACAATATTTGACAGATTATTCGGAGAATTTCCACGAGGCCGAAGAATCTGAAGCAGCTGTCGATGCTAAAGGTTTCAATGATGTTCATAAATGAATCATTTCAATCTCCATTAACTAGGATGAACACAATATTTACTCAGCTTTGCAGTATTTCTTTATCCATACCAATCTCCTAGCTGGGACTGGAACTAAACCAGAGCTTTTTTTTTCATTGTACACATCGTTTGGTTAATTAGTATTCTCATAACTACTTGAATTTGGTTTTCTTAAAAGCAAAATTTAGATCAGTTCTTGATACAAGTTCTGAAAAATAGTTTTTAGAATGCATATCTTGTACAAAGGCAAATCACATTCTGTTTATGGTATGTTTTAATTAGAACAGAGATTTTTTGAAATAGCTACTTTTAAGTCCCTATTAAAGGCAAATGACAATCTGCTAGTTGATAGGGATAATATGATGGATGATTCTCCCAATAATGCGGAAGACACTCTATTTCTTCTGTATCAAACAGATCATATTAGTAATCTAAAAACATCAATAAAAGTGCAGAGAATGAAATTAGAAACTTGAATCTCCAAGAAATTATCTTCAATTCCAGATAGTATAGTGAATCGAAGAAGAAATTAAAAAACAGTTTTATGATCTTGCTTCACAAATTTTTTGTAGCACAAAAAATGCTGTTTGACAATGGACTTTTTCTGGATCAGAATTCTTTTCCAAATGCTCAAGTCTGGAGATGACCCATCACCTAAAAGAGGTAGCAAATCAAGGTCTTGCCTTTTTATTATTATTATTTTAGCAGCAATTTTTCTCTTTCTGATTCGCAAAACTTTTCAGAAATCTAAAAATTTTAAAAGTAGGCAATCATCCAGAAATAATATCCCCAAAAACCTCGAACAAAAATCAATGGTATTAAATAAAAAAAGTAACTGTTATCCAATAACATTGGAGCACATATCCATGTTGTAAGAAAATAAGAACATGGCTCAAGCAGAAAGGATAGTAATTTTGCTATACGCACAGATAAAATCCTGAAAACCAAAATGTGGGTTTCAAGGAAGAACAACATGCGACATAAGACAAACCAGGAACACTGTCAAGAGAGAGAACCAGAAACTAGTGAACTAGATTTTTGCTAACTATTGCTGCCTTGAAGAAATAAAAACTAGAACAGAGTAAAAGAGAGAACTAGAACGGAGTAGAGGAGTGTGGAGGCTTACAAACCCAATCATAAAAGAACATTCCCTAATCTGTAGAAACCCATTATATAAAGGGGTTACAGACTGGCCGTATTACCATAATGCCCTCTTCTTCTTCTTCTTCTTCGTGCTGACTCTATTTCTTTTTTTGGTGGGTTTTGGGTTTTGGATTTCTTGGTGGTTCTGGTTTTCTGGATTGAAGTTTAAACCATTTAAACCTCAACTTGTGATAACTCAAACATATTCAGTTTTTCAGAGGTCTATTAGTTTAAAATCTTTAATATTAAAATTTGCGATATTTTTTCTTTACTAGTTGAGAGTTGATTGTTGGCATCAAGTGCTGCTACTATTAAACATATATTTTCTTTTAAAACAATTAAATTTTTTTTTTTACTCATCTTGATTTTGGCAATACAAAACTTGAAAACTCAAGTACAAAAATGAAAATCCTAGCTTAAAATTCTAATCCACAAGTTGGAACTCTAATTTAAAATTTTTAACTCAATTTAAAACTCTTAACCCAAAACTAGAAATTTTGGATGTATATAGTGAATTCTCGTTATCATAAGTTATTTCAACTCAAGTAAGCACCAATTCAATACAACACAACACCCAAATCAGAGGCTCTCTCCATAATTGTCTTAAGAAGCCGAAGACTCTAATTTAACAATGTTCTACATTTCAAATGAAAACAGGAAACATATAAATTTTACTCCATGCTCGACAACCTGGTCTTCGGGAAACAAAAGTTTGTATCTTTAGCTGAGAAGAACTAACTCTCTCTGCTCTGTTATTTCACCTCTTGATTCTATAGATCAGACGCTAGCCTCCAATCTCAGTCGAAACTAGCATTTAAGAATTTCAGCAATTCATTTCTTTTGCTTTCTGCTTCTTTATCTTCCTTCGATTTATCAAGTTTTAATTGAATCTAAAAGGAAACAAAAAGAACAAAAAATTAATAATCACAGATGTCTATAACATCTTGTATTACATCCTCAGAAAAAGAATAGCTTCACCTTTTTCCCAGAGATTGCACTTCGGCGAACTCCATCATCTTTGTCTCGCCCTAAAAACTGCACAGAATGAATAATAAAGGTTATTGAAATAAAAAAACAAAAACAAAAGCTAGAGACTGCAGATGATAAACTACCAAAGTGCAACGGAATACCTTCGAAAGCTGTACAGGACCGCTACTTCCCTCATCTTGCTGCTTCTATATATGGCTCCCATTGCCAGGACAAACCCGACCCAGAAACAAAATCCAGGAAAGTCAATAGCACCCAGTCACCACGTCACAGATCCCAGCTCCAATTTCGAAGAGCCAATTTACAAAAGAGGTAGAAAGTACTATAAGCATCTCAGATATAGACATATGATACAAGCATATAACGTCAAATATTAATATTACCATAATGAATTACTATATATGCATTGGCCATTTAGAAACTGAACAAGGTAAGTAAACACATTAACAGATTAAAGTTAACAACTGCTCAGCACATAGACGATCACTAAAAGCAAAAGTGAACATCAAATACTATTTTCCTATCGAATGCCCATGGAATCTTTCATTTTGGTTCATTGAGTACAGGAGATAATAATCATTCAATAAAATGGAAACAACTTGGATGAAGCAGAAGTATATTGGTGGCAAAACCAGATAAAGGTGAGAAAGCTAAAAAGAGCAAGCTGCCCTACCTCTTTAACTTTATGCTTACGACGTTTATGTCGATGACCCTTGCTCCGGTCCTTTTCCTTGGTCTAGTAAGAAAAGGGACAACAAAGTGAGATTTGTAAACTGGAAGTTTTAAAATGACAACAAATATGGAGTATAAATAAACCACCTTCTTTGGTCCGTCACTCTTCTTGTGCCTCTTTGCATGAGTTTCACGCTCACTGTCAGAAGAACTGTTGCTTCTACAATAGCTCAACAAAGGATGCATGATGTTAGGAAGACAATCATCCCAATTTCTCCTTCTAGATCTTAATGTAAAAAATTTGTACATAACAGGAATTCTGCTGCTTAATAACATTTTTGAAGATGCAACTCGATCAAATGCCATGATATAGTCAAAGAGTAAATATGCACATATTAATACACCAAATAGACACAACGAACTGCATCAGAAATTCTTTAATGCAACTTACTCTGGCCCAAAGTAGAATGATCCCATAACAGAACTAGAAAAAAAAAATTTCTAACTATTGGTACAGAGAGCATTGAATTAGCTTGACACACCTTAACAATGACTCTTATATTCAGTCCACATGCTTCCTTCTCGAGATTCATGCTTTAAATTTTCAATATTCATAACGGTACTGTGTTCCAACAAGTCAAATAACACTTTTTACATATTACTTATCTTTAATTTCTGTTTCTAATAACAAGTGATGAGAACCATCAATAAAAGCTCACTGCCTTTACTACCTTCCCTAATGTGTTCCCGCCGCTTCTTGATTCCTCCTAATTACAGGTTACAAAAGCTATACATGTAAGATGCAACACCCACAAAAATCAAGCAACACAAAAATTCTTACATTTAACCCCCCAAACACTCTAACTCACATGAGATCAGACAATATTGAAACATAATACTTCTCAAAAATCTTATCTCTCTAGTGTTTTCCAAGAATAGCCAAAACATTAATTCAACTGAACAGAAAACACAAACCTTTGTCAATGTTAACAACTTATTTTCAAAAATTACGCTGCAACCACCAAAATTTTCGAGCTAGCATTCAACCCCAACAGAAAATTTAATGAAAACAACCAAAAATAATAATTACTTCACATAAAAAAAAAATTAAGTACCCATCAACTTCTAAGCTACAAATATAAATCTCCAAGTAGTATAAAAAGACTAAAGAAAAATAAAAAATAGGTAACCTGGAGGAATCAGATTGGGAAGAATGAGAATCGGAAGAGTTGTGGTGTCTGCGACGTCTTTTGGTATGAGAACGCGACTTTTTACGGATCTTGAGTGATTCTCTGTCTCTGTCTCGGCGTCTACGGCGTCGGCGACGACAGTGAGAGGAGGATGACGTGTCCGAGGACGACGAATCTGAGGTGTACGAGGACAAAGAAGACGATGAAGCCGCCATTATACGTGCGTGCGAGAAAGAGGCGGTTTGATAATTGGGGAGTTTGTTTTTCCTAATAAAAAGAGTGGGCTAATAACATATAAACCTCTGTATTTTTATTTTATTCAAAAAAGATAATTATTTGTACATTTATAACAAAGAGGTCCCTAATTGCTTATGAAATGACCCAATAACCCTTATAATATCGTTTGTCGATATTTTTTTTATCTCAATATAAGAGTGTAAAACTTAACAGTAAAAGTATTTATGTTATTTTAGTAAGGGTTACACAGGCAGCGCTTATTTTACTAAATGGAAAAGAAATTTCTTTATGAAAGAAATCTTGAACATATAGGGAGCTAAATGTTATTGTTCTAAACATAAATGGAACGACAATCGTTCAGTAAAATAGTGTGACAAGTGACAAGTCGCCCGTGTTGAAGCACGACATATCGTTTTTGCTTTACAATTGGATGATAAGTCGTTCTTGTAGTCAGTGCCTGGGACGGAAAGAAAATAGTTCCGTCAGCACATATCTCTAAATATATATTATCATTAATCGACATTCTAAACAAACAGACGAACAATTTAAACACTGTAGAACCCTCTCAATGAACCATATTACGATACATTTTCCAAAAAATCATATTACTTGCAGTGTTCTTCAAATCGTTTCAGTGACAAACCCAGAATCATATAGCACTCCTGTGGGTTTTATCCATGAATCGCCGTCGAAGAACTTCCCGGCAGTAAATTGCAGCGCCTCTTGTCTATCAATGCTTTTAACTCCTTTCCATGTCACACGTCCTGTCTTGTTCGAACCAGGGCCGTAGTTTCCGTACTCTGTGTAGAAGCAAGTGTGAATCCCGAATTCGCCTTCCCAGGGCAGCCAACCCTGCGGCTGAATCAAATCATCGATGAAAGTTTCTATGATCACAGCCAACCCTGACGGGACAGTATATAGGATCGGCGATGATAGAGCTGTTCTGGATGACAATGGAGGTCGGCTAGTAGGAGACGTTCCGGCCTTGGGCAGTGACAATGCAGTGCTGGTTGTCGAGAGGTTTTCGGACGATGAATTTGCAGTTCTGGAAGACGGCGGAACCGTCGCCGAAGATGAAGTGGACTGTGCCGGTGATGGTGCAGTCGCGGTAGTATTGGCGCTTGGCGTGCGCGTAGAGTGTGTCCTGTTAGCCGTCCATTGAGCAGTTGTAGAAGACTGCCATATCGGCGCCGACTCTCAGTGCAACGGCCTGATGATTCTCTGGTCCAGCACTGTTCTCAAATCCGATGTTTTTAGCCATGAAGAACTGTCCAAGAACACCTATATTCATGCAGAAAGCATTTTCAAGTAAAAATACTAGGTAAAAGCACTTAAAATCTCTTTTGTCACTGTTTTTTTCTGTTAATCTTTACATAAACACGTATCTAACTATTTCTTTAAAAATCATGTTGACAAATTATTTTACCTTACATCCAAGTACTAAATAATTTAATATGAAAGCGCTTTTCACCAATTAGAAGTGCTTGTCAGTGCCAAAAACTCACAAATGCGCCCTAATTACTACTTTTGAATCGAGGAATATGTTAAATTGTAAAGGTAGGATATATAACTTACTGACTGTTGCGGTTTTCATGGTGGTTTTGCCATCAACGTAGTTCAACGATCCAGTGATTCTGGTCTTGTACGCAGCATCTCCAACCATGAAAACATGAGACATCGATCTGTTGATAAAAACTCTTTCTTCATAAATTCCTTCCTCGATATAAATTGTAGTTGTCTTATTGCTCTTCTTTGTAACTAAATTCAATGCTTCGTTAACGGTGGTGCAATTTCCACCTCCATCCTTTGCCACAACAATATCAGGATTAAGTTGACCCGGGTCCATCAAACTAAGCAATCTACGATTTCTTGGTCCAAGCCAAATCGGATATAGATCGCCATGGCCGAGAACTTGAACATTATTTTGATGAAGCCGACGGTGGTGAATCCAGTAAGGATACAAATCGCCATGGCCCAGAACTTGAACGTTATTGTCCAGGAGACGGCGCTGACTACCGGTATTTGGATTTTTCATGTCTAATGATCGAAGCACCGTAGAAATTTGTTTCACCATTGAAATAGCATTGATGCTAACCTCCATTGATGTCTTCAATTCCTTCCTCATTTTCTCTCCAGCTTCTTCAGTCGTGTTTTGGAATCCATTCAGGCAAGTCTCCTGCTATGTGATTGTTACACTCAGCCAGGTTTTCAAATTTTCCACGGACCAAGCTTGGTAATCCCAAACTTTTCCAATTCTTCAAAAGATCGCTGGAATCCTCAACAGCTTCATCCATCAAATCTTTGCAGCTTTCTAGATTTAGTTTTGTTATAAATTTTATATGTAAATAATATTATTACGGATTATTTATATTAAATCATCAAAAAAAAAATAATAAACTGAATGCGGAGCAAATAAACTGAATGCGGAAGCGTACCTAAATCTATGAGATTAATGTGATTTTTTAACTTAAGGGTTTTGATCTTCTAAATTAAATATTGTGATTTGCTTATGAAGGCTTATTGTCTCTTTTTTTACGATGGGATAACAGAAAAGATAAAACTTCTTTTTTATATTGACTTGGGGACCATAATCCTAATATACAACTTTTGACATGTCTTATTTCTATTTTAGTCTATCATAAAAAATATAAATTAAACTATTGGGTCTGTACACATTAAAATTGATCCATAGTTTATGAAAAGCCTAAAACCCCAAACTTAATATTTTATTAGATCACTTTAATTAGACTTGACCTTATGATGGCCTATGATATACAATTATTATATATATGTAGGCCCATAAGTATAAAATAAATTACATTCAATAATCTCTCACTTGGGCTACATATATCAATTTATAGTTGTATATCATAATATAACCTTATGAGCTCAAAACTGATATCATTACCAAAAGCATCTCCAATCAATCTCGTCCATCAATCATATCCATATAGGATAAAAGCAGTCTTCATTACATATAACACAACTAAACCCATCAATGGTCACATATATTAATATAATGAACGACATGGATCAAGTATGGATGTGTAGTATGGAAACTACATGTAATGTGATCTTAACATGCCTATTTCCAACTAGTCTAACCTTAATATTTAGTGAGATCAAACCAAACATATTCAGAATGAAAATAAATTATAAACTTTATTTCTGTAGAAAAATAACCATAATTATTCATAAAATAACCATAAAATGTGTCTAAAAATGAAAAGACATTCAAAATACAAACTCTCACTAAAATGATACATCCTCAAGAGATGTAACACCTATATGAATAGTGTGCTAATGAAAGACCTTGGGTGGTAATCCCTTAGTAAGTGGATCCGCAACTATAGATTTTGTCCCAATATGCTCTATAGATACTTGACTACTCTGAACTCCTTCTTTAATAACTAGGAACTTGATGTCTATGTGTTTTGACTTTGACGGGCTTATGTTGTTGTTAGAATATAATACTGCCGATTTATTGTCATAAAATAACTTGAGTGGTCTTTAAATTCCATTTACAATTCCCAGCCCAATGATAAAATTTTGCAACCATATCCCATGGTTGGATGATTCATAACATGCTATAAACTTTGCTGCCATGGTGGAAGAAGCTATAAGTGTCTGCTTAGCACTCTTCGAAGAAATAGCTCCTCCAGCCAGCAGGTAGATATAGCCCGATGTGGATCTCTGACTGTCTTGGCATCTAGCAAAATCGAAATCAGAATACTCAATGATCTCTAACTAATCTGATTTCTTATATGTGAGCATATAATCTTTTATTCTTTGTAAATACAACATGGCTCATTTGGCTGCTTTCCAATGATCCATTCCTAGATAGCTTAAGTACCTGCCCAGTATCCCAATAAAGTACGCTATATCCGAACATGTACAAACCTGAATTTGTCTAAATTTACCTCCCTTAGCTACAGGGGTGTCACCTGGTTTACAATTCTGCAAGCCAAATCTTTTAAGTACCTTCTCAATATAGCTCTTTTGTGATAAACTTAGTATACTTCGAGAGCGATTTCGGTGTATTTGTATGCCTAACACAAAAGAGGCATCCCCAAGATCTTTCATCTCAAATTTTTTTGTTAGAAATCTCTTGGTTTCATGCAATAAGCCTATATCGTTACTGGCAAACAGTATATCATCAACATTTAAAACTAGAAAAATATGTTTACTCCCACCGAACTTGTGGTATACACAATCATCAACAACATTCGTCTCCAAACCGAACGAGATAATTACTTGATGAAATTTGTGATACCATTGACAGGAAGCTTGTTTAAGCCCATAGATGGATTTCTTTAATTTGCAAACCATTTATTTTAAGTCTCTTAACACAAAGTTTTTTAGCTACACCATATAAATCGTCTCATCAATGTCAACATTGAGAAACGCAGTTTTTACATCCATATGATGCAACTCAAGGTCAAAATATGCTACAAGTGCCATAATAGTTCTGAAAGAGTCTTTCAAAGAAACTGGAGAGAAAGTCTCTTTATAGTCAATGTCTTCCTTTTGAGTAAAGCCCTTTGCTACAAGACGAGCCTTATATCTCTTCACATCACCCTTTGAATCCCTCTTGATCTTAAATATCAATTTGCAACCAACGGGCTTTGCACCTTCAGGCAATGAAATGAGATCCTAAATGTTATTGCTTTTCATGGACTTAATCCTTTTATTCAAGGCATCAATCCATTTTTGAGAATTAAAACTTTGCATGACTTAACGGAAGTTGGTTGGATCATCTTCCACCATTCCAATGTCATTCTCATGTTTTTGGAGAAAGATAGTATAATCATTTGGAATTGCATTTCTTCTTTCTCTAGTGGATCTCCTTAATGGCATTTGCTCTTGAGGTTGTTGAGTTTGCTCTTCATGAGTAATTACTTGATTTTGGATTGGGAGTTCTTCGACATTATCTTGATGATCCGGATTTATTATTTGATCATTGTCATGAATAGGAGCATGATCATTGTTAATAATAACTGTAGAAAGAGAAATGAATTCATCTTTAAAGACAAAGTCTTTAACCTTATCTTTCCTTAAAAACTCAACATCCTCAAATAACTGAGTATTTTTCGTCTCAAAAATTAACTTAGTTGTAGGATCATAAAATTTGTAACCCTTTGACCTCTCAGAATATCTAACAAAATAGTAGCTGATAGTTCAAGAGTCTAGTTTTTTTTCATTTGGCCTATAAGGTTTTGCCTCAGTTGGATAACTCCAAGTGTGAAAGTGCTTTAAACTAGGCTTCTTACTCGTCCAAAACTCATATGGAGTTTTGATAGTTACTTTAGTTGGAACTCTATTGAGTGTGTAAGCTGCAGTCTTAAAACTTCTCCTCAGAGGGATGCTGGCAAGGTAAAATGATTAATCATACTCCTCACCATGTCTTTAAGTGTTTTGTTTCGTCTTTCAGCAACACCATTCATGTAGGACTTCTTAGCATGGTGTACTGTGGGACGATACCACTCCTCTAGGAACTTAGCAAACGGTCTTAGACATTGCTCAACTGATCCATCATATCTACCATAGTACTCTCCACCACAGTCAGATTTGATGCCTTTAATCCTTTTGCTGAGTTGGTTCTCAACTTCATATTTATATTTCTTGAACACATCCGATGACTAGGACTTCTCATGAATGAGATATAGGTAGCTATATCATGAGAAATCATCTATGAACGTAATAAAATATTGTTGACCATTCCAAGAAGACATAGAGAATGACTTATAAATATTCTATAAATATTCATATGTATTAGTTCTAATACGTTTGAAGTCATGTTGGCATCTAATCTCTTTATGTTTATATGTTTTCCCTTTATACAATTAACACAATTTTCAAAATCTGTGAAATTAAAGAAGCCAAAAATCCCATCAGACACAAGTCTCTCAATTCTTTATTTGGAGATATAACCTAAATGCTTATGCCATAATAAAACAGAATTCTTATTAGTTAATTTTCGTTTTGTACTACGTGAACTTATATACGAGGTTTCATTGAATGAGACAATCGTATCAAGCAAATATAGGTTATCATGAAAAGATAAAAAAAAAAAACTAGTGCCAATAAGATTTAAATCTTGAAAAAGACTGAACTTGCTTTTTCTAAATGAACAATAATATCCAAATTTGTCCAAAATAGAAATAGAAATCAAATTCTGCCTAATTGACGGTACAATATAAGTCTCATTCAAATCAAATAACAACTAATCTTTAATAATAATTTAAAAGTCCCTATAGCCTCAACTTCAATTGTTTTTCCATCGCCCATATAGAAGAATCTTTCAGCATCATTTGGCTTGCAATAACTTAAACAACCCTGCATAGACACACTTATGTGGGTAGTAGCACCAGAATTTATCCACCAAGTGTGTCTGGGTATAGAAGTTAAATTAACCTTAGAACAAACCAAAGTGAGAAGAATACCTTTCTTTGCACGCCAAGCGTGATACTTGGTACATTTCTTTTTCATGTGTCCACCTTTCTTGCAAAAGTAACAGGTAGATTCCTCTTCCTATTAATTTTGTTGTTTCTTTATAGGTGGAGCAACTGTAGCTTCTTTATCATTTTTCCTTTTCTTATTCTTATTCTTGGAGGTTGTAGCCAAATGAGTACTTTCTGTCTTTTCTTGCTTCATCATTTCCTCTTCTTGCACACAGTGTGAGATGAGCTCATTAAAGGACCATTTGTCCTTTTGACAGTTATAACTTACCTTAAATTAACTGAACTGTGTAGGAAGAGATATCAAAACTAAGTACACGAGCAAGTCCTCAGATAGCTCTAACTTAAGTGGCTTTAGTTTTGAAGCAAGATGAGACATCTCTAAGATGTACTCCCTTATGTTTTTTTTTCCTTTATATCTCATTGAAATAAAGTTTGCCAAAAGTGTACTTGTTTCACCTTTTTCATTCTTGGCAAACCTTTTCTTAATTTCTATAAGGAAACCTTTAGCTGTAGTAACCTTTTCAGACATAGTGCCCCTGAAAGCTTCCGGAATAGCACGTTTCATGATCATAAAACTTGTGATATTGAAACGATTCCACTTCTCAAAGTCCCTTTTATTTTTATTGGAACTTTTATATGTAATAGCAAGGTGTTGTTCCGTCTGAAGTACAAGGTTTAGATCTATGACACTGAGAACAATCATAAAATTATTTTGCCATACCTTAAATTTGGTGCCATTTAGCATGAGAATTGAATTAATTCTAGCAGAAATATTAGCAGCAGAACTTGCAACTGAAAAGAACAAAATAAAACAAGACAAAAATGCTTACATAAGTTCTATATCATACTTAAATAAATTCAAATAATGGTACAGTCCATCACAAGATACCTAGTACAACATTAACATTTAGTCTTTAGATAAAAATATTAACTTATAAGTGGTACTTTTGGTGTAGTAATCAAATATTGATAATAAATCCTGTCAAATAATAAACCTTTCTTTGGATCGACTTATTGTTCATATAGACCACTTAATAATTATCACATATTTATTGCCACAGGTGTATACATGATTCAGCCAAATATTGATCTTCCTTTGGGTCTGTCAATATCTATATGAATTACATACACACAATCATATTAATGTCCCAAAAATAAATTAATTTATTTAAGAGAAGCTACTTTGGTAGCGTGTTGTTTCAATCAATTTATTTTAGAACACTAGACATTTAAAAATAATAATTGCATCAAAATTTGAATTTATATAAATATATATATATATATATATTTAAGTCATGTCCATATAACAAAAAAGTAATATTAATTAATATGTATATAATATATTAATTGTACCCAAAACTTTCCTCACAATATTATTTTATAGGTACTGTCATATTAATTAAAAGGAAAATAGATAATCAACGATTTAAATTTTATTAATTATCCTATTCAAATTGAACATTATGTAAAAGTGGCTAAACTGACACTACATACATAAGAACTAAAACAAAATAAATACGTTAACTTTAATAATCATTCGACCCTAAAGCTAAAATCCTTCAACCAGAAGTCTTCAGTTCAGCATTTTTTTTTTAATGTTATAACTAAAGAAATCGTCAGGACATAACACCAATTCGAATAATTGTTTATTAGATATTATAAATAATATATATATATATATAAACCCAATAAATAAAATTTATTATGAATACTCAATGATTCAATACAAAGAGGCTCTGACCACTTGTTATAAATTATATATATGAACAATATCATCACAAAACAGAATCATTCATATTAAATCATCAAGAAAATAATAAATTGGATACGGAAGCGTACCTAAATCCATGATATTAATGTAATTTTTGATACTCTAAGTCAAATATTGTGATTTGCTTATAGAGGCTTGCTGTCTTTTTTCTGATAATAGAATGACATAAAAGACAAAACCTCTTTTTTATATTGACTAGAGGATCATAATCCTAATATACACCTTTTAACATGTCTTATTTTTATTTTAGCCTCTCATAAAAAATAAAAATTAGACTATTGGGTCTCTATACATTAAAATCGGTTCATACTTTATGAGAAATCTAAAACCTTAAATTTAATATTTTATTAGATCACTTTAATTGGACTTCACCGATAATATGTGATATACAATTATTATATATATATATATATATATATACACACACATACACAGTGTCACGGGGCTCTTTTCTTTTATGCGGCACACTCTGCGATGCTCAAGGCACACCCTTGATCAGCACTCCCTTTTCCGCACAAATTTTTTGCACAAGCCACACAAGCATGCAC
>JAXCLQ010000006.1:494135-509808 GCA_035584115.1 Cedrela odorata | reverse complement strand
TATATATATATATATAAAATAAATCAACAGGTTCATGCATTTCCTGTAACTCAAAGGCACATTTAAACGATTTGCAGGTTTCTTTGCTTGGCTTGAGAAAGAAATCCGTCTATTTTTAACATTTTAACAAGTATACAAATCAATATGTTTGCATCTATATTGTTAGACTTATTAATGTTGAATTTTAGTTGATAACTTTTGAATCAAACATTAACCATGACATATAGAATCCCGCCATTGGTGATATCTTATTGAGTGATGACATGGATATATGTATGTATTATATCCACATAGCGTTGCATGTTAACACATGCCGCAAGCCGACATCATACATGTATGTGCATATACATACATAGATGCATATATACCCACATGGACCCATGTATATAGTATAGAGAAAGCAAGTTTTGCAGAGTGAAAAGCAACGTGTCTGTGTTTCAAAAGATCGATCAATTAGTTTCGTTGGAGAAAATATAGAAAATATGGTTGACGAGCAAGAAAAGCTATTGCCAATTGCCAACGTGGGTAGGATAATGAAGCAAATCCTGCCACCAAATGCAAAGATTTCCAAAGAAGCAAAACAAACAATGCAAGAATGTGCAACGGAGTTTATAAGTTTTGTAACTGGTGAAGCATCTGATAAGTGTCACAAGGAGAATCGTAAGACAGTCAATGGAGATGACATCTGTTGGGCTCTCAGTACTCTAGGGTTTGACAGTTATGCGGAAGCTATAGTTAGATACTTGCATAAATATAGGGAAGCTGAAAGAGAGAAAGCTAATAACCAAACCAAAGTTACAAGCAGCAAACAAGAGTACAAACCTGAAGAAGAAGAATCAAGGCAGAAAAATGATGAAGCTTCAAGCAGTACTCTTAAAGCTCTTGAAAAGGGAAAAACTCTCTCGCAAAGCCATCTTGAACAACATTGAATCTGGTTATTTATGGCGGTGCTGATGACAACGACGGCAAATGAGATCACTTGTAATTGTAAAAGTTTCTTCCATTTTCTCTAGGGCATGAATGGAAGCAAGCTGCAGAATCACAGCTACTAATCGAAATCAAGGTAACTTATCATCGCTACTCTCTCCTTTGTATTACTGCACCCTGTTTCCTTTTTCTTGGAGGAGAGCAACTTTTTTAAATTACTCACCTGATTTCTAGATGTATGTTTTGTACTAAAATAGTGTTCAATTGTTGATGGTTTCTGATTTAAGGAATCAAAGTTCATGTATACTGTTAGTCTACAAGATGAAGTTCACTTGCTTAAGCTTCTAGTGTTGCTATGAAATTGGAATGTCTCTGTCCTTTTGATTCACTGTTTCTCTTCTTTTCTGTCTATAATTATGGAGCTGTTCATTTTCCCACGAAAAACAAACAGTATCTTGTATTATTCTTGTCACAGTCTAATTCAAGAGAAAACCGAGTGTTCTAATTTCAAGTTCTTCAGCTCTTGCACAGTTCCTCATCACGTGTGCTTGATGAGAATCAAAGAAATTCAAGAGAAAACCGAAGAATATATTGATTTTTGCAATCAACAAAAGTTTGATTATGACTGAATCTCGTGTTCAACAATTCCCTGTAGCTTTTACATGCTTGTTTGTAACAATTTTCCAACTTTCAAACAATTTTCTTTCCGACAAAATGAAGAAATCATTTTCCATAGAAAAGCATATATAAACACATCAACTCATTCAATTAACCGAACAGATTTCACCAAGAGAAACGAGAAAATCTGTCTCAAATATTGGAGTGAAGAAGAAAATGAAGTAAAGAGAACAAAGTTTTACATGATCGTATCGGTCCATCAATCCCATCAATATCATGTAAGTAAGGCTCTCCAGGCCTTAACTCAAACATTCCTTCGTTCCAGATTTTTGCACATAAAAGTTAAAGGTTTAGTTGCAAGAAAGTCACTGTTTAAGCAGACAATATGAAAAAAAAGAAACAAAAATAGTCAAAATAGAATACAGGTTAAATATGTACTTGGTTTAGGGCTTTCCCAAACCCTAGAATTTGGGACCAAAAAACATGATTAAACGTGAAAGACCAATCTTCAGGCTTGCTTTTAGTATAATACAAGCAAATAGATTGGCTAATCTTTTCATAAAAGAAGATTTGTAAAACCCTAAAATTAAAATTTCTGTCAGACATAAGGTATCAAGATGCAGCCTAGGGTTTCTGTAAGCACTAGGGGGGACCACTTCTCAACTATCTTATGTCCTTATCTCTATATTCTGAATTGATGAATGCTGAGCTGCACTTAATACAAAGATGTATGGAAGAAGCTCCCACTAAATGTGTTTTGCCATAAAAGAAGAGAAATGATTCAGAAAATGAGACAGTACGAGAGACAAAAGCTGAACACATTTAAAAGTTTTGAACTGAACCATACCAATTAATGCAGGAATATGAGACGGTTTTCTTTCCAGTACAATTTCGAAAACCCCGATAAACTGGGAGTAAGGATATCAGTGAAGAACTCTGTGATGGTTTTTCCTGGTACAATGTCTTTGGAATAAATGTTGTTTCCTTGGGCTCCACCCATGGAATCATGGCATTGAACTTCACAATCTGATCACACTACATTTGGTGCACCCATTCTCCAGGACAGAAAGCCAGAGGATCAAGGGCTATCCATGTGAGCTGCAGCAGTCATTGCCAGCAAGTGCTACACTGCTGCAAACTGCAATGTGCCTTAATATACATTTCTAAAACTGCTTTGATCTCCTTAAAATAATTTGTCACCTAAAGCTATTGGTCCAGGAAGCAAGTTGATAATTATCAAAATACACCATCGATATGTAATCACATGCTAGCGTGTGTTTGTGGGAGTGTGTGAGTGCATATGTGTATGTTTGTGCGTGTATCGTGTAGATACATATTGTTGCATACACAACATGGGATGTTATGGATCTTCATATAAAAAACACAAGTGAATAATGTCTTCCTCCTTATCACCAAAATATCTCAGAAGGATACTGACCAGTAATTCTTGATTTGAACAAGAAACACTTCCAGCATTATCACCAAAGTTAAGAATTCTTTATGATACCATTCTCAAGCCAAGTTGTATGGCACAATAGAAATAACAGAAATAGAGGCAGTTATTCAGGAGTTTGACACTCTACAGGAACAATGTTTACCACAGACCAGAAGCATTTAATTATTTAATTTGGTTATATACTATTCAACACATTAGATTGATTCATGTGGTTAAGGTAGAGTTTTGAATTAATTCCTTGTCCTCCATCTTCTCAAGCAAAGTTTCATCAGAGGTAAAAAAAAAAAAAATTAAATAGCTCATTTATTAGCATTGACAGCATAAATTATTGCTCTTGCATCATCATACAACTAACTGTTTAGCATACGTACAGATTTTAAAAGTCAATATGAGCATAGGCAACATCACCCAGTTTGTGTAAAGCATAAGTTGAATTATAGTCTTTTGAAGTATTCAGAAATTGAACACCTTTGGAAAATAATACT
Organism: Cedrela odorata; assembly: GCA_035584115.1. Taxonomy (NCBI): domain Eukaryota; kingdom Viridiplantae; phylum Streptophyta; class Magnoliopsida; order Sapindales; family Meliaceae; genus Cedrela; species Cedrela odorata. The sequence goes on along the minus strand of JAXCLQ010000006.1, from coordinate 506,322 downwards.
AATTTTCTTCATCTTCTAAAGTTTATTTTTCATTGGTGCAATTTGTTTCAAGAATGTTAAATAATGTTCATCTCTCATTTGTTCAAAAAGTAATCATAATTAATCCTTTCTATATCTTTGACAAGCTGAAATTTAATAATAGTTTCAACAATCAATGACATGACATAGTGAACAAATATAGTTTCAAGAGAAATATTGGCGAAAGCCCGAGCATGCTGTCTTTCGGGTAGTCAATCAAAATATCCACAAGTGAATTTAGCCAAATGCACACTGCCCAACTAAACTTTTCCATCCAATGATATCAGGTTTTGGTTTACCTCCTATGTAAAACAAGTGCATTTGGATCATTGCTCAGCATCCATCTAGTAAGGCAAGTAAAAGAAACAATGCAAGCTATTCACAAGTATTTCAGAAAATTAAGTAATTCAATTGATAATAGCTTCTACAAAACCCCAATCATCATCAACATCTGGTCCAACCCAATAACCAGTAATTATCGTGTTATGAGTACAAAAGCTTACATCCAAACAAGAAACAATTCCATGTAAATGCTTTGAGGATGATGTTAAATGACAATGGCAGCTCAGATTGACAGAAAATAAGCCTCTGTTTGAGCTGCAGGGAGTAAGATGGTTGATCCTGCGAATAAAGTTCATAACATCAATTTATGAAGCAAGCACAGTTATTTCCACAAACATTTCTCTATTCATACTCATAGCACCAGAATTCAAATCACTTTATGTTTACCTTTTTGTGTTTGTATAACATGTGTGCATGTGATAGTCACTCAAATAAAAGTTAGTGTAGAAAAAGTTTGATCTTTCAATCTTCCAATTGATTTCAAAATAAAATAAAATAAAATAAAAAATCATTCCTGAATAAACGAAAAAAGTTGAAAAAATCTCTAGACTCAGTTTAGTGCTTGCACGGGAGAATAGAGAATTGGGGTTTTCGATAATTCATTCCACCCTGACCTCAATTTGACGTAATTCAGCTGATTCAATGTACATTTATTTAATCAATATGGAATTCATTGACATGACTAGTTTACTTCTCCTCAAAATAGTAACATTTTACAAAGCAAGCATTACAGTAAGTGTTTCGAATCATAGAAATAAAATTATAGTACAAGCAACTGAACTTAAAGTAAGCTAGTCTAAGTACCTACAATCTAAGATATCATTGGTTAAAACCACGAACCAAACCAAAATTCAAAGAAATAAAGAATTTTTAGATTACAGTAACAAATTATCGGCAATACAAGAAATTGAAGAGTAAAACCTGTCCTAGCAGTTGCTTTCTTTGATAGTCCACCGAGGGCAGTTTTTCTCCCAGTACATTTGCTGAAAAATAAATGCAGAAGAATTTGAGTTTACAAGATTATCCATGTAAAGGATTGGCTATAACAGAGATGGAGCTTTTCATTTTATGGGGCACAGAACAGGGGAATGTTTGAAGGAAAATTGGAGAAATAAAACTAGGGTTTCGGAGAGTAACTTACCTTGAGAGAGGTTTGCGGGGCGCAGAGAGTAGTCGAGAAGCTAATGGAGAGGAGGTACGTCCGTCATTGAAGCTGGTACTACAGCTGGTGAGGGGAGGGGAGGTGAGGTGAGGTTTGTACGCAGCTTTGAACGGAACTAAACGACGTCGTTTAAGAAACAATTTCAATAAATTTAGTAGGAGCAATATTGTTATTATTATTTTTACTATGGAAGTCAGAATACTGTGAAAATTAAATTTGATATTATATTTTAATTTTTAAGTTTTAGATTTTTAATAAATATAACCAGATAGCAAATCCCAATTAAATATTGTTTGTATACATTATTCTAAATAATAATGTATTATTGTATTGGACTTAATCACATGGCTTTTTTTTTTTTTTTATAATTTGCAAAGCATTTCAAAGAGTAATTTTATATTTTAATTCCAATATCAAAACAAATACCATTGTTTTCTCACAATCACAACACTGAAGCAAATTGCAAATTGATTAAGAAAATTGGAAGATGAAAAAATGAAAACCTTAAATACATAAATTCACAGAACTTCCAAATAAATGTTGTTCATATGGTAAAGTTTTTTTTAAAAAAAAAAAAAAAAAAAAAAGATTTCTCCATCAAGCTGGAACATGCCAGATTGAGCAAGACGGCTCTGCCATAATCCTACAAGAGCTTATCGTTAGTAAAGGGAATATATGAATTGTCAGAATGCTGCTTACTTATACTGTAATTACCACTTGTATAATGATGGAAATGAATAAGAATCACAAGGGAAAAGGAGGAACACACTGTTTAAGGCCCGTTTTGCATTTCATTTGAACTCTTCGACTTGAGCTTTGATTTCTTTTCCCGTTTCTTACTCCTGAAAGGCAATCAGATAAGAGCACTGGTTTGAGGAAAAAAGTAGTGTAGTGGAACAAGATGGCTAATATGTAGATAGAAGAAGTATTATAGACAGTACTCATCGTGTGAGCTATGGCCCCAACAGGATTTCAGTTTCCGATTGATGTGCTTCATATCCTTCTCTGAAGGGAACTTATATTTCGTTACCTGAGTTCATAGCAACAAAAAGAAAACTAGATTTGCAAATGCAGCTCAAGGGAAATGATATTGTTTTCATTAAATATACAATAATATAACCATTGCATATGTAGTCTCCTCAAAACTCTTCAGTCACTCAGTGATATGAAAAAAAAAAAATCAAATAAATATGATATATTAGTACCCAAGAATCTATGGCATTTAAAGATTCGATGAGCTCTGAAATGGTGTGCACAGAATTCTGACGAGATAGAATGCTTGTCAGGTACCTGCAAAGGAGTATAAATTTATGGTCAATGACAAGAACTGAACCCTACATGATATGAGGGAAAGAATCGTACATGATATGCAACCAAAAAAGAAAAGTAAATTGCTGATATTCATAAGCATAATCCAACCAAAATTCATGAAGCAGTTCAAAACCTATCAAAGTCGACAACTCTGTGCACCTTGTTTGAACTGTGTAAAGCAGCCAATGCCAACTGCACCGTGCCAGTAGACAAGCCAAGTTAGAAAGGTGAAAAAAAAAAGATAAACGAATGCAAACCTACAAGTTCAGAATTGCAATCCTCAGTTTTGAAAAAGAAAGTAAAATGCAGTACATTTTGGTGAATGGAAAAACCCAGAGAGTTTCAAGGGTTTTGCAAGCTACAAGGGGTGTGTAACATATATATATATATATATATATATATGTATACACACACACACATACAAGGGGTGTGTAACATATATATATATATATATATATATACACACACACATACATACACAAAATATAATGAGAGCTACTTCTGTTCTTACATTTGCTTTTTCCCAGCTATTTGCTGCTTGTCAAATAAGCTACAGAAACCTTCTATCCCTAACTTCTCAAAACTTTCAGTTCAGGCCATTGCTCATACAACAATGGCACCTTCCTACCTTCTTTTAGGTCATTAACATAACACCCAAAACTCTAGATGGCCTTTTGTAAGGTTGACAAATAATACCAGCACAACTCCAAAATTCATTTTTTTAGCAGTAAAAGTAGATTAAAATATAAGTCATTTCATGCCAAAAGATATATAAATCTATAGTGAAAACAAAAGGAAGAAATATACTGAATATCCAAAAACCTATTAATAAATTATTATACTCAATAGGAAAGAAGAGACTTTAAGACATCTTCGTTTCAGTTTTTAGTTTCGACAATCCAATTTGAAAAATTAGCAGGAAGATGTTTTAGAGTTCAAAAGCTGATAAGAGTAATTACAACATCTGATGTAACAAGGAGTCTGAGAGACCAAGAATACCTGCGCAGGGGGGAATAGAAGTGGTGCATCAGTAAGCATGATTTTGTCAACTTCCAACCTTGCAGTGTCATGCAAATCCTACAATATGTTATCGCATGAGATAGATAATTAGCTTATGAATGGGAAGAAGGACAAGTCTGTTGAACCACATAAAAATAACCTCTGGGCATATATGGAGCATTACACATAACCATTACAACTAAATTGCTTAAACTGACTTATGTTTCCTGCACAGGAGCATCTCCATTTTGCTTTGCCTTTATACTGTGATAGTTATTGGAAATACGGTGAAAGTTATTTAACCATTATGTTTTTACATACTTATCTCACATGATGTTTTCTGATGAGGGCACTAAAGGGAAATAAAACTGATCATTTCCAAAATTTTCAAGCGAGGAAAATAAAAATGTAGATGAAAAATTAAAGAAACTAACAAAACTGAAACGATCAGGCAACACTGCTACATCAAGCAGCACTTTTAGAACACTAACCCCAACATCTAAACTACTTGAAGGTGGATTTATAGTCAAGCTCCCTTCAACACATGCAAGGGCCAATTTTAAAATATAAACACCTTTTTAATCATCACATGCTTCAGTTGTTTTCTTTCCTAATTATATTTGAGCACAAAATAATACACGTATCATATGAATCTGACCATCACTAGGTAAACTAACATCAAGAACTGCAGCTTGTCCTGAGAAGACTTTCAAAATTCAACTTGGGTGAGACACATAATTAGAGAGGATAAGACCAAAGTTTACCTTCAACATTTGTAATTGGCCATTCTGTGCTTGGCAGAATTCCTAGTTAATCAAAGTTTATCATCAGCAATTGCAGTTGCAACACACAGGACAGGGAAAGAAAGTATTATGTCAAGAAACAATATATATATATATATATATATATATTAGCAAGGATTTTCTTCTACATATATGAAAGAGAAGTATTGGAATGAATTAACCCATCTTACCTCCATATCATTGATAAAACCTTCAAGCGGACGGTATGGTGCATAAACAATAAGATCAAATTCCAAACCCTGCAAGATACAATATGTTTTAAACTAGCCATGGAAAAAGAAAAATGGCAACAATGACACATGGGCTCAAAATCATGCCTGATAAACAATCATTTCGTAGTTGAGAATCATTTGATGATCCTGTGAAATCCCCTTACCAAGCTCCTCAGCTGAAACATGATTTTCTTCTATCTTACAAGCTGCATATACACAAGTTAACCTGCATCCATGAAGGAGCTTCATTTTAATAAGTATAGTCAAGCAACTATTAAGTAAACAATTGGTCATTCGAGAATGATCACCTTAAGAATAATATGGTACCATATGAATAATGGAGCAAATGACAAATAGAGGAAAGGAAACACATATGAAGGGTGCAATTTTCACCTGGAAAGGAACAGAATATGGGGAGAGACTAACTGTTAAACAAAAAAATATATCATACCAAGTGACCCTAATAGAGCACCAATTTCCTTGTGTTGTTATGTCCAAACATCTTTTCAAATACTTACCTGTCACATTTTCTACTTCACATAAAAAATTCTTATAGTATATCATAAGAGCATTTGCAATTTTTGGTCGTCAACGTAAGAGAGATTTGCATGAATCGTACATTATATTTTTTGGGTGATGTTCCATGACAGACCATTGCAGATAGAACCTTTTGAAGTATAAGAGAGCCGTTGCCTGCAAATGTGAACAAATCCCAGACGGTATAAATAAATACTGACTTTTTCGTCTTTTTCTTTCCTTTTTTTTATTAAAAAAAATTTCTTTCAAGATTATAATGATTCTAGATACAGAACAATGTACCTGAATTTTATTAGGAAAGTAAAATGCGCTGCATACTTCACGAAGTTTATTCTCATAAAATACTCTCATCGAATGTTCTTCTTCAATACTGAGGGGTTTTGGACGAGAATGCTTTTCAGCTAAGATAGAAACAAGAAGACCGTTAATTGTTGAACTTCTGATTAAGAACCAGTTTATTAAATAAAAATTAAATAGAGTGCAAAAAATGAATGGGACCAAACAACAAAGCACTTACCATTGTCTTTTGCATTAGTTTGAGGTTCTGGGTATGAAAATGACCCATCAACATCAACTTCCATTTGCGTTGTTCCATACTTTAATACACAACAAAACATTAGCAACATAAACACATAACAAGGAGCCTACTCTACTGAATTGGAGATAGGTCAAAACGTAGTATGCACAATTTATTTAAAAAGATAAAACTTGTGCCACAGAACAGATTGTGTAAAAGGGAGTGTTCTTCCGAATCTAATTTACATGGAAAGCACACACAGTCATGAGATGATGCCACTGGCATACCTTTTCCAGGGTTTGTATTGCTCTTCGATTAGCAGCTTTATACTTCTCAATCTAATCAGGAAAAAAAATTAACCTTTTAATACCGGAACTGATAATAATAAAATAAAAAATCCAAACTTCAATTATGATATGTTCCTGTAAGAGGATAAAATAAATCAAGAAAAACTAGTCGGATTAACAAATGCTAGAGCCAAGAATGAAATAACAAAAAGATACCAATTCTCTGTTCATTTCTTAGCTCTTTTCCCTCGCAGTTTCTCGACAACCAAACAGTACATAATAAAAAAAACTCCACCAAAAATTTCACGAGAACATAAAAGAAACCTACCAACTATTTGCACTCCAAGTTACAAGTAATAACATAAACAATAAACTTATTTTCTACACTTTGTCAACTACCACACAGAAAATGAAGACTCCGTTTCTATCATAACGATAAGGAACAACTCTAAGACTAGAAAATTTCGTCTCTCTACTTATTTTTTTCTCACACTATGCTGGAAACCAAACAGAAAATCATATAATCACAAAAAAGAAAAATAAAATCATAGCACTAAATACGAACAAAAGCGAGACTTACAAGCTCTTGAGGAGTGAAAATCCACTTGGCTCTGTGAGTCGAGGTCTGGAAATCGGACATCGCTTCGACTCAGTAAATCCAGCTCAGTTGCGTCGACAATCAGACATTGAAATACTGTCGTCCTCTTTACTGGTACGTATGTAATTGCTAGAGACTCTAACAAAATCTTCACACAGAAAAAAAAAATTAAAAAAATAATTGTTATTGAACCCTTTAGGTGCGAAAAATGACCAAATTACCTCGACTTTAGGATTATTTTTCACGATCTTCTCTGTGATATTTCTAGTTTCAGACCAAACGGCGCCGTTCCTTGGGAACATCCAAAACCGAGTAAATTTTTGGAATGGGTGCATACAGTAATCTGTCAAACTGAAACATATTCACCCCTTATTTTTCCTTGAACGTGCATTCATACAGTGGGAGGGGTGTAATCAGAATCGTGGCGGGTGCTTTTAAGATCACTCCACCACCTGCACTCTTACATTTCCGTCACAGCGACGACGTGGAATCGCCGTTAATGTCAGCCAGAATCGCGGTGAAGCCTCTGGAAGCTTTGAACCTCGTGCTTTTGCTCAATAAGGTAAGCCCTCCATTTTCGAGCAAAAATTCCATTCGGTTGTTCTAAGAGCTTTTGACTGGGAAGAGGATGCATGAATTTGCATACAATACATACATATATAAAACCATAGTTACCTGCATACGGTGAAAGATTCAATGATATTATTTCTAATAAAAGTTTTATAAACCTTTTGTCCTTCTGATTTGAATTGAACTTATTGACTGGCAAGATCTCCATGCTCTTACTGTTCCTTGCTTCAGATATTTTATTTTTCTTATCTCTCTCTCAAACTCTAGCCTCAAAGTTTTTTTTATATTAATATCTGAACTCATCATCCGCAGGTAAATTCTATAAACTCTGATTAGTTGTTCTCCGGTGCAGACATCAGTATATAGATTTGTATGTAATTTTAGGAATTCAGCACTGAATTGTAGCAATTTAGCACCGAATTGCTACTAACAATGTATAAGTCGGCACATTAGGACAAGATTAAAATTAGAACTTTGATATCAATGCTTGATGTTCCATAGTCCGACCATCTGAATCAGAGAACAAACATAACCAGGAAAATTATATGAAAGCATTTAATGATTAGGTTTGATCTTCAGTGAGGTCGTTTTTGAGAACAAGCAAGAATCTGAAAAAGGATGAAGAATGGAGAAGTTTTACTAGAAAAGTTGATTTCCTCTTGTTATGGTAAGTATAATCCAATTTGTAGTTTCTCTGCTAACAGCAACAAATAAGTACCACGCATGGCAAGCAATAATAACACATAGAAGTTTGTATACAAGGGTAATCTGCAGGACTATCTGATTTCTGTTATGAAGTTTGAAAGCTACTCGTATATATTCCATGATTGTTTCAATAACATTGTATTTGCATCACAAATGAGTCACAAAAAATGTATTGAAATTGATCGATTGCTGCTTAGAAACTCATATTCCCACTCTAGTTTTGAATTTGTCGAGCCAAGGACTCTTTATGATCGCATTCTCAATCCTCATCCACCACATTCTGAGCCATCACTGTTGACAGACAAGATTGCAATGGAAATAGCAAATACAGTTTCTTATCTTCACGTTGGATTTGGCAGGCCTGTCATATTTAGAGATATCAACCCATCACATATCTTATTCAGTGAAGAAAATGTTGCCAAAATGTTTGAATTTTCACTATCAGAATCTATTCCAGAAGGTGAAACCCACGCAAAAGATAAGCTGGAAGGATCATTCGGATTTACTGGACCTGAGCATTCGACATCGTCTACTTGCAATGAAAAGTGTGATGTTTATAGTTTTGGTGTAGTTATACTCGAGCCCTTGACTGGAATGAGAGCCAATAATTGTCCTCATGATGGTCATCTTTGACAGGATTATGAGAAGAAACATATTGAAAATGATACATTTCATGAGATAACAGATCCTGTGATCATTGATGACTGCAGGTCGTTTCCAGGGAAAGTGTAGCAATTGCAAGGTTATATACAGCTTACATTTGAATGTGTGAAAAAATCACTGGAAGATAGACCAACAATCGTTGATGTTGCGAAGAAACTCAGGAAAATGTATTTATCTGCTGTTTAAAGTTGAATGTCATTGTATGAGAAGACATATATATTTATCCAGTATGTGATACTAGAGACAGCCTGTACATTATTATTATGGAAGTTTACGTTGTTGTCTCTGCTTTTACGCCGTGATCTTATTGCTATAAATTATTGCATTCGGGCTCTGCACATCATGTATGCATATTCTGCGTGCACTTGCAGATGCATAAGCGACCAATGGACATTGTATTTATATAAAACAGGGGAGTCAGACAAACAGGATTGCTGCTAACACTTTTTTGACCTAGGCAATGCTTTAAATGTTTTCCGCTGTAAAATCACGTAACTCGTTGCGTCATTATTCAATGGAAATTGTTAAAATATAATGGAAAGTGCCTAGCCTTAGTTATGGAAAATTCCTGGTGACTTTGAATAATTATGGTTGACTGAGAAGACTTGCATTCTCACAAGAAGAAACCGGTTTCTCATGCTGCTTGCTTCAGGTGCCAATTCCAAAGCTCTCTCTCAAGGATCTCTCTTCTCATTCTTTTTTTTTTTTCCCAAAGAAACAATAAGAAAGTATCTCTTGTTATCAGCTTCTTCTTTTTTTAATCGAAATTCAACTATATTATTTCCTGAACTGCTTGTTTTGTTTTGTACGCATGGAAAGAATCAACATTGTTTCCTTTTATGCTATTGATATGTATGCTTCATGTTCTCTAGCTAGTTATTGAAGTAGAAGAATTTCATGGGATTGTGTACAGGTTAGATATAGATGGGTTCATTCCTGACAAGAAGCAAGTATCATGAAAAGGCAGATCGATGAATCATGGGTTTGATAGGATTTGCTTATTCATTTATCTTTTCTTCTTGTCAGTATTTCACGTCTTCATTTTCCACCACAAGTGAAGTCAGCAACACTTATACAATTCCTATAAAATCCTCTCTTTAAAAGATAAAATCAATGCAAAAGTTTGCCCATATCGGCATATATCCCAGCGATTGGAATTTCTCATCCCTCACCGTTCAAACACTCCGTATCCGTGAATCAGATGTAGTACGGCGTCGTTGTGCACCTGAGACAATCATTGGCGATGAATCAAAACCATTACCTTATTATGTTATATAATTAGATGGTGTTAGGACGTAAGCATCTTCTAAAAAAGAGAACAGCGGCTTATCTTTAAAACCTATTTCCAAGGCTGGTTGGATGTGGATTTAAAGACCAAAGCAAACGATAATTCTAGAATTTGTCTAATATATGCTTTTGTATTAGAAAGTTTATTATAAATAATGGCTTCAGTAAACTTCAATTTTTTATTATTTATTAGAAAACCATTTTGATAATACAAGCAAGCAACTGTATGTGGCGGCTCTGTTCAGTCAACGTAATTTTATCCAAATCCCAGCCCAATTTCAGGATCTACTCTGCTCCGTTTCGTAATTTGCAAAAAAAAACCCTGAGGTCATTCTCATTGAAACCCCAATTAGATAAGTCTTCTAGACAAAAACGACCCATCAAGTGAAAACCCACCTTCTTCATATCTTTATTCGCCGCGTGTCTCTCCTTCTATGATACCTCTCCGGGTCATTGGGCCCCACCCATCCTCTCCCTATCATATCGGTCTTATCCCCTTTATACGTGCTCCTCGATCTACTTGCCACCTCACCTCTCCAATATTAGATCTACATCAACGGTCCAGATCTACTCCGACCCCAAGAAAACTGTTCGGCTTTTATTCTGGACTTGTTCGACTTTTAGTCACTATCTCCATCTTAAATATCTATGCTACTGCCATCTCGTTAGTTTCTCTATCCAGGTTTCTTGAGTGTATAGTTCGTTAAAACATTCAGGTCTTGCTAGCGTTAGCCATGGGTTTGCTTGACAAGTTGTGGGACGACACCTTGGCGGGGCCGCGGCCCGAGACCGGACTCGGCAAGCTACGAAAGCACTCCACCTTCAGTTTCCGGTCAAGTTCCGGCAAGGGTATGGAAAAGCCGGTGGCGCATTTTTAGCAAACCTATGTATAACGTTCAAAATTTGAATAATACTATCTTAATGAAAAATGAACCTGAACCATGAAATCAAAACTACACGAGAATTATTTATCTTCGAATTAGTCGAAAGTAAATTTATAGTTTCACTAGCCTGACGCTACATGCAAATCAGAGAGCAAAAATTTATGGTGAATTTATGATTAATGAAGTGTCAATAAACGTTGTTAGTTATCAATGGATCTGATACTGATTAATCTTTTTTTTCTTGTGATGTTTTGATTATTGGTTGTGATTAGAATCTGATGGCGGGAACGTGAGGTCCGACGGCGATGAGTCGCCGTTGGAGACGACGAGGGTTACACGCAGTATCATGATAGTTAAACCACCTGGCTACCAGAGCGGTTCGCCTCCGGTATCTCCTGCTGGGTCTACTCCTCCGGTATCTCCCTTCTCTGGTAAGCTTTGTTTTATTTTTTATTTTTTGCAACTGACAAATTTGTCCCTCGTTTTTTGCCTGTGCTGACGAAAATCACCTCTCCTATAAAATCGGAGCTTATGCGTATGGAAGTTTTAAATTGACTAGATATTTTTTTTGTCATTCAGTAATTTGTATGCCGAGGTTTGTTTAGTCATTTTTACAACTGTATTATTAGTCAATATTATAAATGATAATGCAATGTTAGGTTTGGTGGGTGCATTATCTTATTAATTTTGTCAATACTGTTTTGGAAATGACACATTTGTCCTTATCGGTAAACAATAATCATGCACGGGCTTTGGGATGCTTTGTAGGCCATGTTTGGCTGTTTTTGTGCTTAAATCATTTTGCCCATATTGAAGTTGCATTATTTGATGGAGTCCTAAATGCCCATGTAGTAGTCTTACTGTTCAAATAATACATTTACTTTAATTGAATGGAGCCCCCATTTAAGTATTGGATCCACCACAATATTGACAATACTTTTTCATGTGGCAAGCACCAAGTATTAATTTGTGTGGTGGGTGGCTTTTGTTTTGTTCTTGAAATGTTATATTTCATGCGTTTGCTGTATTATTCTGTTATTGGTACAAACATTTTAATTATTGATACAAACATTTAGGGTTATAACTTCTTGCTAGTCCGATTGGTGCTATATATGTTTGTGATATGACATAATTTACGTGTAAATTAAGAGACTATGTTGGCGTGTGTTCTAAGGGTAATGTTAATTAGGATTTACTTTAACATTAAAAATCACGAAATGATAAAAGTGGGGGATGATGTTTGAAAACACAACGGTTGCTAGTTAAAGGCTACATGTTAACACAACCGAAGA
>JAXCLQ010000006.1:438133-493726 GCA_035584115.1 Cedrela odorata | reverse complement strand
CTTAATTATTTTCGTTACTGAGAAAGAAAAAATCACTGTGGATGATGATGATGATGCTCAGGTAGCAGAGAGTCTTTTCGGTTTCGAAGAAGATCTACATCAGACGCGTACGAGAAGAGGAATGAAGTTGGACTCCGGAGCCCTACTACTCCTTACGACGTGTGATATGTGAATACGAGGATATTGCACGAGGAAACGGAAAGCCAGAACCTTACAACTTATGACGTTCTCCTATATAAAATATGTATGAAGACAGGCGTGTGTTTTGTCTAGAGATATATATATGCCAGCCTAGTAGCGGGATGTATCAAAGCTTGATGATCATGGTCTGTGAGATGGGGTCGGAAGTTGTAATATATGTAGAGGGATTGTGCGTTCGTACGTACTATGAAGTAGTGTAGTTAGATGTTGTATATAAGAACTTGTGCTTCTCTTTCAGATTTCTGTCTGCTTTCTTTTGTCTTCTTAAAAGTGCTTTTGCCTGCTGGTGAAATAAGATGGTTGTCAAGAAAGTGTTTGCATTTTTTGGCTATTTCTTTAGTTTGTTATGTTGGCGTGGAAGCAACATTACGGTTGCTTTGATGCGAATTGTAGATAATGTCTGCTAAAGAAGGAACAATCTAGATGGATTTGGTATTAAATAATTGGGGTCAACAAAATGGTGCCGCCCTTTAATTTAATTTCTTTTCTTGTTGGGATATGATTTATGATTGTGCATGGTGATGTACGTGTCATTATTATTTTAAATTAAAAAAAAATTAATTACCTGTTTCTTTAACTTGTTATTTAATTATCTAAATGATTTCTCAAAGATGCCATGACGTGAGCGTTCCAAGTTAAATCAAAAACGTTAATTTTTTTTTAACGGTAACGGAGGGCTGCAAGGTATCAAATCAGTGATCACTTTTAAAAAGTTTTTTTTAAAAAAAAAAAAAAATTCATTGGCGATTTTCACCTACTTTTAAGATTAAATATTTATTCCGCAATTTTAAATGAATAAATATTTATTATTTTTGTTTTAAATTTTTAAATATTTTGAGAAGGTCTAATAGATGGGCTTGGGAGACATTCCCCACAAAGGTTTCAATATGGGTCTTGGCCCATTTAAATTCTTAGCTGGACTCAACATGTTTCGGATCCAGTATTTTCTTGAAAGGCCTTGTGGGCTGGTCTTTAACTAGGGTAAACTTGGATGTCCCAACGTGTTTCGGATTCAGTACTCCGCTTCGGATATAGGGTACCCACAGCGACCGTACAAATGTACAACATTCACTCGGCTATTCCTTCTTCTTCCTTCAAATTCTCAGTCCAACTGGAGCTGTTTTAATTGTCAAGCATCTGAATCGAATAATCAGACATTATGCAGAAAAGGGTTTATGGATTTTCGATTTTGGTCCTTCTTTTCAATCTGCTAATCTCTTTTTCTCATGGTAAATTATCGTTCTCTTTCTCTGTTAGGGTTCATATTGTTCTTACATTGATTTTGATACAAACCCTTTTGGGCCTGTGAGATATATCATTGCTTGGTTTGTGTGTGTGTGTGTTTTCTGGAGTTTCATTTAGAATGGGCTGGCGTGGAGTTTGTTTTTGAATTACTGGAGTGTCATGTTTAGGTTTTTGAGAAAATTAAAACTGGAGAATAAATAGATGTTAAAGTTGTAGTCTGTATGGTGTTTTGGTATTCCAATAGATGAATTCGCTTGAAGCGGATAAATAGTTGCTTTAACAGCTCTTCTGAGTATATTTTTATTCACCCTTTTTTCCCTCTTGGTGTATTGAAGGATGAAAATGTAACGAGTTCTTCTTGTTGAACCTTTTAAGAAGTTTCTTGTTTATGTGCCAGATTGGGATCTTGCATGGCTAATGAATCTCTCTCTATCTCTGTATTTCGTCTGGAATTTAGTGATGTTGTTTCTGGTCTTGCATGGTAACGTTTTGATGCTGGTTGTAACCCATTGACTTAAAGTTTCGGTAGCTTGCCTACGTGGGAATGGATATTATTCTCTGGGGAAGGCAAAATAATGATAAATGTTGATGTCTAGATATGCATCCCTCCGCCCAGAACTAAAGTTGTGAAAGTTAATCTTCACAGCTTTTAGGGGTATAAATTCTATATTATCATGGAACAGTATATCATTGTGGCCCCTGTTTAGTTGTATATTGTGGTCAGTCCGGATGCTGTGTACTAAATTAATGATGACGTCAATCATTGTGGCTAAAGATTGTAGTTTTAAATTTTCTGTTTGCATTTCCGTCTTTTAAATTACTTGAATATATGTCTGTGCAGGAAAACAAAATGGAGTCTGCATTTCTCAAGGTGGTCGCTTTGCACCATTCTCATCAGAAGGGAAACCTCCAAAAAAGGCAAGCAAGGGACGCAATGATTTGACCCTTTGTAGGGTTTTCCGCAAAAATACCTGTTGTGATGCTGCCCAGACACATCCTGCTTTGCTATCCATTAGGAGGCTTGCTTCTACTGGGGAGGCCAGCCAAGAATGCTTGCATCTATGGGAATTATTGGAATGCTCTATTTGTGATCCTAGTGTTGGCGTTCAACCTGGACCCCCTCATTTATGTGCCTCATTCTGTGACAGAGTTTATCAGGCTTGCTCTAATGCTTACTTCTCCGTAGACGCTAAGACACAGGTTTCTGTCTAATTTCTTAATTGTGTATTGGGTTGGTGAATAGATTTGGGGTAGTAGTTCGTTGGGTTATTACTTAATCATACACCTGGGAGTTTTATCCTGCCAAGCTAGGGTTCAGAACAAAAATTTTATTGTAACACTATTTAAAAAAAAAACATGTGATTGATGGGGAAAGAATATTTGTTTTACCTTGGTTGGTGCTTCCATCATCGAACAAGGTTCAAGAGCTCTTGGGTTTGCTTAGTGAATTTAGTGCATTAAGCCATATCTTGTAGTTTCTGCCTGTATGCTGGCATTTTAATTTATCTATTTTGTGTTTTTGAAAATCAGAAGTTTGATATGTTTCTTCCAAATGCTTGACAAAATCAATATCCTAATGAGAATTTCACTTGCTAGGTTCTAGCACCATGTGGAGTAAATGACTTTGTTTGTGGTAGAGCTGCAGAGTGGGTCTCTAATGGCACAGAACTCTGCCACGCTGCAGGTTTTGCTGTTAAACTTCCTGATGAAAAAGATATTGATGTGGAAGAAACATCTTGCTATGGTGGTAAAGTAAGTCTGGATAAGATTGCTGATTCATGGAAGGCATCACGATTTAAAATGTCCCAGAAAGCTGATAACATAGGTGTATTAGAAGATTTCCAGCAGTGGATGCAGGAAATGCAATTTAGTGAAAGAATTTCTTGGGCTTTGGGAGGATTGGTTCTTACAGTAGGGTTATTGTTTGTCAGGTCAGACTCTTACCACTGCTTCTAAGACTAAGTTTTTGTTTGTTAGCTTTTCCAAGTAACTACCTTTTACTTTCATATTCTTGTTAATTTCTAGCTCAATATAGGTCGTAGAACTTATAATTGAGCTTTTCACTATATTGCTTCTCATGAAAAAATTACCTGTATATCCACCCAGCTATTCCTTTGCTGAAGAATCTGCAAGGCAGGCTTGCATCTGATCCGTTCAGTTTCGCTTTAGTGATTGAATTTTACTAATAGTTTGTACGTTCTTTTCCTTTCAATAATCCAGTAAAAGGAGGAGCCATAGTCAGCGCCAAAAGCTAGCAGCTATTCAACGAGCTGCGAGGAAACTGGAAGGAAAGATGAACCAGACATCCCTTGGTAGTCAGGGAAATAGGAAAGGAAGTCGAAGATAAATGTCTACTTGTATGCATACATATTTATCCATGTTGATTAACAGGCTTCTGATGAATTTATTATCATGATGTACATTAATGACTTTTTTTTGGTTTAACTTTCAAATAACAAAAAGTAGATAATGTATTATTTCAGGGATTGTATATTAAACATGTTAGAGTTCTTAATTCCAGTTTTGAGAAGTTTTTGGACGTGCTTTCAAGCTTCATGATATCTGTTATTTTCTCATTTTCTGCTGTTTATGTTTGGATGGTCGGAATGTTTACTGGTAGTTTTACAGAACAGGAAGTTCTGCTATCCAGCCACTGAGACTACATCAATGGCTTAATCACACGAGGGTCCGTATGGTATAATTTTTTAAATTAATTTATTTTGAGTGATATTGTATTAGTAAAGCTTTTAATAGGAATAAATAATAATAATGAAAAAGATATTGATTATTTGGTTGTGAACTGCAAAAAATGGACAATTTTTTTTTTTTTTTAAGTTATTACGAAGAACTTAATGGTAAAAAGCTCTTTCCCCCCATGAAGAAGTAATACTGCGAGTCAAGCTCTTCCTCCTGTAGGATGGGAGAATGAGATTTTAGGGTAATGTTAGTGCAAAATAGACTTAAAAACATATTATTGCTATCCATCCTCGTTGAATGTTGAAGAATTGAATCCTCTTTAAGTGTATGCAAATGCTAAGAAGTTAAAGATTAAAAGTATTACTTAAAATAGAATATGTTATGTACAAAAATTAGGAAATCAATTATCAAAGATACCCTTTGCCTCCAATATTGCCTGTAAACTTGGGCATTCAAGCAATAAAAGAAACTTTTTCAAAGCACAAGTACAATGTACAAATACTCAGACAAGAATCTAGGCAGGCCATCCTCAAATCATTCCCACACCAATCAGCTGTTACAAGAAGAGATCAAAGGATATCAAATGCAAAAATTTTCTGTCCCTCCATAGAAGATAAGCCCGTGTTGTTAATTTACAGATTCTTTTTTTCTTTTTACATAATACTTTAGATTGCAATTATATTATTGGCAAGCCATGATATCAGAAAAGGCACGCTGCCTCTTTGCGAAATCAAAACTTCACCGCGAATCGAGCTTCCAGTCTCTCCTATTTGAACTAAATGAAATCTTCAGAAAACCCCCTACTTTGTATTAAGTCTTCCCAGATTTAGGAGACTGTTCAAATAAAGACAACAGAAAGCAATCTCCAGTAAGAGTGTGTTTCAGAACAGAGCATGCTCAAATACCAATAATGGATGATAAAAAATGTGAGCATACCTTCTTAAGAGCCACCTTTGAATTAGAAGTGCTCGGAAATGATCTATCAGCTGGCTTCAATATCTCGAATGAACACACTAGACCTTCGTTAACACTTAATAGAGCACCAGCATTGTCAAACTCCCCACCATAGTTTGGAGCTGAAAATATCGTAACCAATCTTCGTTTAGCAAAGAATTCGTATCCATCCTCCACCACCTGCAATTGAATGCAGAAAAATCTTAATTTGTAAAGTTGAATGAAGTAATTTTCAGGCTCCTCTTGAGAAGTACTGGTGGTGTTGGACTGGGTTGTGTGTTACGCGAACTGCATTCATATCAAATCTCTCACAATCGTCTGATCATTTGAGGGCATAATTACTATCAGAGCATGCCTATTATCTATATAATGCAGATATACATTTCATGTAGTTAACAATTAGAATTAGTGTGAGACGACTATCTGAGATATTTCTCCTACAAGTTTGTAAAGCAATGGATCATTGCTCAAACCTCGAGGATCACAAAAATGGCTAGAAATAAAAAGCATGAAAGCTAAGAAACGCTTCTTTGGCAGTGCGTGAGCAAAAATATGCCACTGTAAATGGATATTCGGTCTGCTGAAAATGAAAGTAGCTTACCTGATGGCCACGGCATATAAGATCAAGGTCATTCTTTTCCAAAAAGTCAGCTACTACATCTGCTCCAAAGGTACACGAAACACCTCGATCACTATCTGCCCAGCCCTCAACATTAGAATCGGGATCTGACCATAGCAGATCACAGAGGATACCACTATCAGGAATATCAGTCGGCCTAGAGATATCCCTTATTTGATCCAAATTTTCTAAATCTGGAGAGAGTCCGCCATGCATACAAAGTATTTTCGCATTGATGAGTGCAGCCACAGGCAAGCAATTAAAGCAGTCAGTAAATATTTTCCAAAGCCTAACATTAAATCTCCTTTTACACTCATCGTAAAATCCATAAATCCGATTGATCTTAGCATCTTCATGGTTACCTCTCAAGAGGTGAATTTTGTCAGGATATCTTACTTTATAGGCCAGAAGCAAACATATTGTCTCCAAACTTTGCTTGCCACGATCAACATAATCCCCAAGAAAGAGGTAGTTTGCAGCAGGAGGGTACCCGCCTTGTTCAAATAGTCTGAGGAGATCTTGGTATTGACCATGAACATCACCTGTAAGAAGTCTGTAATGTTAGAAATACCAGATACCAGGGGCAAACGGAGGAATAATACGAATGCAAATAAGCAAAAGGCACCTTTTTTAAAAAAATAAAATAAACAAAAATCATTCTGGCTTCCTATTCGACATGGACAATTATCCAAATTTCACAACACCAACAGAACATATAATTTACAATCACTTGATGATAAAAATCCATCTATTAAGGATGGATCCAAAAAGTTCAAGTCCAGAATTAATTTTGTGCAACCCAGATAATAAATCTTCCTCAATTACCATTAATCATACTAAATTTAAAAAATCATAATAATTGAAATCACAAGTTCCCTTCAATGAGTGATTTCCTCCTAATTTTACCCAAAACAAACCTTGAAATACAAATAACCACAAACAAAAATGCTCTGATTTCACAATTCAATATCATCAACAGAACCAGAGAGAGAAAGCTGACCACAGATGCGAATTGGAGCTTCGATCTCAAGAAGATTGGGCTGAGAAAGGAAGATTTGGCGAGCGTTGACACAAAGTTGACGGATCTCTCCCTCTGAAAGCTGCACCTGTCTGCCTCCTCTTCCTTCCAGCAGCCTCCTAATTATATCATCTAATACTGCTTTATCCATCATTCCTTCCATTGTCATCATCATTCTTTATATATATACACAAACTGAACCAATCAAGATTTGAATCTTGAATTTATAGAAGATTCAACAAAAGGGTATACAAAATACTAGACAAATAACACAGAGATAAATGAATTAAGATTTTAGAGCCAATACAGAAAGGGCAACAATGAATTAAAAGCTTCACTTTTTAGAGAGAAAAAAGAAATCTTGAATTGTTGAATTGACAGAAATAGATCAAATGCTCAACTTCTCAACAAGAAAGTCTAGCTAGAAAAAGAGAGGATATAAATAGAGAAAAAAAAAGGGTTGCTGATGGCAGAATAATGAATCAAGCCCAACTTTTTAGATATATGGAGAGAGACAGAAATAGGGTCTACTAAGAGAAACCAAATCAACTTATATGTTGAATTTATGAGCAAAATGAATGATCAAACAACTAACCTATAGAAGAAAGAGACGCAGATATTTTACTTCTACATGAAAAAGAAAAAGGATCAATATAAAAATATATTGAAGCTTGAATTAGAATACGAGGAGATAGAGTAATGATGAATACGTGTTGTCATTTTCTGTATGTAATATGTATCCTACTTTCTTCGTTGCTTTCTCCTCAGCCAAACAGTTAAAAGGGAGAATATCCAATGGGTAATGGTTGAAATCTTCAAAGGCAAACCAAAAGAGATGTACACATGGAGAGTTTTCAAGTCATCACCACATAAAGTAGAGATATTAATGTAAATGTAATGCATGTATTTGTGTACTACCATGGGTTCAGATTATCTGCAAAACCGCGTTGTTTGAAAGTCTATGCTGTATATATATATATATATTTTTAATGTCTTATACGGGTAGCAGAGGTCGGTTATTGGAATACCTGTCAGTTTTCGTCCTTTAAACTAATTGTCTTTTGATTCAATAAATTATAGAACAATATCATTTGATGTCCCTATATTGTATATTTTTATAAATAAAAACACAACTTACTTTATATAATATCAAATGAATCTATAATTCTTATTAAAAAATAATTTAAATTACAAACTTGTGATATTGGAATTGGACCAAAACACAATGTATGATAATTCCAATAGTACTATCTCGTGCCATTTATTTGATGAATGAATGGATGTTGTAATATACAGGTTACTGTTAGGACTTATTTGATACCAATAAATAAATTCTCTCTTTATTTATAAAAATATTAAAAATTTCAAAAATCTGAGTATTGTTACTCCAATAAATTATAGAAAGCCACGTTGGAATGCTGCATTAAAAGAAATGTCAGAAGCTGAAGCCATGATCTCCATTGTTTTAGATACTTGGATACTACAAATCAGCCTCATCTTTCATTTTTCAATTCATCTGAAATCTTTTTTAACATGGGAAAAGGTATCAAAATAATAAACAATTATTGTGTCAAGTGATAAACTTCCTTCAGGATTCTAAAATGGAATCTTTTGTGTCATTCTTTGGGTTGACTGAGGTAAAATAATGCAAGTTAGGTATTTTCATTGTTCATTTTCAATTATTTGAGAATATTCACTGGAATATTAACTTTTTATCAGAATCAATCAACAAATAAAACAACAGTAACTTTTCTCAATTTTCTGTAATATGTATAAAAAATTAAAACATATAATAGTTTTAGGGATTCAACACTATATTCTAACTTAACCCTTACTATACGGTAAGAATTTCTTCAGAAGTTATGTAAAAATTTATATCTTAAATTATTTATGAGATTATGCAACTTTCCCACATAACGTAGATAAGAAGGGAGAATTTTCTGTCGTCAACAAAAGTTTTCGATTGAAAGTCCAATTAGAAATGTTGCAGCAGCCCAGATACAGAGAAGACTCGGATGAAGCGCAGCCAAAATTCAAACTCACTCCCTCAAGTCAAAAGCAATTAACAGACTTGCCATGTAAAGCAGACAGCAAGTCCATTAGGAATAACTTTTGAGCAAAAATGTGTTTGGTTGCGTTTAAATGAAACTTATGGCATTATAGACATGTTTAAAACATTCTCCCAATTGAGTCAAATTACATGCCCTTTCTGTTTCTGGGATTGTCATTTGTGAAGAAGGGATGCAATTTTTTTGCTTTCAACATAGATGGCCGTTTTCTAAGCTCTTTCAAGTGTGAACACTAAGGTGCCTTCAGTGACAAAAGAAAGTTTTGGTCGGTATTGGTAAGTTCTTGCTTGGCAGAATTATGAATTCTGAGAAATGCAGAACAGTAACCTTATGGTGCTGTATGATATCATTCACATCTACCAATCGAGGTAGAATTGATCGAGAAACCAAAGATCTAGAGTACAATCTGCGTGTACAAAATGAAGTCTTCAATTCAAAGGTATGATTAGAAGGCTGAAAGCGGTGAAATGTGTTATCCCTCACTGAATAAGGAAAGACCATACTTCCCAAGTATGTATATACCAGAAACTTAGGTGAAATGTCAACTGTGTGTAACATTAACCAGGAGATTCATACCGTAGTTTCTTTACGTTAATAAGTTCCACAAAGGAACTCTAGTTAATAAATGATTTCTACAAGTTCCGTTGGTTTTTTCAGTCCCCATTAAGTGCAATTCCTAACGTTCCTTTTTGCCGGGCATTTCATTCAATTGCCTATAGAATTTGGTGATTGCCTATGGCTCATATTGGTTTCTCATTGCTATTCCAAGATCATCACAGCATCTTCTAACAAATTTAAGTCCACTCACAAAGTCTAGCACTCAATACAATTTGCTTTGTTTTCCCATGAAACAACATTTTTCTTTTCTGTAATAGGCCTAATAGATAAGTAAGGTATAATAGGCAAGTAACTGCAATGATGATCATATAATATAACAGAATCAAATCTATCCACAGATATCTCCACGGCATATTAGGGAGAACGAAGGTCATGAAAAACACACCACAGAAACCCAACATAGTATTGAATCGCATGATGTACATAAGCTTTCTTCTTCATCCTACGATATATATGAGAAAAGTTACACTAAAAACGAAGGGAAAATGTAGATTTGCAGCCTAAATTTAAACCAAAACGACATAGGAAAAAGAAAAAAAAATGAAAGAATAAATTGTCGATATTACAAGACCAATGATGGGCTTTATGCTCATCTGTAATATGTTCCACAAACAAGATTTTTTTTGCAATCTCTAAGTTGTTCACACCTTTTAAGAGATGCAAAATCAAACTTTATGCTTAAGTCCAATTAAGTTAAACCTGTAATGAAACTTGATAGCAGTTGAATCATGTTATCTGTATCATTCACAACTACATGCCAATCAATTAATCCACATAAATTTTGTAGCAATGATACGAGAATCTAATATATTAACAACTGAATAACTCCAATACAAACAAGTCTATGATATATAATGTTAGCACAGAATTTACCAGCAGTATTATTTTTTCCTGTGAATAGATTCAGAACAAGGCTATACAATATCAAGCATACAACTTAAAACAGATTCAACATCCAGTAGACAAAAAGAAGGTACTTTTAAAAGTTTCAAAATCACTTTTGAGATCAACCATGCAAAAGATAATTTTAGCTTATCTCATTTTTACAAATAAAATTCTACCACGGGTTCATCCTTTTCTTGCAATCTTCCAAGAGAATACATCTCCACTACTCATCAAACACTGGGGAAAGGTAAAACCGAATGCCCATCCGGACATAAAAATTACAACAAAACCCCTTCACATGTTCATCCTTAACATTATAGACAATCAGAATACATATTCACAAAAGCTATAGCTGCAGATTCGGACTAATAACATGTGAGTAACTTTCAGTTGTCTCCAAGTTATTCTACTTTGGACCATAAAAATCAAGATTCCAAAAGTAACAATATGCAGTGAGGAAACCCAAAAGACTTGGAGGATGATTCTCCAGACTGATGACCCGCCTGTTGAGTATTGCTAGAAGCCATTACCTAAATCAGTTTTACTTGAGTTTAGCTAAACGGTTCGGCGTAGACAAATTTGATACCTTTTTTTATTTCAGTCTCACAAATGGTCAAATGTAGGATCTAAATTCTTAATTTCATCACTTTTTCTACCCTCTCTGGCAATCAAA
This sequence comes from Cedrela odorata, assembly GCA_035584115.1. NCBI lineage: Eukaryota > Viridiplantae > Streptophyta > Magnoliopsida > Sapindales > Meliaceae > Cedrela > Cedrela odorata. The sequence continues at coordinate 482,747 of JAXCLQ010000006.1, read as the reverse complement.
TGAACATGTGCGAAAAAATTTAGAAAATGATAACTTAAACCAATTTTACCGATAAAAAACAAATCAACCTAACACCATTTTATCCAGAATTCTAGTAAAACTCTAGTTACAGATTTAAATCAAACAAATGTAACTTGAAAGTTCTCTCCATACTATCTACGCTATTTCATCTGTATAGGACGCAAGGTGCCAACATTGAGCCAGAGAAACCATGAAAAACTAACTACACACCAGAGAAACAATTCCAAAAACAATAACAATTTACCAAAATAAGCAAATCCCATTTAAATTAATCACAATTAAACACAAATTCAAAATTCAAAATCCCAACAGAACGATTACAGTATCCAACATATTACTAAGAGGAAGAAACTAACAGATTTGATCTAATCTTCTTAACTTTCACACCATTGCAATTCAATCCACACCCGCATTGAGGACACTCTTCAAAATTATCAATAGAAAAACCAGCACCAGCAATCCCAACAGAGAATTCAAGACTATCACCCTTTCTGGAAACCTCAATAATATCAACCCAGAAGAAGAAAAGCTTCACACTAACACCCTCCAAGCTGGAAAGTTTTCCTTTTGAAATGTTCCCTTTAATGGTTGACTTGTATTTGAGTTGATACGATCCTTCAAGAGAGAAACTGCAAGAACCATTAAAGAAAGCAGAGAATTTACCTGTCGACGATTCGAGTTCATAATCAAGAACCCCTTTGGGGAGTATTCCAACGGGGAAGTTGTAGTCTTCAAGTACTTGGTAAGCTGTTGGTTTCTCGGCAAAACATGGTGGAAAAGTGATGAAAAGGAGAAAAAGGAAGAGAATTTTTGGGAAAAAATTGAACTTTTCAGGGAATAATGAATCTAAACCCATTTTTTTTTTTGTTTTTTAACCTCTGTTTGGTTTCTGTTTCTGGTTCTTATTTGTTTGATCCTTGTTTTCTCTACAAATGCATCTGTAATATGTCGCGAAATGGAATGTTAGTTGGAAGGTAAAACACGGAACTTTAGGGAAAGTTCCATGTCGTACCTTCCAACTAACAATTTTTTTGTAGTTTTGCCGCAGAAAAACTATTGATATATATAAATATATAAATATATATATATATATATATATTGATATGCAAGAAAACCGGGCCGAGCCGGGAATTTGGTCCGGATAGGAAATGGTGGGCCGAATTGAAAAAATGGCCCAGCATACGAGTATGCTGCATGATATATTTTATTACTTACTGTTCCTCCACCTACAATTTGTCTGATAGGATTCATTCAAATCAAAGGGTATATAGAATTCAGTATGAATAATTGATATCCTTCATCGTCGATTGATAGTTGCTCAACGTTCACATGAATAATTCATTCACATAATTTAGGATATCAATGTTAGAACATAAGTTGAAAATCATATAAATAGTTAAATTTTAGAAAATGAAATAATAACAAGGATTTCTTTTGTTTTATTTATTTTATAGATAAAGATACAATATCTTCCTCTTAGCATTATTGAATTGTGGCTTCATTTTCAAAGGAAACTGGCGTTGTACAGTTATTTTTGCCCTCGACTCTTTTCAGGATTGTCAGCCGAAATAAGGCGTTGGTGTTGCCATCCATCCTCTAAATCACTCGAACTTTCCTTGGACGACTTTGGTTTCCAATACATTGCATACAGCACCAATTGAGCTGCGCCAAGAACAAATCCACTCCCATTTGGTATCTATAAATTAACAAGAAATATCATTAATTATAGATATAAATCAAACAATGTTGGTAGGAGCCATATTCGAATTTCAACTTTAATTTACTTGTCACTGTCTTAGATTGGTATATATTAATTCCATGATAACAGATATAATAGTGAAAACTTACTCCAATGAAAAGATCTTTCGTAAGCACTGCATAGACGGTCCAAACGGCTCCATTTACGAAAAGGATAAATGAGAGAAGAAAAGGCATGTACTCCACACTCTTTGTCATCACCACTATTTTCTGTATTTAATTCCAGAGTTGAATCCATGAATACATAATACTCCATGAAAATTACAGAGACATATATATAACAAGATTTCTCACCATGGCTGAAAGAGGTGAACCATAGGCAACCATACTGAAGCAAAGGGATAAAAAACCTGAAATCTTGATTTGCACATCTCTGTCGAAAAATAATTGAGTGACTAAGACTGTTGCGCCTGGAAACACCACATCCAGAACCCCGGCAAGTATTGCAGTTTTAGCCTGAAATTCATCAGGTTGATCACCATTTATGTACATAACGTAACTGCTAGCTTCAATATTACAAACTTCCAGTTTCAGAAACATTACAATGGAACTTACCTTTATTCTTGCAGGAGCGAAAACAAGAAATACGAGGACATAAAGAATCTCCAAGATGGCTCCAAAACCATTAACAGAGGCGACAAGCACGCTGTTAGGCTTCACAATTCCATACCAAACCCAAAAGTATGCATTCAGCAATTTGCATATATAAGGAAGGCTCTCAAATTCCTCGGTCGATCTACGCTCCACTATATGCCAAAAAGTTTTCCTGAAAGATATTACCGTACATGAAATTACTAATTAATTTAACGGAGGAAATAGAAGTATGAAATTATCTCTTACGCCGGAGAAAGATAGACCAGGCCGGTCGTTATGTTTCCTGAAAACAAATACAATCAAGATCGATCAATCCAATAGAAAATACTACTGCCACACAGAGAATAAGAGAAATATTTAAGCCATAGTTTACTACCTAACAAGCCGAAAATGAAAATTAAGTTAGCCATGGTGAGAGAGATTGCTCAGAACACTTTTAATTGCCAGGAAAATTAATATAGGAAAGCAGTTTGATTTGAAGAATGGAGAGTACGTGATAGCTAGATATGGATATAGTTCTAGTTCAAAGTCTACGATTAATTTTCTTGTGGAATGACTCGTGAAGTTTAGTATTCTAACATATGATTCGGGAAAAGATCAAGAAGAAAGAACGAGATTTGCAGATATAATTTTATCAGTTACGTTTTAAGATTTGCCGGAGTGAAGGGTGCCCGCTTAATTTAAGAAACAGTCTTCCTTGTGCTACTTGCCCTTGTCGTTTTATGTTATGGAGGATTAATAATAGTAAAATGAAAATATTTCTAAATAGCTATCATTGTTATATAGAGTAAACTTACCGTTCCTTTGCATACTTGAATGTGAAAGCAATTACTTGTGAATATCCATTAAGATTCATACGCCAACACAGTGTTTGGTGTTCCCTTTGAAACTATCGTTTGGAAGGTTTAGAAAGTGATTTTAATAATTAAATTAAGACTTAATAGATAAAGCACATTAATTGTTTTAATACATTAATTATTAAAATAAATATTTTAGCACATTCTTATTTTAAAAGATTTCCTTGCACATTATAAGTTCACCGTACCAAAAATCCAAGAATATTACATGAATTTATATCTATGTTTCATAATAATAAGGATGATTAAGATATATTACTAAACCAACATCTGAGGCTCACATCTTTTGCATCATATTCATTTCTCCTTCAGCAAAAGTTCACAATTATACAACAGTGGTACACAGTAAGCAACAGCTTTTCAAAGTCTTGTAACTTAGCAAATTCAGCAACATTTTTCAGAAAACACTTTCTGGTTAATTTCCATCAAAATCAAGGATGATCAAATGTTTCCCATCTCCACATCTGTCTCATAGTGATGATACCAACTAGAGTATAAATCGTACGGACCCAGAGAAACCGTCTTCTTCAGGATTTTGGGCAAGCTGTATTGCTTGATAAGAGTAGGTTTTGGCAAGCTCTTTCCCTGCTTGTTGAGGCTCCGTTTCTTTACAGCATTGGCTTCTTGATCATCACGATGATCATCGCCGTTTGCATGCATCTCGATGCCATCTTTCACTGGGTGGGTCGAGCCTTCCTTGATCGTGTCCGTTGATTTTGTTGACTTGTTCTTGTAAATCATGTAGAGAATCAACTGAGCTGACCCCAAGATAAAACCTGTAGCATTTGGCACCTGAAAATGGTTTGGTTTGGTCGATATAAAATATAATTCGTAATTGTCAAGTAACAGAGATGGGTATCTAGAATACCTTAACAGTCAAGTGTATTTATTATAAAATTGATGGAAATCGAAATTCTCCCTTGATACGAACTTGTACTTAAAGAGTAAATATAGAATAAGAGATTAAGGGAGAATTTCAATTTAAACATTTAATTGTTGTGTTTTCAAAGTTGTAAATACTATATCCTAAAAATAAAATGAGAGAGAAAAGAACTTACCCCAATATAAATATCTTTCACAAGAGCAGAGTAAGCTGACCATACACCAGCATTAAGAAACAGGAAAAACGAGAGCAAAAAAGGCATGTACTTGACACTCTTAGTGGTTATCACTGTTGACTGTGATCAAATATTGAAAGTTGAAACAACAAAATTATTATTGCATTTTCAGACAATACTGAAAAACATAGACAAAGAAAGAAGCACAGGAAGAAATGAATATATAGCTTACCATGACAGCTAGAGGAGAAGCATACATGCCAATGGTTAATGCAGCACATAAGATTCCAACAAAAGTAAGCCGCATTTTTCCATGCATCGCTAGAAGAGTGATTGCAATCACTATTCCAAGAAAACCAACATTAAATATTGCAGCCAATTTCGCTGTTTTAACCTGAAAATCATCCGCAGTCACAAGAATACAGTTGATCAGTGTGAGAGACGTGATCGTGGCTAAAAAAATATTAACAACACTGTCCTCCTCATTTTTAATAAATTCGTCACAAACCTCTCTTAATTTCAAATTTGTCTGTCAAAATAACTAATGCAAGTTTATTTAAGATCATTACCCTAATTTTCATTTATGAGTATATATAACATAACAATAAAGGGGCATTTCAGTTATTTTTTAATCGATGGTAAAGGGCCTATTTAAGATAAATATACAACATATATCTTTATTTATCAAAATTATAAAAATTAGGAACCCATATGTTATATCTCTCTCTTATAGATATTATACTAGTATAAACCAAAATCCCTTCCAAACTCTTGATATGAACCACCCTAGATATATGTATTGTACCTTTAACAATTGAATCAACCAATAACTACAGTCACTATCATCAGCCCGAGTTCAAAATCTAATTTCTACAAATGTTCTTTTTGTAAGCATAGCCCACCCAACCACTACTGATCAGTAAGTGGTAAATATTAATCACCTTTTTATCCTTTGGAGCATAGATCATAAATAGGGTAACGTAGATGAATTGAAAAGCAGCACCTGCGCCGTTTACCGTCGCAATAAGCAAACCTCCAGGCTTCATTATTCCATAGAAAGTCCACAAACTTGTACTCAGTAGTGTTGTTATATATGGAACTCCTTTGTAATTCTCTGTTGATTTGTTCTTCACAATTCGCCAAAAAGTTTTTCTGAACAACAACAACAACACACAACCAAACAAAACATTTTTAATGTGACACATGTATATCTATAACATATACATGTGACTTGACTTGAATCCTTACAAGTATACATGAAAGTTGGAAAAATGTTGTAAATTTGTAAGAGAATAATATCTCATTAGATTTAGTAAAGTTACAGAAAGTGGAGGAGAACCACGTAATAAAAATAAGAATCGAAGAGGGACAACTTCAATTCAAAGAAAACTTTTCTTGGAAAATATCTTCATCGTCTTGTCCTGGCTGGCTTTTAAAATTTAATAATGATATAAACATATAATATGCAGAAGTGGGCATACCAAAAGATAAAAAGGATTTTCATTTTAACTTTTTCAAGTTAAATAAGATACAGGATATTCCAAACTTTTCATAACCTTCATAATCTATTACTTGCAATAATCTTTTGAAGTTTGGAATCCACTTCCATTTTAAATTAGAAAAGATTGATACATCATCATTTCATTAAGTTTATTATATTACTTCAATAAAATCAAGAGAAAAAGAGAAGGAAATTTATTTTTTCGATGGTTTTATTTTCTTACATGGGACAAGCAAAAACCAGCATCGAAATAACATTCCCTGCAGCAAACAAATTAAACAGAAAATATAATAAATACCGCTGAAAATTAAAGAGCATAGTATTGAAACTGTGTGAAAGCTAGAGGAAAACAATTGAAACTAACCAATAACACCAATGAAGAAGCTTAAGCTAGCCATTGAAGAAGATAAGAAGGAGAAGAGAAGTTGTTCACAAAGCTGAAATTGTATCTAACGTATCTGTGTGCCGTGGGTATATGTAGCGGATAATTGACGAAGGTTGATAACGTATTCGTCCTAGATTTTCACGTTTTTACAAATAATCATATAATTTATTTATTTATATCAAATAAGTTCGTAATAATTCCTCTCGAAAGCGATGAAATTACTCCTATAATGTTGAATTTTGAGTGTTTGATCGTTGGGAATTTCGTCATTTTAGTAACATAAAAGGACCTATATGTTATAAATGAATAAATTATACCATTATTTATAAAAAATGTAAAAATTAGTGACGCAAGCCATAAATAATTTTTATTTTTACTTTTTATGACATGGGCCGACAAATTTAGACCACGTTTTTCATCTATGATTTTGTAGTTTAGCATTACTGCATGTGAACCAACTTCTCTCTTTGTTAATACGTTGTATATGTATGTAGTTTTGCGATATTTCGAATTGAACGGTGGGCTTTCGTTGTCTTTGTTGTTGTTGTTGTTGTTGAGTCACAAATTTTTTCTTCGATTAACACAGAATGTTGTCCGTCTTATATCTACCTAACTAATCTAAGGCGTAACAACATCTCGTGAAACTAACCTAACTTATACAAATTCAATTATGTTTTCAATTTCATCATCTACAAGTATCTACTTTTTTTGGTTAATCATTTGGGTTCTATCCATGCTTTATGTTGCATAACTACGTTAATTCCTTCAATAAGCATATATATATATATATGTTTGTTCTAACATTTAGAATATCCATACTTCACTTTAATGGTATTCTTTGATGAAATGTTTCTATTTGTATGTCTTATGGGTTCTATCCATACTGTATGTATTTAATGACATTTTTAACGTAGTATTAGGAAGATAATCAATTATTGCTCGCTATGCAAATGATAATGATTAAATATTATTAACTATCGTGGAGCCATCAAAGTTGACCTTTAAGTCCCATTCATGGCACGGGACATTTTAAGAGAGAAGTGACATAAAGAGTTTCTTATCTTGTTTGGACTCGATAAGGAAGAAAATTGACCATGCTTTCTCATACCAAATAATTATTAATTAATTAGGTCATGGTTGAACTTCAATTCATTGGCACAACACCGCATGCTTTCATTTGCCTTTATTTTTGGGCGACAATGGCTTGTCAACAATTTTGTGTGACACCTTCATCTCCTTCGCATTATGTATTAATTATTTTCAATATATTGGTGCATTAATAATGGATCAAATATTCGTCTCTTAACATTCAATCTATTTTTGATCTTTTCTTGTTAAGATGATAAATGGGCTCCTCTTATTGTATAATAGCCCATTATTTTGTAATTAGAGTGGATTTAACATTACTTTGAAGCAAGAAATTTTGTACGCCCATTGGAGAAAAGCTAAAGAAACCTATTTGTTTAAGCCCAAATTCCTTGACTTAGAACAGAGTACAGCCCCAGAAAACCCGACCTGCCTTCCATTTAGCTTTGAATTTCTCAGAGTTCGAACTGAGACTGAACAAGAAGCGAGGCATCATAGCTACGCGGACCAGGAGCCGAGCGTTCAAACGAAAGAATCAGCCAAGTAGCTCGAGGAAGAGACTTTAGATCGAACCCAGAACAGAAAAATCCTCGTACTTCAAATTTTCAAGTTCTCTCTCTTCGCTACAACAATGTTCAAAAAGTAGCACCTCTCTCACTCTTATAATATGTCTATTTTTTGTTTTCTCATCTGCCATATATAGTTTTTCTTTTGTGTTTTGATGAGTCATGGGATTTATATTTTGGTTTATGATTGTATTGCGGCAACAAAAAAAAAAAAGTATTTTTTTCCTTTTCTTTTGTTATTGTCAGTTCTTTTTTTAATTTTCTTTTGTTATTATTAGCTTTTAATTTGCTTGATAAGCAATGGTTAAGGCTTGTTTAATCTTGTGAATTATAGGTTGGTAATTTGGTTTCTAAGTGGGGTGCCTTATAAAATTTGAAAACATGCTTGATAATTCTGTATTATGAGTTGACATTAAGGTTGTTGTAGGTTTATCTTATTGTATTACTTTTAATATTTCATATGTGCTACACATATTTCTCTTAAATAAATATTATTGCTTCTGTTGCTAAGAATAATAACCTGCTATGTATCATGTATGTTTGATTATCTTCTAGGTTTTCATCCGAAGATGTGTCTGCACAAAACCAAGTGAAGGCATCTGTCCAGCGCAAAATTCGGCAAAGCATTGCTGACGAGGTATAGATTGTGGGTGTTTTGGCCATTTATTTTTATGCTTCTTAGAATTTGATGGTTGAGTTCCAAATACTACATCATATGTTTATTTAACTAAAGTTTCGCTTCTATTGTAGTACCCAGGACTTGAGCCAGTGCTGGATGTTTTGCTTCCCAAGAAGTCACCTTTGATTGTTGCCAAATGGTTTGTAACTTTCTTGCTGCTGCTTCTGTAATTAATTATTGATTAACTTGTTTGTTTTTTTTTATTCATCTCATGAATATACGAAACATGTTTCTGACATTGACCCCTGTTCCCATTCTTTGCAGTCAGAATCATCTGAACCTCGTTCTGGTTAATAACTTTCCATTGTTCTTCAATATCCGTGATGGCCCTTACATGCCTACCCTTCGGCTCCTTCACCAATGTAAACTGTTGCTTTGTCAACAACATATTTTGTCAAGATTAATTACTATATAATTGATTGGTGTGTTTTACTTCATTACCATGATCTGATATGTTTTGATGAAATTTTCAACAATGAAACTCTTTTGAAAATCAGGTTTATGGTTCTTAAATATGTATTTTGGTATACATTTTTATTTAGTACTTTAGATAGTTTCTGAATTGTTTGAACAAGAGGATAAGCAAGAATGTCAAATCAAATTAGCGTCACGGTCCTCAGCCTCATCATCTCAATATTTGCCCTCATTCAAAGTATTTGACATGCCTTTTGCATAAATTCAGAGTAGCACAGAATATTATGTTTACACTTCATTTAGCAGGAGAGAAATAGGAGGGAAGGAAATGGGTAAAAGAAAACGATAGAGGGGAGACGATTGACCTTGTTTGGTTGGAGATATATAGTGAGTGGGAATGCCAAGGACAAGGACGTGCCATCTCTCAAAATCCACTTCATACTTGTATAAATGGGAGGACGAGAGATGGAAAGAATAAGGCTAACTGAAGGAAAAGAATCGATCTATTTTTTCATCCATATAGTTTATAGATAATGTTACATTTGATTTTTCTGATTTGTTGTTCGTACTGATTCACAACACTTCAATTATGCATCTACAAAACACCAACTAAGGCTTGAATTTCTTACATTGACATCATTATTAATTCCTTAGCATTCTGTTGTTCATTTGCTGTATTCTTTGTAATACAGATCCAAATATAATGAAAAAGTTAAAAGTAGATCGGGGTGCTATAAAATTTGTCATTGCTGGTGCAAACATAATGTGCCCCGGTCTTACATCACTGGGTGGTGCTTTGGACGACGAAGTGGAAGCAGAAACTCCTGTGGTATGAATTGTCCTTCTTTCTTCCTATCTGTGGACATATATGTGTTTTGTTGCTGATGTTAAATTACTTTGCATTGTTTTCTGTTATGAGATGCTGCTTAACTTTTTTGCTATTCTTCTTCTTAATCTTTTTTTTTTTTTTAATTTTATTTTATAATTTTGAGGAAGCTTTCATTGTTTGTCTTTCTGATGAGCAAAACGGAAAATCCCAGGCAATAATGGCTGAGGGAAAGCAACATGCTCTTGCTATTGGGTTTACCAAAATGGCCGCTAAAGACATGTAAGTTATTGTCTAACCTCTTTCGCTATAAATAATTTTCAACTAAGTAGTTTGTCTAATTGGGAGTCGAAATTGGTAAACCATTTTTTCTTTTCTTTTCACCTGAAAGGTAATGGAACAGGATCTTGGCTTAACTCTGGAGTACCGGCTAAATCTTATTTTTGGACCACTCTATTGCTTGCCAGTCTAAACTTTCATTCACTAGTTCCAATTCTTATCATCCTACCAAATATATCCTTAAAAAAATGTGCTTTTCCACCTGCATCCTTTACTGTTCTGCCTTGAAATGTGGAATTGCAATGAGAATATTAGTAATCATTGAGAAAAAGATGGTTGGTGTCTCAAAATTGATGGAAAGTTTTTGTTCATGTCAAACCTCTCTTCATTTTCCTTTTCTTCTGATTGGTATATGAATAAGTTTGACTTGTTTGCTTGGTTTACAGAATGACAATTAACAAGGGGATTGGGGTGGACAACATGCATTATCTCAATGATGGCCTTTGGAAGGTAAATCCTTGTATAATCCTTACCTTTCTTTATCCTGCTTAACTATGTTACAGTAATATGTTCTTCGTACTTAATAATTACATTTGTTTCACTTACTATTGTGTAGTGTGCTTGAATTCAGCCTAATGTAGATCATTTATTCGAATCATGCATAAGGATCCTACTGCCAAATTTGGCATACATCTTGTACCTTTTTCAAATCATACCATCTTACTTTCTTCTGTTGAAAAAAAAATAAAGTTGGTCATTTGAGATTTGATATATTGATCTTGATTGCAGATGGAGCATCTAGATTGAGGATGTGCGTATGGAGTGTGGCTGCAGTAGCAGTACCATCCTTGTAACTGAAGAAAAAACTAAAATTATTGGCGTTGTTTCCTTTTTGTTTTTCTTTATAGTTCTCTTCTGAGCTTGAATTCAATCATGAATATTTTTCTTCCTGTTGTTTCCGGCCGATACAGTACAGAAGATGAGAACTTTTGTTTCGTATAGGATGTAGATCAATGTTTTAATCAAGCTATCATGTCATGCTTCATGCATACTCCTTGTAACTCCATAATTTTCCTCTTTGGTGGACAATCTGCAAATATTGATTCGTTGATTCAATTTCATCATACTGGAATAAGTTTCAGTAATCCTTTCCAATTGTTAACTATAAATTTTTGGAAATTTACCCTCTGCACTTTGTAAGTTTAACGTTATTAAAACATACAGCAATTTATTAAGAAAATTGATTTCTCATCAAAATTGAACATTAGTATTTAGCAACTCTTGGGTTGGGCTGGAACGGGCTCAATTACAACGTTTACGCTGTGAAAAAAAAAAGGTCCAATATAATTGATCAAAACCCAGCTATAAAATTCCTTTCAAAACCCTACTATCAATTTCCTTCTCTCACAACACATCAACTCTCGCCAGCCACGCCACTGCTCGGCCACTCGCCAGCCGTCGCCATGGTCCCTCTCTTTCTCTCTCTCCCCTTCTGTATGTGCACGTTGCTCTCTAGATTTATACTTAACTTAATGTGTCGTCGTTTCAGGGTATCGATCTGGTCGCAGGAGGTAAGAGCAAGAAGTCGAAGAGAACAGCACCCAAGTCCGATGATATTTACCTTAAACTTCTCGTCAAGGTCTGTGCTTTCTGCACGAAATATGTTGTGTAAGATAAATCTATGTTTGTGCTACAAAGATTTGATTTTGATTTTGTTTTTGATTTCTGGTGGTTATTTATTTTTTTTTTTTTGTGTATTAGTTGTACCGATTTCTCGTGCGGAGAACAGAGAGCAACTTCAATAAAGTGATATTGAAGAGGCTGTTCATGAGCAAAGTGAACAAGCCCCCGCTTTCCCTTTCCAGACTCGTCAACTTCATGAAAGGGAAGGTTAGTATTTCTTTCACTCTGTTTGTTTTTCATTTTAGGCATTATTTTTGTATTTTGATTGTGATTTAATGTCCGGGTAGTTTTTGCAATAGAATAGAGCATTGTGTATTTTTAGATATTGAGTATGTGGTGATTTTGATTATGAGTTTTTACTGGTTTTGTGATTGAAAAGGAGGATAAAGTTGCAGTTGTAGTTGGAACTGTTACCGACGACATTAGGGTTTACGAAGTTCCAGCATTGAAGGTTACTGCTTTGAGGTTTACTGAGACAGCTAGAGCTAGGATTGAGAAGGCAGGCGGAGAGTGCTTGACTTTCGACCAGCTCGCTCTCAGGGCACCGTTGGGACAGAACACGGTATGTGTTTTGATGTAAATGATGGCTTTCTTTATTGTTCTTCTTGTTGCTGATTTTTATGTGGGTGGCTTGATTAAATAGTTTTAAAATAATTGAAGTTGTATATGTTGTTGATAGAGTAAAATGCATGTTTGCTTGATTCATAGACTGTTTTCTGGCATTGATTTTTGTATTCTGTTTTGTGCAGCCTCACCATGTATAATGTGATATATATGTGTTGCACTACGATCCTGTTAGTTGGTTCAGTTCCTTATAATTTCAAATGCAGCATGGGCTTTCCAGTTTTGATAACAATACTGAACTAGTACTGGTTTGGTATTGGTATACTAACAATGATATCTTGCCAACATGTTTTTGTTTTCCCAGATTTTGTGCCTTTCCCATTTGACTTTTATTTTTCAGAATTCAATATATTTAAGTAGGTTGAGTGATCTAATTGTGTTTTCATTCATCTACAGGTTCTTCTCAGAGGTCCAAAGAATGCCCGTGAAGCAGTGAAGCACTTTGGTCCAGCTCCCGGTGTACCACACAGCCACACCAAGCCCTATGTTCGGTCAAAGGGAAGGAAGTTTGAGCGTGCTAGAGGAAGGAGGAACAGCAGGGGATTCAGAGTTTAAGTTAAATTTGCTAGTTAACTGTGAGGCAGTTGCCTTATTTCTTACTATTACAATCAAAATTTTGCTAAACTTTAGTTATCTATTGTGTTTCCATATCTGTTATTTTCATCCTGGCAGTTTAATTACCATGCACAATGGATGCCTTGTGAGACGCAATTTTATTATTTTCAATCATGATTTATTTTTAAAAAAAAAATTATATTGTGGGCGCTTACACTTTTCAAGCTAATTTTATTATAATATTGAAGGTGCTGCTCTGTTGTAGCGTAGGCCATTTAAAGAAATTGAGATTTTTCTAGGGCAGATGTTTGAGCATCTCTGAAGCAGTTGTTTCAAATGGTTTTGCACATATTCCTTCACCCCGGTTTTTTCCTAACAAAAAATAGTCTGGTATTGCTTTTCAAATGGTAATTTTTGAAACAAAAAATAATTTTATGGATTCCGTATTCTTAGGATCCTAGAAAATATGTGGGGTATTGTCGAAAACAAGCTTCTGAAAATGTATCATACCCTAGCGGAGTTTCGTCAATGGATAAATATGACTCATTTTATTAGGCATTGTTTAAAACATGAATGAAACACCACCACCGTGGCAGAGAGAGAGAGAGCCAAGCGTTGGAAATTAATGGAACAAAAATGAAGAGAGCCAAACTAAACTCGTTTAAAGAGTATACGATTTGATTAATTTTATATTATATTTCGACACACACTCCAATTAGTTTTAAAACTCTTTCAAGCAACGTATTACCTGAAATATATTCAAGCCAGAAACTAGCTAAAGCTTGGAAAGAAAAAAGCTACGCTACAATAATGCTAGCTCTAAGGGTATCTACAGGTTTTTGGCTTGGATCCCTTGGCAGATGAGATGAGGCATGCCAATGCCAAGGCAAACAAAACCCTTCACTCTTCCAGGACGAAACAAGCACAAATGCCGTGAAATTACAGCACTAAAATCTTGTCTACTGTACTAATTCTAAATAATTAAATATTTAGAATTATGTATCATTAATTATTAAATATAAATCAAAATACGGTGTTGTCCATCCACATAATTAAGCAACATGATTATTTTAAGTTTTGCCTCGTAAATAAATGCTAAAACACAAGGGTACGTATATGATATCTTATTGCGTCGATCGGTAAAAGATCAGTCAGCAAAGAACTACTTTTATTAAATGTAAACAATAATAATAATAATAAATTGTGAAGAAGGATATCGATACTTAATCAGATATAAATTTGAAGCTTTCCGGTAAGAAAATGAAGCGATTAATTACTATCTTTTACCTTTCTTTCGCACCAATAAGTTGAAATTACATGTACACAAACAAGTTTTCAAGCCTAATTTTTGATTGAAAATAAGTGATTGAATTAACTAATACAACTCCGAGCACTCTAGTTTTTTAGAATTTCTTTTTACGTAGGTTTCATTTATTGCTTCCTCAGAAACAGAGAATTCTTTTAAATACAACGGAAAAGGTAAAATCCTAATAAACTAGTAATTAGAACAGAGTTGGAATGATAAATTCTGGTACTATGGTCCATTAATCAAGTAGAATGTAGTGCATGCAGCAGAAGATTAAAACTTGTTAATGAAGTCGTAAATATGAGAGTTGATTTCCTCTGGTCTTACTTGGAAGATGCAGTGAGCCACATCTTCCATTACAACAATTTCCTCCAACAAAGGCACATTCTTTTTGAAATTTCCACTTTGTACATATTCCTTCACCCCTGGGGTTGTATATACACTGTCAATTTCCCCAACAATGAACTTTAACTGGTACTTTCGCTCGTAACCCAGTCCACGCTGCTGTTAGCTTCCAATCTCTGCATTACTTAAGACGTAGAAATAATGAATAATATATATGCATGAAAAAGAAAATATTAATTTTTATCATTATATTTTTGCTACGGATAAAATCATTTAGAGCAACATAACGAGTCTTATATTTAAATCCCGTCGAACCCAGGATTGGAGAAGAGAAAAATAATAAGAAAAAGCTTACAGTTCTAGTGCTCTGTAGTAGTTCAAATCCCCAGTGAAGCCTTTTTGTTGGTATTTTGTGGCGTAGTAATGAATATCCTCTTCTGAAAGCCAAGAGGAAGAGGAGGAGCTTGATTGACAGTGAAGTACTGGGTCGAAGTCGCATCCTTCGTTAGGCAGGCAAGGAGGACCTGGTGCACGAATTCCCAGCGATATTTTAAGTGATTCTTTTGTACCAACGCCAGCAATATCTGCTTCCATCTTTCCAGGTTCCTATAACAAATTAAATTAGTAGAAGAAATATGAAATAGATACTAGACTTTTTGGAATTATATATGATCTTTTCCTAATAATAATTAATTTTAATTACATGAAAGACGTATACCTGAATTCTGCTAATATAGTGATCATCTCCAAATTTAGCTCTCAAGGTCTCTATAGGCTTCTTGTTTGGATCCCTTGACAGGTAAGGCATTCCAAGACACACAAAAGCTTTAAATCTTTCAGGGCGAAACAAGCACAAAAACCAAGCAATTATAGCACAACAATCATGTCCCACAACAAATACTCGCTCGACACCTAGAAAATCAATCAGTGAAATTATGTCACCGACAATATGAAAGACTGTGTAGCTGGTGAATGAGCTGCTGCCGGGAGTTTCAGTGTGCCGCCGTAGCCTCGAAGATCCGGGGCGATGGCATGGTAATCCAGCGAGCTTAATGCAAGAATCTGGTGGCGCCAGGTGTACCAAAGTTCAGGGTAGCCAAGGAGGAAGAGTACAACTGGACCTTCTCCTTTCTCAGCTATGTGCATTTTTATGCCATTCACATTTACCGTTCTGTGTTTTATCCCCTCCATTTATCCTTTTGATTAAGTTGCTTGATGCAAAGTCCAATCAAGGTCAAGAATCCTGAGCGTTTTTAAATATCAAGTAAAGAGAGACTATATATTACTCGAAAGTTGAATTTAGAATATAAAGATAAAAGTAAAACAAGACCGGTGATGAAGGATATTATCCATGAATATCTAATAGCGTTCATTTCCTGTAAAGTTTAGCAAAATATATTGAAGTAGTACTAATAACCATAAATGATATAAAACGTGCATAGCGTTATACATTTTCTCCTTCGGTGAAACTATAACATATATAGTAGTAGATTAAAACTTTTTAAGGAAATCATGAATACGACTGTTTATTTCCACTGCTTTTTTTTGATTGATGAAGTGACAAGCGTCTTCGATCACAACAATTTCCTCCAACAAACGAACATCCTTCTTGAAACTTCTATTGTGTACATATTTCCTGATGCCTGAAGTATACATCATATCAAGTTTTCCAACTATAAAATTAACAGGAATTTTCACAAGCAATCCAGTCCATGGTGCTGTCAGCTCCCAATTTCTGAGTTCACAAGAAGAATCATTCAGCATTTGCAGTTGGGAAAGTTAGAAACATTATAAGAAACTTACAAATTCATTGCTCGGTGGTAGTTCAAAGCCCCTGTGAAACGTGTCTGGTGGAATTTGGTGGCGCACAAATTAAGGTCTTCTTCAGAAAACCAAGAGGGCAATGTGACTGGGTTTTCAGGATCGATTTCGAAGGCATTTTCTTCAGGCAAGCATGGTGGACCTGGATTGCGATTTATCAGAATGTTCTTTAGTACTTCTGCAGTACCCACAACCTCTACGGTAACAAAGGAAAGAGAATTATTCACGGTCCTTTTGAAATTGAAATATTTTTATTCTATAACTGTAGTGGGATAGAATCACCAGTTAATTTAATTGTGTCGAGTACAATTGATTGAATAATTGATATCTATCTACTATCAATTATTACTTGTTTGTTTTATTAAAGCCAATGCAGCATGTCAACAAGAAGTTAATCTTTAACAAAGTGCAACTTGTCATCTTGTTACACGTGGTTAACATTATGTGTTCA
The DNA here is from genome assembly GCA_035584115.1 of Cedrela odorata. NCBI lineage: Eukaryota > Viridiplantae > Streptophyta > Magnoliopsida > Sapindales > Meliaceae > Cedrela > Cedrela odorata. The sequence continues at coordinate 465,938 of JAXCLQ010000006.1, read as the reverse complement.
ATATTTAATTCTGTGTGTTTAAACTAATTACATTGATTTTACATTAAAGCAAACTTAGCTACTGCAATAATTCATACACACGATTTTATGTCATACATGCAATTAAATTAAGAAATTTAGAGTTGGAGTTATGTTCACATAAGAATCAAAGAATAGTTTAGTTTAAATATAGCTATAATAATATTTTCAAATGCAAATTTTATTGTACAAAATTACATTGTCATTGAATAATCTAGTTTTATAGCTATTTAGTAGAATTTCGTTTTATAAATATTCACCATCAGGATCAAGTGCCAAATTTGCTGCGAGAAGTTTGTGATATATATAAGAATTCCTGCTACTGCTAGAGTTTACGTGGGTGTGTGTAAATATATATTTATACATCATGTCTTTAAAATAATATATATATATATATACTAAATAATAATATTATTATATAAATTTACATTTTATAAAGTGTGAACATAAAAGAATAAAAATGGACTCATTAAATTATAACATGAACACCCATAATCTTTTCACACTCTTCCTTAATTAGGATGAGTATGAAATTTCTATTATTAATAAGTATAGTTTATAAACACGAGTGTAACAATAAAAATATAATCATAAATATTTAGGTATTTAGATTATGTTTACTATACTTCACGTTTAAGTACTAGTGGTGGCCTTGGGATAGATGATAAGACAATTGTTCGAAACTCACAAAATTTAATAAAAAAATTAAAGTTTAAATTTAAGATTTATTATTTATTTTTCAATTTAACGTTTGGGTCAATAAGAGTTATTATTTAAAAACTCGCCCAAATCCAAAAATCCAAAGCCGTGCACTTGTCACTCAAAATAATTAATAACACTTTTGAGTTTTGAATGTTCTTACATAGTTGCATTTGATTATCTTGCAGTTAATTTTTCTCTTTATTATCAACTTAGCACGAAAGTCATATAACATTAGATTTAGTAGTAGGAGCCATATTTTAAAAACTCGTCCAGACCCAAAAATTCAAAGCCGAGCGCCTATCACTGAAAATAATTAATAAGATTTTTGAGTTTTTAATATTCTTGCGTAGTTGCATTTGATTATCTTCTTGTTACTTTTTTCCTTCATTAATATCAACTTAGCACAAAAGTCATATAATATTAGGAGTTATACTTTAAAAAGTCGCCTAGACCAAAAAACTCAAAGCCGTTCGCCTGTCACTTAAAATAATTAATAAGACTTTTGAATTTTAAATGATATTATGTAGTTGTATTTGATTATCTTGCCATTGCTTTTTTCCTTCATTAATAATCAACTTACTCCCTGTTTTCAGGATCGAGTTTGCAGTGGTAAACGCCTCGTGTCTCATTTTTCTGAATATTTTATTATAAAATAAATAAGATCGTGACAATAACTAAACGTCGTAAATTTTAATTTAATTCAGACTTACATATTTGATGAGTCTCCGCCCTGTATTGGCCTTTGCATCTGCTCGCTCAAGCAAATTAATCTCAATATATACAAAGCAGATCGTGTCACCATTTAAGGCGAAATAGAAAGAAAATCAAAATACTGTAAGAATCATGGAGGAGATAAAACACAGAACGGTGAGTGTTAATGGCATAAGAATGCATGTAGCAGAGAAAGGGGAAGGTTCTGTTGTACTGTTCCTTCATGGCTTCCCGGATCTTTGGTACGCATGGCGCCACCAGATTCTTGCATTAAGCTCCCTTGGATACCGCGCCGTCGCCCCGGATCTTCGGGGCTTTGGCGACACTGAAGCGCCTGGTTCAATCTCCAGCTACACCTACTTTCATATCATTGGTGACCTAATTGCGCTGATTGATTCTCTTGGTGTCGAGCAAGTGTACCTTGTGGCTCATGATTTTGGTGCGGTGATTGCTTGGCATTTTTGCATGTTTCGTCCCGAAAGAGTGAAGGCTTTTGTGTCCCTTGGCGTCCCTTTTGGGCCAAGGTCTTCGAAAATGTCACCTGTAGAAGGAACGAGAGCTTTCTTTGGAGATAATTACTACGTTTGCAGATTTCAGGTTTCTAACTAGCTAATTTCTTCTCTTATTTTGAATAATTTTGTAGCCACATCGTTCTTAACTAGTTCTCTTGCCTTGTTACAGGAACCTGGAAAGATTGAAGAAGTGTTTGCTCGCGTCGGTTCCGCAGAGGTACTTCTGGCGAGAGATATACCAGGATTCGGACTTTCGATGCTTGAAGAAAAAGCCAGGACAGGAAAGAGTCGTGTTAACTTGCCATCTTGGCTTTCAGAAGAAGAAGTTAGTTTCTACGTCACCAAATTTGACCAGACAGGCTTCACTGGGGGTCTGAATTACTACCGGGCCCTGGATTTGTAAGCTACGATTACAATTAAATTAATTAATTAATCAAACTAGTTAGTATGAAAAACATTATTTGTTTGTAACTAGGTCTCCTATTTGTCTTGTCAACTGCAGAAATTGGGAGCTTGCAGCAGCATGGAGAGGAGTACAAGTTAAAGTACCGGTTAAGTTTATCGTTGGGGAACATGATCCTGTGTATACAACCCCTTTAGGTCTCAAAGAATATATACACAACGGAAGTTTCAAGAAGGATGTTCCTTTGTTGGAGGAAATTGTTGTATTGAAGGATGTGGGTCATTTCATCAACCAAGAAAGACCGGAAGAAGTCAACGTTCATATTTTTGATTTTTTAACGAAGTTTTAACAATCTGCGGTTTGTATACAATATCTATACAAGCTTTCTGCTCTTTCATTTGTTTACTAGGGTTTCATCGTATCACTGTTTCCATGGTTGAATAGACTATGTTCTATATTTGATTCTGTAGCTATATTGCCATTTGGCAGTTTATATTGACAAACAAGTACATTATTAGAGTCGATTGGGTTCGGCTCGCTACCGAAAAGTCATGTGCCGGTGCTTGGGTTGGGCTTTTCATTGGCTTGTCGGGTACAGTATTTTTCTTTCAATTAATTTCGCCTTAAAAGCCTTCAATGTGACTCTGCTTTTCACAGTGATGCAAAAACATTTTAAACAACAAATAAATGATGCTGAAGTTGAAGGCTTGTAATTTGTCGATTACTGTGATGTAATAAAACAGGAAGCATTGGAAATGCTACAGAGAACTCAAAATACATACGTACATACATAGAAATAGTGATAAGATGTAGTCCTAATAAACAATATATTAATTGAAGGAGAAGAGAGACTGAATACATAGGCACAGCATGCAGCAAATTTTAAAACTTGTTAATGAAGTCAAAAATATGAGTGCTGACTTCTTCTGGTATTTCTTGGTTAATGAAATGACCCACATTTTCAACCACAACAATTTCCTCCAACAAAGGCACATCATTCTTCAAACCCCCATTGTGTATATATTCCTTGACGCCCACTGGGCCTGCATACGTCGGATCATTTTCCCCAATGATTAATTTAACCGGTACTTCTATTTGTACTCCTGTCCATGCTGCTGTAAGCTCCCAATTTCTGCAGTTAAATTAACAAGACGTACAACTGGGAAAGTTAGAAACAATACTAGAGATGCTTTGATTTATTAATTGTAATTGTAGCTTACAAATCCAGGGCTCGGTAGTAGTTCAAACCCCCAGTGAAGCCTGTCTTGTCGAATTTGGTAACGTAGAAACTAAAATCTTCTTCTGAAAGCCAAGAGGGCAAGTTAACAGGATTTTCATGACTGTTTCCAATGGTGGAATTATCTTCAAGCTTGGGAAATTCGAATCCTGGTTTATCTTTTGCCAGAAGTACTTCTGCGGTACCAATGCGAGCAAATACTGCTTCCATCTTTCCAGGTTCCTAGAACAAGGCAAATTATATATGTGACTTAATTAATTTCATCATAAATCTGGGAAATTTAAGCAAATTATGTGAAACTCTGAATAAATTACAAACCTGAAATCTGCAAGTGTAATGATTCTGTCCACAGAAAGTTCTCACTGCCTCTACAGGTTTCATGTTTGGATTCCTTGGCATAAAAGGGACTCCAAGACAAATAAAAGCCTTCACTTTTTCAGGGCGAAACATGCACAAATGCCAACCAACCGCTGCACCAAAGTCATGAGCCACAAGATACACCTGCTCAACACCGAGAGAATCAATCAGTCCAATTAAGTCACCACCAACATGAAAGTAGGTGTAGCTAGTGAATGAGCTGCCGCTGGGGGCTTCAGTGTCGCCGTAGCCGCGAAGATCGGGGGCAATAGCATGGTATCCCAACGAGCTTAATGCAAGAATCTGATGGCGCCAGGAGTACCAAAGTTGAGGAAAGCCATGAAGGAAGAGTACGACAGGACCTTCTCCTTTCTCCGCCACATGCATTTTGATGCCGTTAACACTTATCGTTCTGTGTTTTATCTCCTCCATTTCTCCTTTTGATTAAGTTGCTTGATGCAAAGGCCAATCAAGGTCAAGAATCCTGAGCGTTTTTAAATATAAAGTATAGAAAACCCCTCTTTTTTAATTTTTGTGCTTTTAAAATTAAATAGGACCACTTGCTTCGGTGTAATGTTACTGAGTCAACAAAGATCAGCCATATATTACTCGAAAGTTGAATTTAGAATATAAAGATAAAAGTAAAACAAAACCGGTGACGAAGGATATTATCCATGCATATCTAATAGCGTTGATTTCCTGTAAAGTTTAGTCAAATTTATTAAAGTAGTACAAGTAAACATAAATGATATAAAACGTGCATCGCGTTATACATTATCTCCTACGATGAAACTATAACATATACAGTAGTAGATTAAAACCATTTTAAGGAAATCATGAATATGACCGTTGATTTCCTCTACTTTTTCTTGATTGATGAAGTGACAAGCGTCTTCGATTTCGACAATTTCCTCCAACAAGGGAACATCCTTCTCGAAACTTCAATTGCGTGCATATTCCCTGATGCCTGTAGTATACACCATATCAAGTTTTCCAACTATAAAGTTAACTGGAATTTTCACCAGCAATCCAGTCCATGGTGCTTTCAGCTCCCAATTTCTGCAGTTCACAAGAAGAAATCATTCAGCATTTACAGTTGGGAAAGTTAGAAACATTGTAAGAAACTTACAAATTCATTGCTCGGTAGTAGTTCAAAGCCCCTGTGAAATCTATCTGGTCGAATTGGGTGGCATACAAATTAAGGTCTTCTTCACAAAACCAAGAGGGCAATGTGACTGGGCTTTCAGGATCGATTTTGAAGGCATTTTCTCAGGCAAGCATGGTGTTCCTGTCTTAGGAATTGTCAGAATGTTCTTTAGTACTTCTGCCTTACGAACTTCAGAAGTCTATGTTTCATTCTTTCTAGGTTCCTGTAACAAAGCAAAGAGAATTAGTTACAGGCTTACAGCCCTTTTGAAATTGAAGTTCGTTTAATCCACAATTGTAGTGGGATTGAATCACTAATTAATTTAATTGTGTCAAGTACAAGTAAATGAATTATTGATAAATATTTTCTATCAAGTAAAACTAAATATTTACTAAGAATTAAGATCCTCTTTTGATTTGAACTTACCTAATTTTTGAAGGACCTATTGACGGGTGTGGGTATATATAATCAAGATTTATTTATTTTATTATATTTTTAAAGTGTGTAGTTTATCAAGTGAAAGTTGAAATCAGGAAGAAATTATGATTCATTTAGCAAATATTTTAGTTGGTACATTTTCAAAATTAAGCTAGAAGACAGGAGTTACAAATGGGCCTTTGTTAGGGAGTAAGACGTGACTTTCACCACAATTAATTAATCCTAAGTTCTGGATGCATGCATGCAGTAACTGAGTTTAAGCTCCAAATAGACTTAAATAACTTACCCGTAACTGAGAAAAATATCTGATTACCTGAAATATTAGTACTAAATCATGCTAATATATGCTAAATAGGGCCAAGCAAAACATGCGTTAAAATACAAAAACCTGAAATCTGCAAATGTAATTGTCATCTCCAAACAAAGCTCTCTACACGCTTCATCTTTGGATTCATTGGCATAAAAAGGACACTGAAGCACACGAAGGCCTTCACTCTTCCAGGGCAAAACAAGCACAAATACCATGCAATTATTGCACTGCAATCATTTCCTCCAACAAACACTTCCTCAACACAGAAAATCGATAAGTGCAACAACATCAGCAACAATATGAAGGCAGCTGTTGCTGAAGAATGATTAGGGGGCTTCAGTGTCTCTGTAGCCGCGAAGATCCAGGGTAATTGCATGGTATCCGAGCCAGCTTAAGGCAAGAATTTGGTTGCGCCAGGTATACCAAAGTCCAGGGAAGCCATGGAGTGAGTGTATAACAGGACCTTCTCCTTTCTCTGCTATGTGCATATTTATGCCATTAAGACTCAGCAATCTGTGTTTTATCTCCTCCATTTCTCTTGCATTATTTTTCTTTTTCTTTCTGCTTATCTCTGTATGTGACATTCATCATAGATGAACTAAGTGCTTAGGATAATTGAATGCAAAGTGATATTGTAGTTGAGTGAAATTAATACTTCAGTTTTCTAAGGCAATCAATGTGCTTTGGCTTTTCTAGATGAAGTACTGTTGGCTGTAGAGGCAGAGTACATAAAATATAAATGCAACCAACAAATGAGAACACGGTTTTACTTGTACTTTCAAGCAAATATGAAATATCAATTGAAAAAGTTGGTTCTCAATGGGATGAGCGAAAATATGAGTTATACTTTCATTTATTTTTTATTTTTTTATTTTTATAGAAATTAAGAAAGTATAATCTGAAACTTGAAATTTTTTACCAAAAGATGAGAAATGTATAAAATATAAAATTAAAAAATTAAAAAAAAAAAATTGGTGGCTGTAAGGATACAACCGCAGTGATCTAACTTACTCTGTAGCCATTGTCATATATTGCTTTTTTGACAAGTAGAATTAATTTTGCTTTCTACAAGAGCACTTCCATATGTAACCTATTATATGGATGAATTAAGATGGTGCAGAGTGCAGACACATGGTTGAATCTGCCATACTGCCCGCATAAAGACCTTAAATAGATCGTGTAAGCAGTATAATTGGGTGGTAAAGCGCTTCTCTCTTACCAGAATTATCAACCACAAATCCTTTTTGTTTCTATAAACAAACCCATCTTTTTTATTTTCTTTTAAAAATAGCAAATTAAGATCAACCATTACCAGAAAAACATGAACATAATCTCAATGCCCTGCTTTGTTGTATTCTTATTACCCTGTTGCCCTACCAAATTCTCAGCAGTGATCATCAAATTCCTTCAGCAAGCAATGATTTAATCACAAGAGCTTGTGAAAAATTCAGGTACAAGGACCTTTGCATCACTTCTCTGAGATCACATAACGAAACCAAAGGGGCTGATCTCCAAGGTGTCGGAAAAGTTTCACTAAAAATTGCCAAGGCCAATGGCAAAGAAATCTATCAATACGTTTCAAAATTGTTAAACAAAACTGCGGAACCATTCCTTCAACAATGTCTGGCAGATTGTTCCGAGAATTTCCAGGAGGCCATTAGTGTAATAGAAGAATCTGAAGCAGCTGTAGATGCTAAAAGTTTCAATGATGTTTATAAATGGATCACTGCTGCCATGAGCTATGAAGAATCCTGTGAGGATGGATTTAAGGAAAAACCAGGCTATCAATCTCCATTAACTCGGATGAACACAATATTTACTCAGCTTTTCAGTATTTCTTTATCCATTAACAATCTCCTAGCTGGGAATGAAACAAAACCATAGTTTTTTTATTTTCATTGTACACAGTTTGGTTAATTAGTATTCTCATAACTACTTTTGAATTTGGAAAATCACTTTCTGTTTATGAGATGTTTTACTTGATTTATTTCATCTAATCTATGACCACAAAGGGAATACACATACCACAACTTTCAATTAGAAGAGAGATTTGTAGCAAATCAGAATCTGCTAGTGATCATATAAATGGATTATTCTATCAATAGCATAAATTTCATGCGAAAGACATTCTATTTCTACTTAATCAAAAATATCATAGGAATAATGTTAACATTAATCAAAGTACTGAGAATGAAGTTAGAAACTTTGAATCTTCAAAGACATTCTCTTGAACTCCAGTCCAAGAAGAAATCATTAAAAACAGTTTTATGAATCTTGCTTCACTAAAAGTTTTTGTAGCACAGAAAATGCTTTTTGGCGACGGACTTTTTCTGGATCAGAGTCCTTTTCCAAATGCTTAATTCTGGAGTTGGCCTATCACCCAAAAGCGGTAACAAATCAAGGTCTTGCCTTTTTTCTCATTTTAACAACAATTTTTTTCTCTTTTTGGTTCTCAAAACTTTCCAGAAATCAAAAAATTTCAAAAGTAGGCAATAATCCAGAATTAACATCCCAAAAACCTTGAACAAAAATTAATGATATTGATAAAAAAAGGAAAATGTTATCCAATAACATTGGAGCACAACGCACAGATAAAATCCTGGAAACCAAGATATGGGTTTCAAGGAAGAACTATGTGCGACACGAGAAAAATCAAGAACACTGTCAAGAGAGAGAGCCAGAAACTAGTGAAGAAGAATTTTGCTTTCTGTTGCTGTCTTGTAAGAGTAAACTATAACAGAGTAAAGCAAAGCAGAGGGTTGAAAACCCTAATTCGTAGAAACCCATTATATAAAGGGAATGAGACCGGCCATATTACCATAACACCCTCTTCGTCTTCTTTTTGTGTCTGTTATTTATTTATTTTTACTATTATCTTCTGCCATATTCCTTCCTTAGGTTTTGGTTTTCTGGATTGACATTTAAATCATTTAAACCTCTGCTCGTGATAAATCAAACATCTTTCCTTCCGTAGGTTTTGGTTTTCTTGGTGTTCTAGATTGACGTTTAAATCATTGAAACCTCTGCTCGTGATAAATCAAACATCTTCAGTTTTTCAGGGGACCGTCTATTTGTTTAAATTCTTTAATATCAAAATTTGGAAATATTTTTTTTCTTTGAAGAGTTGATTTTTGAGGATCAAGTGCTGCTCCTATTAAAAAGATTTTTTTTAAGACAACGAAAAAAGAAAGAAAGTTATACTTCTCTCATCCTGAAATTGGCTATACAAAACTTGAAAACTCAAATACTAAAATGAAAATCCTAGCTTAAAATTCTAACCCAGAAGTTGAAACTCTAATTTAAAAAATTTAACCCAATTTAAAACTCTTGACCCAAAACTTGAAATTTTGTTCGTATAATTGGGAATTCCTTCTATCATTTATGAGAGACAACATTACAGAATTGTTTAAACCAAGTTATCTTCAAGCACAAATTCAATACAACACCCAAATCAGAGGCTCTCTCCACGATTGTCAAAAGAAACTGAAGACTCTAATTTAACAATGTTATACATTTCTCATAGAAACAGAAAACATATAAATTTGACTCCATGATTGACAAACTGGTCTTCGGGAAAGAAAAGTTTGGATCTTTAGCTGAGAAGAACCAGCTCTCTCTATTCTGTCATTTCACTTCTTGATTCTATATATTTGACAGCAGCCTCCAATCTCAGTCAAAACTAGCATTTAAGAATTTCAGCAATTCGTTTCTTTTGCTTTCTGCTTCTTTATCTTCCTTCGATTTATCAAGTTTTAATTGAATCTAAATAAAACAAAAAGAACAAAAAAATTAATAATCGCAGATGTCTATAACATCCTGTATTACATCCTTAGAAAAAGAATAGCTTCACCTTTTTCCCAGAGACAGCACTTCGGCGAATTCCATCATCTTTGTCTCGTCCTAAAAACTGCACAGAATGAAAAATAAAAGTTATTGAAAAAAACAACAACAAAAGCTAGAGACTGCAGATGATAAACTACCAAAGTGCAACGTAATACCTTCGAAAGCTGTACAGGACCGCTACTTCCCTCATCTTGCTGCTTCTATATATGGCTCCCATTGCCAGGACAAACCCGACCCAGGAACAAAATCCAGGCAAGTCAATAGCATCCAGTCACCATGTCACAGATCCCAGCTCCGATTTTGAAGAGCCAATTTACAAAGGAGGCAGAAAGTACTATAAGCATCTCAGATATAGACATATGATACAAGCATCTAATGTCAAACATTAATATTATCCTAATGAACTACTATATACGCATTGGCCATTAAGAAACTGAGAAAGGTAAGTACACACATTAACAGATTAAATTTTACAACTGCTGAGCACATTGAAGATCACTAAAAGCAAAAGTAAACATCAAATACTATTTTCCTATCCAATGCCTGTGAAATCTTTCATTTTGATTCATTGACTGCAGGAGATAATAAACATTCAACAAAATGGAAGTAACTTGGATAAAGCAGAAGCATATTTTTGGCAAAATCAGATAAAGGCAAGAAAGCTAAAAAGAGAAAGTTGTCCTACCTCTTTAACTTTATGCTTATGACGCTTATGTCGATGCCCCTTGCTCCGGTACTTTTCCTTGATCTAGTAAGGAAAGGGACAACAAAGTGATATTTGTAAACCGGAAGTTTTAAAATGAGAAAAAATGGAGTATAAATAAACCACCTTATTTGGTCTGTCACTCTTCTTGTGCCTCTTTGCATGAGTTTCATGCTCACTGTCAGAAGAACTGTTGCTTCTACAATAGCTCAACAAAGGATGCATGATGTTAGGAAGACAATCATAACAATTTCTCCATCTAGTTATTAACGTAAAAAATTAGTACATAACAGGAATTCTGCTGCTTGGTAACATTTTGGAAGATGCTACTAGATCAAATGGCATGATAAAGTCAAAGAGTAAACATGCACATATTAATACACCGAACAGACACAACGAACTGCATCAGAAATTCTTTGATGCAACTCACTCTGGCCCAAAGATAGAAAGATCCTATAACAGAACTAGGAAAAAATAATTCCGACCATAGGTACAGAGAACATTGTAATTAGCTTGATACATCTTAACATTGACCCTTACATTCAATCTACATGCTTCCTCCTCGAGATTCATGCTTGAAAATTTCAATATTCGTAATGCTACTAACTGTGTTCCAACAAGTCAAATAACACTTTTTACTTATTACTTATCTTTAATTTCTATTTATAATAACAAGTAATGAAAACCATCAATAAAAGCCCACTGCTTTTACAACCTTCCCTAATGTGTTCACAACCAAGTGACTACCAACTAGTAGCAAAGCCTCGTCAACTCGAATTCAGCTTGCTGTCTCACTCAGATATGGGGGCAGGAGCTTGTCCAATGGAGGATTGCTTCCTGATTCCTCCTAACTACAAGTTATAAGAGCTATACAAACCCTTTTCAAAATTACATGTAAGATACAACACCCACAAAATTTCTTACAACCCCGTCAATCAATCTAACTCATATGAGATCAAACTATATAGAAACATAATACTTCTCAAATATCTTATCTCTCTTATGTTTTCCAAGAATTGCCAAAACATGAATTCTACTGAACAGAAAACACAAACCTTTGTCAATGTTAGCAACTTATTTTCAAAAATTACACCGCACCCACCACAAATTTTGAGCTAACATTCAACCACAATAGAAAATTTAATCAAAACAGCCAAAAAAAACAACTTCACATAAAAAAACAGATTTTTACAAATATATTAAGTATCCATCTAGTCCTAAGCTACAAATATCAATCTCCAAGTTATAGCAACAAATAACCCTAAAGAAAAAGAGAAAATAGGTAACCTGGAGGAATCAGATTGGGAAGAATGAGAATAGGAAGAGTTGTGTTGTCTGCGACGTCGCTTGGAATGAGACCACGACTTTTTACGGATCTTGAGTGACTCTCTGTCTCTATCTCGGCGTCTACGGTGTCGGCGACGACTGTGAGAGTAGGATGACTTGTCCGAGGACGACGAATCTGAGGCGTGTGAGGACAGAGAAGACGATGAAGCCGCCATTGTACGTGCCCGCAAGAAAGAGGAGGCTTGATGAAGGTAATTGGGAGTTATTTTTGCTTATATAGGGAATGGGCTAATAACATATAAATCCCTGTATTCAAATGAGAAATAGTTTGTAGATTTGTATCAAATAGATCCCTATTTTGATTGCATTTGAAATGACCCAATAACCCTTATAATATTTGATTTTTGACATTTTTTTAATTCTTAAACTTAACAATAAAAGTATTTATGTGGGGTTACTGAGTTAGGACCTATTTTACTAAAATACATATTATTTCTTTACACAAGATACTATAAAAATATAGGGAGCAAAATGTTATTATTCAAAACGACATCCGGTTCTGTAAAAGAGTGTGATAAGAGAGACAAGCAAGTCGCCCATGTTGAAACACGACATATCGTTTTTGCTTTACAATTGGATGATCATGATCGGTCGTTCTTGTATGTAAAAAAAATTAATAAATTGAAGAGATTACATGGACATTAAGTTGAAAACTTGATACATTATCTTTTTATCTATTTGTTTATTTATTAATCGAAAGTCCAAACAAATAAATGTACAATTTAAATACTGTAGAATCCTCTCAAAGAACAAATTTATCATACATTTTCCTAAAAATCATACTACTTGTAGTGTTCTTCAAATCGTTCGGGTAGTAATAAACCCAGAAACGTACGGCACTCCGGTAGGTTTTATCCATGAATCGCCGTCCAAGAACTTCCCGGCTGTAAATTCCAGCGCCTCTTGCCGGTCAATGCTCTTAACTCCTTTCCACGTCACCCTCCCTGTCTTGTTCGCACCAGGGCCATAGTTTCCGTACTCTGTGTAGAAGCAAGTGTCAATCCCGAATTCGCCTTCCCAAGGCAGCCAACCCTGCGGTTGAATCAAATCATCGATGAATGTTTCTATTATCACAGTTCTCGAGTGAATTCTCCAGGGTCGTCCGAGATATGACTTGATTTTGTGCCTGACGGGATAGTATACAGGATCGGCGATGATCGAGCTGTTTTGGATGACAATGGCTGTAGGCTGGTAGGTGACGTTCCGGCCTTGGGCGGTGACAATGCAGTGCTGATTGTCGAGAGGTTTTCGGACAATGAATTTGCAGTTCTGGAAGACGGCGGAACCGTCGCCGAATACGAAGTCGATTGTGCCGGTGATGGTGCAGTCGCGGTAGTATTGGCGCTTGGCGTGCGCGTAGAGTGTGTCCTGGTGGCCGTCCATTGAGCAGTTGTAGAAGACTGCCATATCGGCGTCGACTCTCAGTGCGACGGCTTGATGTTTCTCTGGTCCAGCACTGTTCTCAAATCCGATGTTTTTAGCCATGAAGAACTCCCCAAGAACACCTACGTCCATGTAGAAAGCATTTTTAAGTAAAAGTACTTTGTAAAAGCACTTCTGTTAGAAAACAAATATACCAGTCTTTTGTAAAAAATCTCTTCAAATACTCTTTTAACCAATTTTTTTCTTAGAAAAACACATATATGAGTAAGACATAAAATCTTTTTATTTATATAAAAATCTATCCTCTTCTATATTTTAATAATTAATTTATAAATTTTATCAAAATATAATTTAAATTATTTATTATTAATTATTTAAATCAAATAACTTGTGCTAAAATTACTCTGAAGAGTATTCCTATGGAAAGCATTTTTAAGTAAATTTCGTAAAAGCACTTAAAATCTCTTTTGTTATACTTTTTTGTTTAAATCTTATCCCAAAAGGTACTTTACCTTGCATCCAAATGCTAAAAAATTTAATATGAAACACTTTTCACCGATCAAAAGTGCTTTTGTCAGTGCCAAAACACTCACAAATGCACCCCAATTACTACTTTTGAATCGAGGAAGATGTTAATAGTTAAGGTAGGATATAAAACTTACTGACTGTCGCGGTTTTCATGGTGGGTGTGCCATCAACATAGTTCAACGATCCAGTGATTCTGGTCTTGTACGCTCCATCTCCAACCATGAAAACATGAGACATCGATCTGTTGATAAAAACTCTCTCTTCATAAATTCCTTCCTTGATATAAATTGTAGTCGTGTTATTGCTCTTCTTTGTAACTAAATTCAAGGCTTCGTTAATGGTGGTGCAATTTCCACTTCCATCCTTTGCCACAACAATGTCAGGATAAAGCTGACCCGGATCCATCAAGCTAAGCAATCTACGATTTCTGGGTCTAAGCCAAATCGGATACGTATCGCCATGGCCGAGAACTTGAACATTATTTTCAAGAAGCCGGCGGTGGTGAATCCAGTAAGGATACAAATCGCCATGGCCAATAACTTGAACGTTATTGTCCAGGAGATGGCGATGGCTGCGTGTATTTGGAGTTTTCATGTCTAATGATCGAAGCACTGAAGATATTTGGTTCACCATTGAAATAGCATTGATGCTAAGCACCATTGACGTCTTCAATGCCTTCCTCATTTTCTCTCCAGCTTCTCCTGTCGTGTTTTGGAATCCGTCCAGGCAAGTTTCCTGGTATGTGATTGTTGCACTCAGCCAGGTTTTCAAATTATCCACCATTAGACCAAGCTTGGTTGCTCCAAAATTGCCCAGTTCTTCAAAAGATCGCTGGAAATCCTCAGCTGCTTCATCCATCAAATCTTTGCAGCCTTCTAGAGCTAGGTTTGCTCGCGGGTCTTTTTCGAATGCTTTTAATGTCATTGATGTCTTCGCAGCATTTATAACCTGTTTCTTGGCAACCTGGAATGCAGCCCGGACGAGTTCTTTCGGGTCTATTGTGTTTCCCGCCTCTGTCTGGAGACTCTCGACGCATTGTTTTTCATAATCTGTGGGTTGGCAAACGGCTTTTATAGCCTTCATTGAAGCTGATACTTGATCGCGTGCAGTCACGTCAACTTTGGGTTTTTCCTGATTACCACGACGGCCGACGGAAACGGTTGCCGCGACAACCATGGCAACCAGGAAGACAGTAGAGAACACCATAATGGCGACCCTCCTCTTCCCTTTTTTCTCATCCCCGTAATGCATCTTCGAAATTGAAGCAGATTTTGATCTATTACAAATATGAAAAAAAGAGTAATTAAAAAAAAAAAAAGTCTCTCTCCCTCTCTATATATATTTAGTGCTAATGATTTATGAGTTGCTCATTAAGTTGCAAAAGAAGAGAACCTAAGGATCCCGTGATTCTGCTACGGTGAAGCCTGCAGCGTTTCAAAAGTATGCTAATTTTCCATTAATTTATAATATTGAAAAAGAAGAAATGGTTTAAAACAAATTTGTTATATCAGTTGGAAATTTTGAGGCCAATAGAGAAAAATTGATGGAAGGTTTTCTAATTTTTAATTTAATTTCTCCAAAAATAGAAAGAGGAGAACTCATAAATTTAGACCACCTACAATCTTAACAAAATAGCCTCATATATAGCACGTAACAGGCTAATAAATCAGCCGTCTGCGCGCAATTTGTGTGAGTTTTGTAACTACAACAGATGCATTCTAGATTTTGGTTTCAACTTAGTATTCATTTTTTGTTCTTTAATTTTTAGAAAAAAGTCGATGAATTCTCACAAACAAAACACTTTCTTGCTCTTTAACTACAACAGATTCTTTTTTAATTTTATTATATTTATTATCTATAACTGGAAGAATAGTAAATTAATTAGTTGGTTCAATTAATAAAAAAATTTAAAATGATATAAAAAAAAGATGTCATATTCAAGTCTTACTCACGTCCAAATTGGAGTGATTTTGGGGAACGAAATTGTTTGATTTCACTAGCTATATTAACCAAACTAACTAATTATAAAATAATGGTAATTATTAATCTCGGAATTTTCTCTCCAATTTTGGGAAAAATATGGTACGAATTTAAAATATTTTTTTTATTGATTTCTTATTTTCTTTTGTGGGCATTTTATCTAATAGTGTTAACCATTATGAAAAGGTAAATTATCAAAAACAAAATGTGTAAATTGATTTCAACTTATTATTTTTTTAATTAATGCTTTGCTATCTTGTTTCACTCCATTATACATAAACGCAAGCATCTTAGTTAATGAACTATTATTAGCATTAGTCGTATATGGTAACAGCTGAAAATGGTGGTGGTGTCTCTCTAATTAGAAAAACTTGCAACACAACTGAAGTTTATCATATCCATTATACATGGTAAACTCAATTTGATTTGTATTAGAAAGAAAATAATGTTATGGGTGCAAATTAACTAAATTACCATGCAACTGTTGTTATAATTATACCATTTATTGACCATGTCCTTGAAGAATTTCTCAATTATAATTATAATTTTCTGTTCTTTAAAAAAGAAAGCTATCTAACAATTTAGTGTAGGATGATAATTCTTTGCGGTATGAGAATTTATCATACTTACGAAGAAATTATCAACCTTAAAAAAATCTCTGTAAATAAATGTATACAGAGGCTTTACCAATGGATTTCTTCCTTAAATGCTCATTAAAAAAGATGGCAAAGACATTTACTCTTGTGTTAACGTATCAACATTTCAAGAAATTGCCAGACCACTCAATGATTATATGTTTAATTCTCTTTAATAAAAATAGCAAGTCATTTACGTTAAAATTAAACTAATAATTAGAACATTCAATGTAACTTTGTATAAAAAGAGTTTGAATTAACTTTTATACATGTAATATTTTCTTTCCATATATGACAAACTATGAGGTGTCAATTATAATTTTCTTTCCATATATAATTTTTTAAAAAAACTCGGATTCCTCCCTATCCGTCTTACCTATCTTTTTCGGTTATACATAAATGCAACGGTAAATGGCTTGCTATTTTTATTAATATACAATTAATAGAGAAATTCGTTGTATATAGTAAAGATTGTTGTACACATTTATTAAGATTGAGTGTTTCGATTTTCAAATACTTAATTGGAGAAGTTGAATTGAGATTTCCTGCAATTCCTCGAGTAGACAGTAAGAATTAATGGAAAATCTGGTTGGTGTCTCGCTGATTAGAAAAACTTGCAATAGCACAGAATTTCCGCAGACTTGCATATCAGTTCTGGAGTTCGATCCTCGAAGCCAAGCTGCAACAAATTTGACTAACCTATGCAAAATTGCCATGAATATAACATCTGTGAAAAAGAAAGAAACAATGTTACTCTATGTTAAGGAACTAGATAATGCAACAGGTTTCACTCTAAGGCAATAAATTGCAGATTGCATTGATTGGTACAAGTATGGCATGTATAAAATGGACGAGTAAGGTTTTTCTGGCTTGCAAAAAGGAGATTTTTCGGACGCACAGTGGGCAGTTGGCTATTGTAATCATGCAGCCAGTGAATGTTTAGATTTTGGAATGAAATTTCTCGTTCGAGAGAGCAGATTATTGTATAATTTTACTGCTTCTGTTATGGATCTCATAAACCTTCTAATTCACTGATCAAACAATGTTTTCATATTAATAAATAAGTCATTTCAGTAAGAGTTGAGTGTGATATTGGATATCACATCTTTCTCTATATTTCTTTGTAAATTAATTTTCTATAATATGTCATCTGTTTTTGAGAATCATGCATGCTAACACTTACCTTTATCATTTTCATGATTAATTAATATTAAAGTGAATCTGTACATAATTTGATACAAGTGTTTTAAAATTTTCATGAGTTGATACGAGGGTAATTTGTTATAATACTAAAGGATATTTATCAAATTCACAAGTGTTTCTTTTTCAAAATATATGAAATAATATCTTTTTTATATATTATTCCAAAAAATGTCGAGGGATGCTACTGCTTAATCCAGAATATGAAGAAAAAGAAGAAAGTAAAAATCATAAACCATTTTTCAATAACTAAATTACATAAAAACATGTATATCAAGAAGTTGTTATTAAGAAAATTAAATATTATTGCACCTCGCGCACATTTATTACATAAAACGAATAACATTGTTATCCAATAAGACCTGGAATGAATGGGACACGTAATTGTGGAAGCCACTCAGTGCCATTGATAAAGTTTTGGACAGTGAAATTTTTGACTTCATCGGGGTTGTTTAATACGTGATATCCAGGCCACTTGATTCTATATTTAGTTGACGCTCCTGGTCCATAATTTTTATATTCAGCATAAAATAATGTCGAAAGAGCAAAACTTTCACTGCGTTCACACCAACCTTCACGGTCTATAAGATCATCCAAAAAAGATTCCATAATAATCGTTCGTGAGTATTTTGTCCATGGTCTACCTAAATAAGTCTTAATAGTTGATTTATTTTGTCTAAATCCGCGATCTGCAGTGATACTGCAATTATGAATTACAATTGCAGTATTACTTGTTTGACTTTCCCTTCCATCTGCTGTGATGACATTATATTGGTCTTCAAGTAATGGTCTTCTAGCATATATAAAAGAATTCTGAAGCACCATCGTTGTGTCACCAAATATGAAGTCAATTGTGCCGTAAATGTTGCACTGATAAAAAAAATGTCGATTTCCATAAGCTAAAAATAAAGTATCTTGGTAACCTTCAATGGAGCATCTATAACAGCAAAGATTGTCTCCTGCAAATCGTAATGCAACTGCTGGTCCTCCTTGTGGACCTGCACTGTTGACAATGCTGATATCTCTGGCCAAGAAATGTTCAGTAGTTATATCTGTCAACAAAAAAAAAAAAAAAGTAAAAATTTTACTGATATGCATGTTGCATTATAATTGTGACTAAAATGTAGTATACTAATACAAAAACATCTAAGATAGAAGATTTACCCATGGTTGAAGTATCTTGTGTGCCAATTCCCGCACTAGAACTCTTATTATAAGTAATTATTGTCTTGTTCATTCCATCTCCAAATAAAATAATATTTGTTTTTTCAGGAGGAATAATAACATTTTCATAATATATGCCCTTTTTGACATATATAAAGTACGACGTATTGGAATAATTAGGGGCAGCTTGAATAGCTGCTCTAATGGAACTGAAATTACCGGTTTTGTCGTGAGACACTGTGACATTCGGATTTTGAGAATCAGCAACAGCAACAAACAAGACTAATATTGCAATGAGCACAATTTGAGCTGGTAGAGAAGACTTGGCCATTGAATTCGAAGATGCTTATTGAAAGTAGTAAGAGGAAAAGGAATTGATGGGATTCATAAGATGCAATATGGGCAGTATTTATAATAAGATTAATGCAATTTGCATATGAGAAATTAAAATTTAGTTTTAGGTCGTTTACGTCGATGCAATACGAACGAATTCTCTTCAAAAACAGCGTTTCTGCTTTTCAATCATGCCCATCTTTTTCACTTGTATATAAATGCAACAATACATTTACTTGCCATCTTTATTATGAACAATTAATAAGGATTCATCGTATATGGTAAACATTAAATGTTGTAGCATTTATCATGTCTGAATATTTTAATTATCATATATGGTTTCAAATACTTAAATGGAAATATTGAGATTTTCTTGGTTTCAAATTCTTAAATTGGAGAAGTTGCATTATATTGAAATTTCATTAAATGCATTGAATAGTAAGAATTAATGGAGAATCTTTCTAGTTTCTATCTCCTTCCTCTTATGCTCTCTATTTTCTTTCATCTTTTATAATGGAGAATCAAGTATTGTGCTTTGTGACAACAAAAGACGTCAATCTTTCTAGCCCCTCATGCTTGTATATCAATTTTTGAGCGGCATAAAATTTAAACTAGCCTGTGCAGAATTGCCATGCAAACATTGAATTGTATGATCTCTTTCTCAATCAATTAAATGCGTTTTTTTTTTACTCTTTCAACACAATTAATTAATTTGATTGCCTTTTAATTTTAAATACACTGTGATTGTTAGATATAATGAGAAAATTATTTTAAATTATCATATATTCTTGTTAATTGGATTGATACACAAAACATTGTGTTGTGTTCGTATATGAGATTTTACCAATTTGATTCTCCTAATAATATATATATATATATATATATACATATATATATATATATAGATCTCTTATATGTGAAGTAAAAGGTTGCATTCCATTTTCTTGTAATTCATTAAGTAGTAATGGTAATTCTCTAATTAGAAAAACTGTGAGGGTGCATATTTGAAACCAACTTACCAGCCTTTGCAACGTTGGCATGAATATTACATATTTGAAACCAACCAACTTAATTATCTAGTCAGGCCGAATCCCCCCAAGAATGCATTAATCAATTTTTAATTTTCTTAAGTAAATTACAAGTATCAAGGCATATTCACTGAAGAATCAACTGCAACATTATATCTCCTTATTTTTTGAATCATAGAAAGTTAAAAATGACATGATGCTCTCACCAAAGATGTATATTTGGATAATTAAACTTGTTTTACTTTCTCACGTCAAAAAGAATTTCAAGTATGAAAACAATATTCAATATTCAAATGTGGAAGTATTATCCCGTCGTGTTTTGGAATCCGTCCAGGCAAGTTTCCTGGTATGTGATTGTTGCACTCAGCCAGCCAGGTTTTCCATCATTGGACCATTTAGAATTTATAAATCAAAGAAAATAAGCTGTTTGGCAGCAAGGAAAATTAGCAAGAAAAACAGAGGAAAATGTCTCTCTCTCTGTGAATGAAGCCTTATTAATGAAAAATTTCAGAATCTAAGAACTACTACACTAAGGTCAGATATATATACTTTATTACAATAACAAACTAACTTCCTCACGTGCTTAAGGATTGATGAGTTACAATTCTAATAACTGAAACTAACTGACTAGCTTAATGACTAAGTAATCCAGCTCACTGACAGCTGTATTGCTCCACATCAGCTTCCAGCACAGCACTGCATTTCATCCTTTAGTCACCATGTCAGCTGCAGCCACTTGTATCCTTCACAGGACCGAACTTTGTAGCTCCAAATTTAACCCAGCTTCAAAAGATGGCTGGAAACCCTCAACTGCTTCATCCATCAAATCTTTGCAGCCTACTAGAGGCTAGAGCTAGGTTTGCTCGCAGGTCTTTTTCGAATGCTCTTAATGTCGTTGATGTTTTTGTAGCATTTACAACCTGTTTCTTGGCAACCTGGAATGCAGCATTTAAAACTAGACTGAGCGTTTTAGTTTCTAAACATTTAATTGGAAAAAGTTGCATTGAGAGATTTTTTGCAATTCCTTTAGTATTAAGAATTAATGGGCAATCAATCCGACTGGTTCCCATCTCCTTTTGCTTATGCTTTCCGTTTTCTTTCTCAATCAAAATACTGTATCAGCCAAAGTCGAAAATGTTGATGGTGATGGTGTCTCTCTAATTTTAAAAACTTGCAACCAATTTAACTAAGCCTATGCAAAATTGGCATGACTATAACATGCGTGAAAACTAACGAGACAATGTTTCTCTATGTCAAGGAACTAGCTAATGCAAAAGGTTTCAGTTTACGACAATATAATGCAGATTGCATTGATTGGTACAAGTATGGTATGCATAACATGGACGAGTGTGGTTTCTCTAGTTATGAGAAAAGAAATTATGTAGAGGCACAGTGGGCAGTTGGTTATTGTAATCATGCAGCCAGTGAATGTTCAGATTTTGGCATGAAATTTCATGTTCGAGAGAGTAGATTATTGAGTAATTTCTCAGCTGCTTTAATGGATATGTTGAACATCTTTCATTACTGAAACAAATGTTTTCTTGTTAAAATTATAGGCTTCAAATATTTATTGTGAAGGGGTCTTTTAAATATATAAATTGTCATACCAGCTACATGAAATTGTATATGAAAAGTTATTATTAAGAAAATTAACTGTCATTGTACCTTACGCACATTTGTTACATAAAATAAACAACCTCGTTATCCAATAAGACCTGAAAATAAATGTCATTTACTCTTTTAATTTTTTACGGTAGACCTCAAAACGACGAGCAAAGAATTACTTTTAATTTCTTAAATTTTAATCCGGAGTTTTGATTGATGTGTTCTTGTGAATTTTATAGATTACAATAATAACAAATATTTAAAATTATTGGCATGATTGACAAAATCTTTCTCACTTATTCATACCCTAAATATATTTGTTTTTTTTATTAAAAAAAATTACAAATAACAATCGTATTTTATAATTACACCATTTATTGACCATCTCTTTGAAGAATTTCTCAATTAACATTATAGTTTTCCATTCTTTAAAAAAGAAAGTTGTCTAACAATTTAGAGCAGGATGATAGTTATTTACCGGATCAGAATTTCTCATACTTACGAAGAAATTATCGACCTTAAAAAAAAAATCTCTGCAAATAAATGTGTACAGAAGCTTTACCGATGGATGGATTTCTACCTTAGTAAGTCTTTACATGTAATATTTTTCTTACTACTATTGCTTAATTGGAATATTACGATTGATTATCAAGTATTAAATTGATTCATATAGGACTAACTATGAGGTGTCAAATATAATTTTCTTTCCTATTTAATAAAAAAAAAACTCGGATTCCTCCCTTCACTTCTTTACCAATATTTTTCCTTTATACATAAATGCAATGGTAAATGACTTGCTATTTTTATTAATATACAATTAATAGAGAAATTCATCATATATAGCAAACATTGTTGTACACGTTTATTAAGATTGCGTGTTTCGATTTTCAAATACTTAATTGGAGAAGTTGCATTGAGATTTCCTGCAATTCCTTGACTACGTAGATGGAGAATCTGGCTGGTGTCTTTCTCCTTCCTCTTATGGTTTTCATTTTCTTTCATCTTTTCTTGTCAATCAAAATACTGTGACAGCCAAAGCTGAAGATGGTGATGGTGTCTCGCTGATTAGAAAAACTTGCAATAGCACAGAATTTCATCAGACTTGCATATCAGTTCTGGAGTCCGATCCTCGAAGCCAAGCTGCGACAAATTTGACTAGCCTATGCAAAATTGCCATGAATATAACATATGTGAAAACGAACGAAACAATGTTACTCTATGTTATGGAACTAGATAATGCAACAGGTTTCACTCTAAGGCAATCTATTGCAGATTGCATTGATTGGTACAAGTGGGCATGTATAAAATGGACGAGTATGGCTTGCAAAAAGGAGATTTTTCGGATGCAAAGTGGGCAGTTGGTTATTGTAATCATGCAGCCAGTGAATGTTTAGATTTTGGAATGAAATTTCATGTCCGAGAGAGCAGATTATTGTATAATTTCACTGCTTCTGTTATGGGTCTCATAAACCTTCTAATTCACTGATGAAACAATGTTTTCATATTAATAAATAAGTCATTTCAGTAAGAATTGAGTGCGATATTGGATATCATATCTTTCTGTATATTTCTTTGTAAGTTATTTCTCTATAATATGTCATCTGTTTTTGAGAATCATGCATGCTAACACTTACCTTTATTATTTTCATGATTGATTAATAGTAAAGTGAATCTATACATAATTTGATAAAGTGTTTTAAAATTTTCATTAGTTGATATGAGGGTGATTTGTTATAGTACTAAAGGTTATTTATCAAATTCATGAGTGTTTCTTCTTTTTCAAAATATATGAAATAATATCTTTTTTATATATTATTCCAAAAAATGTCGAGGGATGTTACTGCTTAGTCCAGAAGATGCAAAAAAAAAAAGAAGAAAGTAAAAATCATAAACCATTTTTCAATAACTAAATTGCATAAAAACATGTATATCAAAAAGTTGTTATTAAGAAAATTAAATATCAATGTAGCTGAAGCACATTTATTACATAAAACGAATAACATTGTTATCCAATAAGACCTGGAACGAATGGGACATGTAATTGTGGAAGCCACTCAGTGCCATTGATAATGTTTTGGACAGTGAAATTTTTGACTTCATCAGGGTTGTTTAATACATGATATCCAGACCACTTGATTCTATTTTTTGTTGACGCTCCTGGTCCATAATTTTTATATTCACCATAATATAATGTCGATAGAGCAAAACTTCCATTGTATTCACACCAGCCTTCGCCGTCTATAAGATCATCCAGAAAAGATTCCATAACAACCGCTCGTGAGTATTCTTTCCATGGTCTGCCTAAATAAGTCTTAATGGTTGACATATTCAGTCTAAATTCTTGATCTGCAGTGATTGTGCAGTTGTGAATCACAATTGCAGTATCACTTGTTTGACTTTCCCTTCCATCTGCCGTGATGACATTGTATTGGTTGTGTAGTGGTGTTCTAAGATAAATAAAGGAATTCTGAAGCACCATTGTTGCGTTACCGAATATGAAGTCAATTGTGCCGTAAATGTTGCACTGATAAAAAAAATGTCGATTTCCATAAGCTATAAATAAAGTATCTTGATAACCTTCAATGGAGCATCTATAACAGCAAAGATTGTCTCCTGCAAATCGTAATGCAACTGCTGGTCCTCCTTGCGGACCAGCACTGTTGACAATGCTGATATCTCTGGCCAAGAAATGTTCAGTAGTTATATCTGTGAACAAAAAAAAAAAAATAAGTAAAAAGGTATAAGATTATCTTTTAAAATTTTACTGATATGCATGTTGCATTATAATTGTGACTAAAATGTAGTATACTAATACAAAAACATCTAAGATAGAAGATTTACCCATGGTTGAAGTATCTTGTGTGCCAATTCCCGCACTAGAACTCTTATTATAAGTAATTATTGTCTTGTTCATTCCATCTCCAAATAAAATAATATTTGTTTTTTCAGGAGGAATAATAACATTTTCATAATATATGCCCTTTTTGACATATATAAAGTACGACGTATTGGAATAATTAGGGGCAGCTTGAATAGCTGCTCTAATGGAACTGAAATTACCGGTTTTGTCGTGAGACACTGTGACATTCGGATTTTGAGAATCAGCAACAGCAACAAACAAGACTAATATTGCAATGAGCACAATTTGAGCTGGTAGAGAAGACTTGGCCATTGAATTCGAAGATGCTTATTGAAAGTAGTAAGAGGAAAAGGAATTGATGGGATTCATAAGATGCAATATGGGCAGTATTTATAATAAGATTAATGCAATTTGCATATGAGAAATTAAAATTTAGTTTTAGGTCGTTTACGTCGATGCAATATGAACGAATTCTCATCAAAAACCGCGTTCCTGTTTTTCAATCATGCCCATCTTTTTCACTTGTATATAAATGCAACAATACATTTACTTGCCATCTTTATTGATGAACATTTTAATTATCATATATGATTTCAAATACTTAATTGGAAATATTGAGATTTTCTTGGTTTCAAATTCTTAAATTGGAGAAGCTGCATTATATTGAAATTTCCTTAAATGCATTGACTAGTAAGAATTAATGGAGAATCTTTCTAGTTTCTATCTCCTTCCTCTTATGCTCTCTATTTTCTTTCATCTTTTGTAATGGAGAATCAAGTATTGTCAACACTGCAGGTCCACATGGTGGACGAACAGTTGCATTACAAATTGCAGGAAAGTATATTTTTTGCTATAGATGCTCCGTAGAGGGCTATCAAGAAACTCTATTTATAGCCTATGGTCAAAGACAATTTTTTTACAAGTGCAATATTTATGGTACTATAGACTTTTTATTTGGTCATGCAACAGTCATACTTCAGATATCTTTTATATATGCTAGAAGACCACTACTTGAAAACCAATACAATGTTTATGAGACCCATAACAGAAGCAGTAAAATTATACAATAATCTGCTCTCTCGGACGTAAAATTTCATTCCAAAATTTAAACATTCACTGGCAGCATGATTACAAGAAAATGCAATGCAAACTTTTGCTTCACATATAAGAGAGCTATATGTGTGTGTGTATATATATATACATATATATATATATATATATATTTAGGAGAATAGAGAGCACAACACTATGTTTTGTGTATCACTCCAATTAACAAAAATATACGATAATTTAAAATAATTTTCTCATTCTATCTTATGATCACAGTGTATTTAAAATTAAAAAGGCGATCAAATTAATTAATTGTGTTGAAAGAATAAAAAAAATAACGTATGTAATTGATTGTGAAAGAGATCATACAATTCAATGTTTGCATGCACCGCACACAGAAAAAAAATATTGCCGTCTGAAATTAATTATTTGACATATAAATGGTAGAGGAATCTTTAGAAATGTACATTGATTGGTTGGTTATCAAGTCCAGTATGAGGCTAGTGCATCTAATTTTGTATGAGAAGAACTTGTAACATATATAAAAGATAAAGAATAAAAATTTATATAGTGTTTATGATTATAGCAGAAAGTGACCCAAAGCAGAATAAAAGTTTGTAGAGAGATCGCTTCGTTAGTTTTACATGGCAATTTTGCATAGGCTAGTTTAAATTTGATGCAGCTCAAAACTTGATATACAAGCATGAGGAACTTGAAAGATTGCCATCTTTTGTTGTCACAAATCACAATACTTGATTCTCCATTACAAAAGATGAAAGAAAATAGGGAGCATAAGAGGAAGGAGATAGAAACTAGAAAGATTCACCATTAATTCTTCCTATTCAAGGAATTTAAAGAAAATCTCAATATTTCCATTTAAGTATTTTAAACCATATATGATAATTAAAATGTTCAGTTTAGGTAAATGCCACAATAATTAATGCTTACCATACACGAATGAATCCTTATTAATTGTTCATCAATAAAGATGGCAAGTAATGTATTGTTGCATTTATGTACAAGAGACAAAGATATAGGCATGATTTAAAAACAGGAACGCAGTTTTTGTCGAGAATTCATTCATACTGCATCGACGAAAACGACCTTAAACTAAATTCGAATTTTTCATCCGCAAATTGCATTAATCTTATTATAAATACTACCCATATTGCATCTTATGAATCCCATCAATTCCTTTTCTTCTTCCTACTTTCCTTAAGCATCTTCGAATTCAATGGCCAAGTCTTCTCTACCAGCTCAAATTGTGCTCATAGCAATATTAGTCTTGTTTGTTGCTGTTGTTGATTCTCAAAATCCGAATGTCACAGTCTCTCGACGAAACCGGTAATTTCAGTTCCATTAGAGCAGCTATTCAAGCTGCCCCTAATCATTCCAATACCTCGTACTTTATATATGTCAAAAAGGGCATATATTTTGAAAATGTTATTATTCCATAAAAAAATGTCGATTTCACATTAATGTCATAGATATGGATATTAGAAGACTAAGATTTACTTTGCTGGTATAAAAACATCTGAGATAGAAGACATACCCATCGTGGAAGTATTTTGTGTGCTGAATCTCTCACTAGAGCTCTTATTATAAGTAATTATTGTCTTGTTCATTCCGTCTCCGATTAAGAAAATATTTATTTTTTTGGAATGAACAATAACGTTTTCGTAGTATATGCCTTGTTTGACATAAATAAAATACGAGGTATTGGAATGAATAGGAGCAGCTTGAATAGCCAAAAAAATGGAACTGAAATTACCTGTCTCGTCAAGAGCGACGGTGACATTCGGATTTTGACAATCAATAGCAGCAAGAAACAGGAGAAACTTTGCAATGAGCACAAATTGAGCTAGTGGAGACGATTTGGCCGTTGATTCTAAAGCATTATTAGATTGGGAAAGGAATTTGTAGGATTTATGGCAGAAATTCTACTGAGACAGGGTGTACGAATATAAATTCTAAAATTTAAGGAATCCGGGAAGAAGAGGAGGTGATGGGATTCATAAGTGGTGAATTGGGTAATATTTATAATGAGAATAATACAAATGAGAAGAAGGTGATCGACAATTGAAATTCAGTTACAGGTCACTTTCTGCTATAATGAATAGACACTAAGTATTAATCTCTCTTATACATGATGCTAATACTAGAAATTATACATCAGTTAACCTTATTTATTGAATGTTATAAGTCATTCTCATCCGACAATAAATGTTAATTACAAATATAAATTGTCATTCTTGTCAACATCTTGATCATCAATCTATCGATTTTTATTAGAAAACCAATTTGCTTAATC